>JACAXG010000010.1:8764203-9194075 GCA_018881555.1 Amblyornis subalaris
CTGTATCCCGTGCCTAACCTGCAGGAATGCTGTATCCCGTGCCTAGCCTGCAGAAATGCTGTATCCCGTGCCTAACCTGCAGGAATTCTGTATCCCGTGCCTAACCTGCAGGAATTCTGTATCCCGTGCCTAACCTGCAGGAATGCTGTATCCCGTGCCTAACCTGCAGGAATTCTGTATCCCGTGCCTAACCTGCAGGAATGCTGTATCCTGTGCCTAAACTGCAGGAACGGTGTATCCTGTGCTTACCCTGCAGGAATGCCGTATCCTGTGCCTCAACTGCAGGAATGCTGTATCCTGTGCCTCAACTGCAGGAATGCTGTATCCTGTGCTTGTCCTGCAGGAATGCTGTATCCTGTGCCTAACCTGCAGGAACAGTGTATCCTGTGCTTACCCTGCAGGAATGCTGTATCCTGTGCCTAACCTGCGGGAATGCTGTATCCTGTGCCTAGCCTGCAGTGATTCTGTGTCCTGTGCTGGAGCTACCCTGCAGTCATGCACGAGGGATGTCATCTGGCCTCTGAAAGCTTAGATAAGAATTCATAATAAATCCACCGCCACACGTGTGTTGCTACTTTTATTGCGAAAAGCCTTTTTACGTCCATCCCTCAAAAGCAGTCCCCTAAGCTTTGCACCTACAGCTTCGCCGTTGCACACTCACTAAAGCAAGACTGCTGATGTTCCCAGGCCATCAGAGCCCGTCAGAAAGCCTCTCCCWTGTCTGTCTACAGTGGCACTGCATCAGTTCAGAGGAAAGTGTGTGTCTGCATCGCAATCGATAAAACGCCAGCCACAGGCCCTGCCTTTCCTCTCTCCAGGCAGCTGCCATGGGAATTGGTCTCTCTTTTCTCTAATGCTGCTCAGTGGCCATCTACTCTTGCCTCTAAYAGGGAAAGATGCTGGGAAACAAACCTCAGGGACTTACATAGTGCTGAGGCCCACATATGTGAAGTTTCATACAGAGCAACATACATATGTGAGAGATGCCTTATCTAAATAAAACAGAAAATGAAACAGGCCATTGTGTAAATGAATGCTGGACAGATTTATTTTTGTGTCTAATATTGGTTCCTAACATCAAGGTAATGGCAAAGAAACTATTAATACTTTCAAAGACAAGACATGAAGCAAAGTCTACGTAGGAAGAAGGAGATAAAGCCAGCAAAAATGGACAGTTTGCAAGGAACACACAGAATCTGATCTCTGTGCACATTCACTGGATCAAAGAAGAACAGAGAATATGTGTGAAATCAGTGGGACATTTCCACAGTAATAGAAAGGAATTTAACCTATCACCTACATCCTGGGAGAATGCTCCACACTTTGTGTTACTGGCTATAATGAGAACTGCCTCCTCTTTGAAAAAAGAAAAGCATATGTAACAATCTTCYTTTTGCAGTGCTTAGTCCTCAATTTTTCCTGCAGGGGACTTAGGACTAGAAGGCACAATAATCTGAGGAAGAAATTCAAATTGCACCTTTATCTCACCTTAATGTTGGTACCTCCTGTTCTAGGTAGCCAGGAGTTACCCAGCTCCTACCTGTGGGTAGGAAACATCTTCAGTCTGTTGTCTGAAGCCAGGCACCACCACACTCCGTGTGTTCACACCCCCTCTTTTAGCTATAGACCTCAGATTGTGATGAACATGATGGGAAGACTAATGAGGAAATTTCCTATCTAATAATTCCTCTCTAATAATCTTTTTTTTGTTAGAGCAGAGTATAAACAGTTTTCAGTGCTAAATGCATGTGACCATTCTTGCAATAGAGATAATGAATCGTAAAACACTTGCCCACTGTGTGAGCACACTCCTCCACAAGCCATCAGGGCAAATCTATCAGCTGCTTAAGCTGATAGGAATATATCATATCTGATATCTRATGGGCCATGCAACAAACAACGTGGAAGTCCTGCATCAGGTCTCTGCAGACAAAGCCATTGCCACACAGATCACAGGTGCAGCTCTGGTTCTGTCCTGGAGGGAATAAGCTCTCTAATGGACTTTGCAACGTTCATGACAAGCAATTATGTCCAGGTCCATGACATTAAATGCACAGACATGGCAGCACAGATCTTGGGGGCTGTCACAAATTGATACTAAATAAATTGTCAAAGCAACTTGGTACAGCAGTTGCTTTCTTCGAAAACAACACCGTGTTTTTTTCTCTGCAGCCTGGGTTGGAACAGCAATGCAATTTCTTTCTGTGATGAGGATTAATTGACCCACTCAGTTACTTCAAGCCARTGAAAGTTAAATGGGGACATAAAATCTGAGCATTAGTCAGCTATTTACAGCCTAACCAAGGACTCTTTCTTTTGTCTCACCTCATTCRCCGTACCACCCTGCTGCCGAAATGTACCTGTACTTAAAATGACAACATGCCTTTATGTGCTTTGTATGCAAACTACCAAAATAAAGTTGTTCAAGTTGCTCAAACATAGAAAATAGAGGGAGTGTTAGACATATGAGTTTAAGTGCAATAAGGCTGGTTTGTCCACTTTTCAACTTAGTTCCTAGAACAAATCTATTTAGCATCTGTCACTAATAAATCAGAATGGGAGATACATGCTGGTACAACATGTGAATCTCATGGATAGCAAAATGTGCCATGGAAAGAAGTACCATCTTTTTTATGACTGAACAACCCTACAATCTTTCAAACAAGTTTTAGTTTGGGGTGAGGTGGAGGGGGAATTGTGGCCTTAAAATCCAAACTAGAAGCTCAGAGCTACAAGCTGTATTCCTCTTGCAAATTACTTGAGGTCATAAACCAAGACTGATGTTAAAAGAGGAGATGGGACTGATGCAGCTGGAATGAAAATATATATATTAATAAATATATATATATGGGAGATGGAAATGTATGTCAATACAAGATATTGGAAGAATAATTTCTRTAGAAAAATCTACTATAAACTAAGGACAGAGTAACATTGACAGAAATGGTAAGAAACGTCACACTGGAATTTAGTCTTTCCTGTGATACACAGGCTACTTTGATCTTCCATAGAATTATGAGACTGCAAGTTAGCCATAATTGCTTTGCCCTCTGTTTTTAACCTCATAGTTATTCTCAGCTTCCTCAGATTTTGAGAAAGTCTTAAGAAAAGAGTCCTTAGAAAATATGTCCTCTCTTCAAATCAGAGTCAAGCAGCATATATTGTGCTCTGCATGGCACTGTGAAGGGTTAAATCTATTCTGCAGCTGATGTGAAGAACAAATTCCAACAACCCACCATGTTCCCTTTTTCCTTATGTGTGTACTGGCACGATTGTACCTTGGCACTGAGTTCCTTGCCTGTGTTTCTACATGCCTCCAGCCAGTCTCAGAAAGAATCAGCTGTAGACGTGACTTCCTGGAAGTCTTGAGAGAAGCAGGAATGGGTAAAACCAAAATTAGAGCTAGATCTGCCTCTTAATAGCATGACTGAGAGGTCACTCTTTTATTCATTCAATGGGCATAGAAGCACACCCATAACACAAGGAAGCTTATTTGTATGAGTAAATGCTCATGTTTGTGAGTAAGGCTTTCAAAATACTGTCTGACATTTTAATGTGGAATGAATTAGTGATTTAGCAGTGAAAGAATGGGAAGAATGGAGCTGTCTGCATCTCACGGTCGGTCAAGGTGGATGTACAATGGCACACCCAGCAAACAGTCCTGCCAGCCAGTTCTAAACACAGACTGCAAGGTGGGGACAAAATGGAATAGCAAACATGCCTGGGATAAACTGCAGTGTAAGCTGTGGTAAGAAAAAACCTTTCTGGCAGCATGGGCCTGGGAGATTGAGGAGAGCAGACGTATTGCTGCACTTTCTTGGAAGCAGTTGGGATCTGATGAGGTTGAGTCTCATTTAAATAACATGGAAATGTCACCACATCCAGCCTTAAGGCAGGCCCAGGAGATAGGCAAAGTGACTAAATTGTGTTTCAACTGCTATTTCACACATACAAACCACAGCAGAGCCTGCAATGGAGATCATGCAAACAAAAACAGCGGGTTGTGCAAAAATGGCCAGAAAAAGACACTCCTGAGCCTCAGGGTATCCCCTCCAACCTCAAGCCTCCAACCTAGGCAGTGTGGGACACTGTTGCAAAACCAAAACTAGCTGTCTGGGCTCAGTGTTGGGCAGGAATTGTTTTGTCTGTGTCACAGGTTGTGCTACATCCTTGGAGAGCCTGTAGCCCAACTCAGACACCCCATTGCTGGGGCAAGGCAGTTGGTGAAGAAGCAGCTCAGAAAGATGTGTCAAAGCCTGTTTTTAACAGACAGGATTCCTCTTCGGCTTGGAGCTTTGCTTAGTCTGTCAGGATATTTGTAATATTTTAGCATCTGTTTCACTGAAAACAAGCTCATTTTAATATCACAGTTTTCTCTTTTTTTTCCTATTTTTACAGAGCACAGTGTCTCTCCATGCTGCAGTCCTGTAGGGATGGTTTCCTGTCCAAGATAATTAATTGCTCATTAATTATGCTACAAATTGGCTGAAATTTGTCATTGACTTCCGCACATTCCCAGGAGTTTGTGAAGAAACAGTCCAACTTTCATTTGGTGATRAAAAGAGAGCGACATGAGACACAAGGAAGTTCAGCAGTGCCTTTGGTACTGCCTTAGCAGGGGGACATTCAGACCTACACCCACAGTGTCAAACAGAGCTGGCTGAAACCTTCATCTTCCTCATGTCCGTGTGGTCTGACGTGTTGCTGGGATCCATCCACCCGTCCATCCATCCGTCCATCCATCCACCCGTCCATCCATCCGTCCATCCGGTAATCCATCTCAATGGGATGGTGAATGCTGGGATGAGTGAGTCCATCTTGTTCTGGGTATGAGCCCATGGCTGACCCTCATCATGCACATAAGCCCTTGGCTCCTTTTGGGATGAGCTGCAAAATTAAAGCCTGAATTAGGTTGTTACCAGTATTGGTCACTTCAGAGGTCTGTGTCTATTCCCACTGAGGGTTGCATCAGTCCTCCAACCCATTGTCTGTCATGTAGCAAAAAAACATGGTCAGAACCTCTCCAAAAGTGAGACACAACGACTCCAGGAGGAAATAAAAGGATTGATTCTCTTTCTTTGCTGAACATCCCAGTCACTTCAGTGAGCTTTTACTGCGCTTCAGGAAAACATCTGAGCCACTGCAGASACCTCCCCAGAATGATCTCTCAGCTTTCCTCACTTCCTCACCTCTCCTTTACCAAACAGTACTGACCAGGGTCTCTGGCCTTCTGCAGTTACTCATCTGTGCCTGTGAAGGAAATAGAGCTGCATCCTCGAGGAGCCTGAAAAAGAGCATGTGACCTGGAAAGACTGGGAAAGGTGAATTTTTTCCTGCAAAAAGGGCCACAAAACAACTCACAGTTTCCAAGGTGGTTGTGTGGGATGGGAGCTGCAAAGTGATCTCAAGGCATCAAGTAGCATTCCCTTCCATTTCTGGCTGTGCCATAAATCCCCCATAGTAAATAAAGGATTTTGTGTGTACCAGGTGTCCCGGTGGCAGAACTGAGGCATGCAGAAAAAAGAAGAAGCACTGGGTAGGTGATGCTTTCCAAGCATGGGGACGGTTTCATTCAGAGTTCAGGCTAAGGGGAGGATGATCTCGTACCTAAAGCATTCTGAGAGATTCAGTCAAGCCCTGGCTCTTTCACAGGGAGCTGTGGGGATGCATTTGTAATCTGGTGGGAGGCTGAGCTGAAGGCCATATATGTAGATGAAGAGAGGGTGAAGAGAGAAGATTTTTTTGATTTATCGCTGCTGGCTCAGACATATATCTTAACCCTTCCAGCGTTAGCCCTCATAAACACAGAGCAGTACCTCTGTGGGAGCCCAGGAACCTCGGCGCCTGCCATCAGCCACGCTWCCTGGCTGTTTGCACAAAGCACAAAGCTAACGGCAGACAAATTTCTGCAAACAAACAGGGGCTGCATAACTGTATCCCGGGATGGAGCAAAATCCCCAAAGCTCACTGTCATTTCCTAGAGAAAGCTGGATGGGGTTACAGGGCTGCGGTCCTGGAGGAGGTTGGAATAATGGCAGGCAGGTYCCCTCGGCAGCCCTGCCCTGGCTCCCAGCTCTGTCTCATCACCAGAGGATGCGCATGTGTGTGGGGCTGGGRCAGGGTTAGCTGGGTGCTGCTGTACCCGAGSAGATCAGGACTGGGCACTCGGCAGAAARAGGGAAGAAGGAGCTCCTGAACTCAGAGGGCTACAGGGAGAAGCAGCTGTSCTCCCCCTGTGAGCTGGAAACAGGGTGGGGGGAGAGTGGTGGGGGCAACGTGCCTCAGCATCCCTTCCACATTGGCAGGAGGAAAACCCACGTTTCGTTTGCCCTCCTGCGCTGTCCTTCCCTGGGGGCTGCAGGTGCCGTGCTGGCCACAGAGCACCAGCGTGGGGCATTTTGGAAATGAGAAGAAGGACCAAAGAGGGATGTAGGCACGTTTCTGCTGAAGCTGCTGAGACCCCACCGCTGAGCTTCCTCACGAGTGAAGCCAAGGCTTCAAGATGCCAGAGCAGCTTCATAGCTGCCCCTGGCCACAGAAAGGTCCCAGAGAGGACACCCAACCCACCACAAACACCTTTGTCTGCTGAGAAGGATTTTTGAGACAACCAGACCTCACAACTGCTTTCCAGACGCTGTTGTTCCCTTGATCATGTCTATCCATGTCAGCCAGGGGTACCAGTGGGGTCCCAGCGTGGGCTGCATTGCAGGACCTTGTTCCTCACCGAGGTCAGCTGATGCCTGCCAGGCTCTCCTTTGCTGTGTGCACACATGCAAAGATGGAGAACTAATGGGCAATTACTTTTCCTGGAAAATGGTGCTGAGCATCACTTACCAGAAGCACAGAAAGCCTTCCACATCCCACAGGGCCAACGTGATCACGAGGGCAGTGTGGAGGCAAGGGTGGCCTGCAGGAAAGGCTTGTCCCACTGCCATCATTTTCTTAGCTCACCTATCAGTTAAGGAAATCAATGCAAGCAAAATCCTGGATGGGCAGTAAGTTGGTTAACAGAAAATATAGAAAATACAGAAAACTTGTTCCTATATTACTCTGATCATCTTTACACATGATTTAGGACATGGGCTTTTTTTCTTTTAAAGTACAGGAGACAGTGAAAGTGACAGTGCAACAACACTGTGTATAAACAGGCATTACAGATAAAAATTGTTCATAAGAATCATCTTATTTTACACAACAGTTGCACAGAAGTATTCCATGATGGGTCAGCTTCCTGCAATCAAAAAATCTAATGGGAAACTAGGTTTAATTCTCTCTCCACTGCCATTTTTTTAGGTGACACTGAACAGGTTTCTTAATTGCTCCAATCTCAATTTCCCATTCATAAATAATTGTACTTCCTTTCCTGCAGATTGTTTTCTCCTTCATTTTAAAATTATATTCAAAAAAGCTACTCAGGATGCAAAACCTGTGTACTGCAAAGTTGGGAAATTAATGCTGCATTAAAATTGTCTTGATTCGGCCTCTTCAACTTCCATTTTGGACTGTCCCTGAGGCACAAGTGATTCAACAATTAAATTCTGTAGCATAATGCAGATAGGGGACAGAATTAAGGTTGCACACTAATCACCCCTTTCTTTCATCTCCAATGCATGACTTTGAAGCTTAAATAGAATTCTTTTAATGTATTGCTAAGTGTCACTTTCTGTATAATTTTAAAAAAAGAGGTAAAAACTGAAGAATTTTATGTCTGCTCTTGTCCTTTTTTGTGTGCATTCATTACACAGTGTTACCAGAAAGGACACACTGACTCCTGGGCATTGCCACCAGCCCTGCCACCTCTGCCCCTGTCTGGTCACACCAKGGGTGCTTGTGCCAAGCTGCCATGGAGGGTCCTGCTGACAGGGCGAGGGGTGACACACCAGGAGACAGGAGGAGAGGGGAGGATTGAAGAACCCAAGTCCCTCTTTCCATGTTTCCACCATATCCTATCCAGCCAGAGCTGGCTATCAGACCTGTAAGGAGCTCACAAGGCAGCTGAGGCCACTCCAGCTCACCCTTGCTCTCCTAACTTGGAGGCTCCATCTGTGCTCCTGCTGGAGGASCATATCCAGTCAGAGGGCCTGGAGCTGCCCCTCCCAGCCCTGCTCTGCAGACATGCTTTGGGGCACAAGAACGCTYGCAATCAATTAGTCTGAAAATCCACTACTAACTTTTTCTAGGAGAAAGAAACATGAAAGGACGGAAGAGAAATTGCCGTTTTCAAAATTCATAACTCAGCAAAATCTAGATGAATTCTTATGGAAAAAGAAAATGCATTTCCATAGCTCCAGGGATTCCTTCTGCAATGTTTCAAAGGCTGGCTGCAAACACCAGCGGTGCAGAACCTCTCAGTAACAGAAACTATTAAATGGTCCAAACAGATGGGTTAGGATTGACAGCAGTGGCAATAACACTGCACCAGTCTGTTTGAAGATGCTGGGAGCAGTTCCCAGGTCAGCATGAGATTGCTGGGGTTTTTTGGGCTTTGTGTGTGCGGGTGTCACTGGGTGCCTGTGTGCTGGTGTGTTCCCTCTGCATCAGCCCTGTCTGCTGTGGAAACCGGAGTGCAGTGAGGTGTGTTGACCTGATGTGCTTCCCTAGGGAGTGCTGGCAGCTCTTGCTGCAGGGGAAAAAAATATTCATTGACTCTGTAAAGTGTGGGTCAGTGTAGTGTTATGGGTAGGTTTTGAGATTTGTTTCTGTTTGCTATCAAACRATAGGATAAGGAGGTCTTTGTACAACAAATACCTTATCTGCCTGTGTTGTTTGGATTGCTTGGCAACAGGCAGCGATGCCATGTTGGTTTCAAAAAGTAAGATGACCAGGAGGATTGAAAACCTGACAGTGACATCGACCAGTGACAAGAGCATCACAGCCTTCCTGTCCTGCCCAGGAGATTGTAGGAGTCATATGGTGACCAAACTCTTGTCAAATGGGCCRAACCCTGTCCTCTCACCAGGAAAGTCAATGGTCTGAGCAGGAACTGATAGGGAGGGTATAGCTGGGATGGCTCCTGTTTAGTCACARTTAAAATGGAAGCAATAATCATTTCTAAAGAGCTGATTAGAGAGAGGAAAACAAGTAAGGAAATTAACAGAATGATCAGGATGGGCCATTTAGCCTCATGGAGATGTCAGGTTCAGAACAAGCAGAACAAATGTTTTCCATGTTATACTGGTTGATTCGAACAGATCCAAGTGCCATGATCGTTTTTCTAGGTACCAAGCCTCTTTCTTCTCATCTTCAGATGTTTTCTGAATCTATTTGGAATTAAATGAGCTGTCTTTGGCTGGGATAGAGTCAGTTTTATTCACAGGAGCTGGTATGGGGCAATGTTTTGGATTTGTGCTGGGAACAGTGCTGATAACACAGGGATGTTTTAGCTATTGCTGAGCAGGGCTCAAACAGGGTCAAGGCCTTCTCTGCAGCTTGTACTGCCCCACCAGTGAGGGGGCTGGGGGTGCACAAGGAGCTGGAAGGGGACACAGCTGGGACAGCTGGCCCCACCTGACCCACAGGGTGTCCCACACCATGTGACAGCATGCTCAGCAATAACAGCTGGGGGGAGATGGAGCAAGGGGGGATGCTTGGAGCGATGGTGTTGCTCTTCCCCAGTCACCATTACACATGATGGAACCCCTGCTGTCCTGGAGATGATCAACTGCCTGGCAAGGGAAAGTGATGCGTGAATTCCTTGGTTTGTTCTGCTTACGTGTTCAACTTTTGCTTTACCTGCTGAACTATCTTTATCTCAACCCATGAGCTCTCTCACTATTACCCCTCCCATTCTCTCCCCCATCCCTCTGGGGCCAGTGAAGGAGTTGTGTGGGGTTTAGCTGCTAGAGGGGGTTAAGCCACGATATTATGCCATTCCAAGATCATTTTGTTTCCTGATACAGCTTCTGTGATAACTGTTTCATGTGAAAACACGGCCTTCCCTGTTTTACCTAATCAGCAAAATCCAAATCTGAGTTTATTAACCATCAGAGGGAGGGCAATGGTGGCTCGTGGCTCTGAACATAAAGATTCACAGACCTCGTTATGTAAGAAACAAAGGAGTACCAAAAAGAGAAATCAAACCTCCTCATTTGAGAGCCCATACACCCGGAATTATTTGCCAGCTATTTCATTTCAGTAGCACTTTTGAGCCCTGACCCAGCTTGGTGTCTGATGAGAGAGTTCATTGCGCTTACTGCTGACCCCATGCCTGTCTCCTTCAGAGCAGGACTTTTTGCTGGGATGGGAGTGGCTGCAATATTTTGTCTGTGCACTGACCAGGCTGTGCACAATGCCAGGCCAGTGGCAGCAGGAAGCCCCAAGACCCATGGGTGGAGTGTGGTTGCAGGGAAGGTCCCCAGAGCCCCTGGCTGTGGCAGGGTGGAGCCGTGCATTGTGGCAGAGCTGTGCAAACCACTCCAGGGTTTACCACACGCCTGCCCAGGAGTTCAAGGTGAGATGATGTTTCCCTCAATTCACATGCAACACTTAAGGCTCCAAACTCCTGTCAAAAAAGGCTTAAAAAGCTGCAAAAAAAGCCAGAAGTTGAGTGGGAGCAGGCTTTCCTCCCTGCTCCCTGACTGAATAAACTGGGAGTTGTAAAACGAAATGTTTGGTGAAACTTTCTTTTTTATTTTGCCAGTGAGTTCACTAGGACCCAGATCCACTGTATTGATTTCTTCTTCCTGAAAGGTAAGCACAAGCCCTTATCAGTGAGTAAACATACTGCACCCAGGAATTTGTTGACCATGGTCATAGCAAAAGATGTAGTAAACTCACATGTTGGATTATTTGCAAATTGCAGCAGTGAAACTAATCTAACCTTTCAGCGGCTCTTTTAAGTGGTATTATTATTAGCCCTTGTTCAGAGGATGGCAGGCAGGCAGCCAGTAAAGCACTTAGAGTTTGCCATCATCCATCTGCTCCTCTATAGATTTGAAGATTGTAGGAATTTTCCTTTTTAGGACTTACTTGGAATATGATTAGTGGACGACTCGCCACACTGCTATACAAGTGTGTCTGTGTGCTTTAGGAGGAGGTATGTGACAGGTATTTTATCAATGAGGGACTCTCGACTGAACAGTGTTTCCATTCATCCCTCTGTTTGTTTATTTGTGTAGGAAAACTACCCCTGGTGTTCTCAAAACACAGATCAGGATAGCAAACATTTCGTATTGCAATAAGAGGGTTACACAAGCAGATGCCCATAAACTTCCAGCTCTCCAGGAAATTAAGGTTAAAATTGAAAGGCTTTATTTTTAAATACTTGAGTGATGAGGGTTTTTTTTTTTTAATTTTGATAGCTATATTTGCAAGAACAGCTAGTGGAGCAGTGTCTGGGATCCTAGGTAAATGGTAGTCACGGATCAGTATCATGGCACTGTGGGATGTGGAGACATAAATAAAATTTGCCCCCTGTAACTAGACTTATACAGTCCAAATAGTCAGGTTATGCTGCTTTTCCTGTGACTTTTCCACACAGCCTGGCTAGCACTGGCCTGGCAGAGCTCATTGCAGAGCTGACATTAATGGGGCTGGGAGCACGGAGGGCAGTTCAGCCCTTCTGGTGAGGAAAGTGATTCACTGCAGACCTCAGCTCACAGGCAGGGTTCATACAACTTAATTTCTATCTTGAATTCCTTCAGGGTTCCCCATTCACTGTTTCATAAATATGGACAAGGTCAAAGGTGTAATTATGTCCAATTACGTTAGTATACAAGAATTTTCTCTTTCCAGCCATCTTGCAACACCACAGCTTTAACCTGGGCTCCCAAAAGGCCCTGCAAAGCTCCTGCGTTTCACCTGCCCTGCTCTTCTGCTCCTAGCTCCCAAAAGATGCATTTCCAGAAGCTGTTCTTTTCCATTTGCTCTCTGATGAGCCTGGGAAGGGCTGGGAGCATAGTGTCTCCCCTTAAGCCTACAATATTCCTAGCAATGTCTCTGAAATGGTCTGTGTGCCAGAAAGCTGGAGATTCTCCTTCCAGGAGGGAATTTGACCTATGGGGAGGTGAGCTGTATAAATACATCTCTGATTCACTGTGCAGCTTGGTTCACCCACATTATGCTCTGATGGCTGTAGCATCAAGGGTGGATCTTGGTTTCTAAATGCAACTGCTCGTGATGGGTCGGTGAGTTCCATCAAGAGACAGTTCCTGCTCCAAGGATACAATACAGATACAATTTTCTAACCCAGACCAGGACACGGCAGGATTTATCCAGCACATCCCTACCAAAGAGGCTGGGCAAACGATTTCTTAGAGACCCAAATCGTTAGGCCGCAGATAAGACAGTTCTACCACGAAATGCATACATGGACAGAGGGACAAAAGGATGCCTCGTTAAAATTTTTGCCTTGCATTTTGGGGGCAGTTCCTGCAGAGTAGGCAGTCCTTGTGAGAAGGGCAGCTGGCAAGGTCAGAACGCGGGTGTGGGGCCAGGGGACACGCCAGCTGGCTGCTCCCACCAGCCGTGGGTGGGTCACAGCGCCGGGACACGTGTGCCCCTGTGAAGCCTTTCCCGTGCTGCTCCGCCGGCACCGCTGCTCCCGCCGCGCTCCGTCTGCTGGGCTCTCCCGGCCCAGGAGCCTCCCCAGGCACACTGAGAGTGAGTGCCTGCTGACTGAGTGCACCACCAAGCCTTTGAAGACCCATTTCGTGTGTCTGTCACAGGCAAAGTCCGCCGCACAATATTTCCTTGCGGCTTTTGGTGAGATTTGAGTTGGCAGGGGCTGCGGGCTTCAAACGAACAGCGAATGGAGTGCTGTGATCTATCTGAGGGCAGCTCGACTGACTGGCTGGTGTTGCTTTGGTACATGCACAGACCAGTGCATGAGGAACACAGAAAACGGGCAAAAAAAAATATTAAAATCTATGGCTTCGAAAGCTTTGAAGCATGTGTTCAACTCCTGTGGACTTCAACAGGCTGTAAGGACCTGCCGAATAGGGCTTCTGGCTGGAGTTAATATACTCAGAATAAACTTGGACAGAGGAATAGCAAACTCTTCCAGGTTCAAAAAGTATGTCTTGTGGCTCATTAAAAATGGTTTTCCCCAAGGCYCTCTGAACATCTGCAGTCAGTGCTGTCCCTTTATCCCACACAATACAATCTGTCTGAATTCTTTCCTTGAATATAAATGTATTTTCATCTGGGAGAAGGTCCCCTTCACCAGGGAGGGCCCTTCTCAGCAGAGCTTCACATCCTTCCATTTCAATAACCTCTGTTTCCAGAGCATGGACCCTCCTCTGTCTTCCAGGAAGAATGGCCTCACACCTCTTGGCAAGCCCTAAAAACAGGCATCCCACCACTGGTTCCCACAATCCAGACATCATTGTCGCAGATACACTGGAAATTCTATGAGTATTTAAAAGTAGTAGTTATACCATTTTTCCTTTTTATCCTTTGTGCCTGGAGAAGACATAAGGAAAGGTGAATAAAAGCTTTCAGAAACACTGGTGGCAATAGACTGCCTGCTTGAAATAGCTGGGCAGTGGCATGTCTTTTGTTCTCTGGTTTTCGGGGTTCTTTTCAGCAAGTATTGAGCACCCCTAGTTTTCAAATCAAGTTTCTCTAAAGACTTCTCAAATTGGCTGTCCAGACATACCGACCATTTTTGTGAGCGTTTACGATGTGAAACTCAGGCAGCCTGTTCCTTCTCTATATAAAACCAAAAGAATGTGAGGAATAGGGGGGAAAAAAAGAAACTATTTTGCATAGGAAACTGGCAGTTAGCAACCATACTTAAAAAAATTGCAGAAACTAAAAAGAAATAAAGAACTTCTTCACAAAGAAAGGCATTTTCACAGTACGTGCTAAGATATTCAAATTGCAGCATAGGCAATTAACAAAGCTATTACAACAGGTGTAAGTTTGGTTTTAAGACTATGTAGATTTGGCATTAGCAAAGAACAGTGACCAAAGGTCAGATGAAGTTAACTCTAGCAATATTTGGTGTTCAGACTATTTTTAGAAAGCATTATTTTTAGGCATTTTTATTTTCAAGGGGGCTTTTACTGAACTGTGTCAGATATAGGAAGGGAGCACTGAACACATAAAGACTTTCTTTACTAAATTATTTAGTGTCCATGAAAGGTGCCAGATGGAGAGCCTTGGGGACTCAAGCCTTCTTTTCATCTGCAAAACTGCCTTAGAACAAGAAGTGACAAATTTGCCAAGCTCCTTTTACAGGCAGCTCCTGTGRCTGCCTGAGCCCTGACCTGGAGCTCTTGCCCCCGAGGGGGACAGGTTTGCTCTGCCACCCTGCCCCTGCAGCCGTGGTGTTCCAGCTGGGACGTGCCATGAAGGTGACACACGGTGTGTGAGACAAGGCAGAGCCTCAGCTCTCCCCCAGCAGAAGCCCTTCTGCTGCTTGCTCATCCTTCTCATATTCTGCTCAGGCAGGTGGGTTTGAACTGGTTCAACAAGGTGAAATGTCCAGAGATAAGTAAAAAAGAAAATAGCTTACTGACAGGGGTGGGGCTAGATGATTTAAAGCACTATTTGTTATTATCTTACTCCCACTTTAATGATCCTGTAAGTAACAAGCCATCCAGTCTTCTGAAGCACTCCAGATTTGTTGAGCCCAGTCAGTGTGAATGTAAAGTGCTTTGCAGCTAAATAAGCTGATGAATCTGTGTCCATATCATCAAAGTCAAACAGATAACAAAAATTATATCATAAAAAAGAGGAGGGCTAAGGAAACATATGGCTGCCATATGCCAAGGTACAAGCAGGTAAAAATTCTCTTTATGCRTTTTTGTTCCAAGACAGAAGGCAAACTTGTTCAGTTTGAGATGAGTTCATTACCATGAGTGCAGCAAAAGTCTGAATTGCAGCCATTCACCATTACCTAATTCACTGCTGCAAATGGCAACCTGACATCTCAAGAGTGATCTGAGTCCACCTAAAACAAAGGTTGCTGTCTTCGAGCTGGACTGGGATCACCCCAGCTGTTAAACAATGACTGTACAAACAGGGAAGAAGGACAAAACGTAGAAGTGCTGACAAAGCACTCAACATAACCTGGTGGTGTAAAAGAGGAATAAGAAATGAGGACCCTCCAGCCCACAAAAGCTGTGCTCACAACTGGTGTATGGGATTATGCCCCAGGGGCTCAAGAGGAATATTTCCATCTCCGTCAGAAGAAACCTGATTGCAGAAACAAGCTTCAGCTCCTGAGAAGGTCCTTGTAAGAAACCACATCAGCTGCCCAGTGATGCCTGATCACAGACCTGTCAGGTGTAGGTAAAAGCATTCTCAGTTGCCTCAGAGGCCACAAAAGGGGAGGCGGGTTGGGGGTGCCAGCAGGCTTCATGCCAGACTACAAGTAATAAAGGAAGTTTCTGCAGGCCCTGGAGAGGGAATG
Source organism: Amblyornis subalaris (assembly GCA_018881555.1). Lineage (NCBI taxonomy): Eukaryota > Metazoa > Chordata > Aves > Passeriformes > Ptilonorhynchidae > Amblyornis > Amblyornis subalaris. The sequence continues at coordinate 8,779,562 of JACAXG010000010.1, forward strand.
TGTAGAGGGCCTGGCTCTGATGCAGCCCAGACCTTGTCTGTGTTCTTCCAGGAGAAGTTTTGGGACACCTGTAAGGCAAACCTTCTTGCTGGACTGTAACTCCAGACCATTCCTCTGGAAACTGGCTGGTGCACCTCAGGCTGGCTTTTAGCCCTGAACCAGTGTCCCAGTATGGAAGAATGGGACCAGCTCTGCTCTCAAGGACAAGGCGAGGAAGAGGCAAGAGGTTGGCTGTCCTGCCTCTGAGCATGGGAAGAGCCAGCTGTGGAGAAGCAAGCACTGGGAGAGGATGGATGAGGGGAGTGGGGAGCCATCTTCCAGATGTTCACATACCTGATCTTGTGGAAACACCAGCCAGCTCCAAGGAAGCAAGCCCCAGAGGGGTCTTTTTTCACAACAGCTCTGAATGAATGATCCCAAAGAGACCCAGGCAGTTGGATACATCATTTTGTGGATCTGAGCCATGATGTCTAACTGAATCAAATYACACACTGAGGCCTGAGGATTAAAAAAAAAGAGGAAGGTTTCCCTGACTGTTTTGGTAGCTTTCCACTCCAGTCTGCCACCATCTCGTATTGGGAGCCTCAGGTTGGACCCTGGTGCAGTTTCACAAGTCCTGCACGGAAAAGAAGGATTATATTCGCAGTTACAGCTAATACTGAGTTTTCTGAAAAGTGGCTGGAGTCAGAAAACCCTGGCACCCACCAGAGACAAAGCTGTGGGTCTCCGAGGTTCCCATCTCTGCATGTGACATCTCGTCTTGACCAAAACTTGATCACCAGAAACTGAGTACAAAGAGGAAAAAGAAAAACCCCAAACATAACCAGGAGGCTGTGGAGGTTAGGGGTGTTTCAGTGCTGTGAAAGGTGCTGCAGAAGCTGAGATGGCAGTGAAGTGTTTCCCATGGGAAGCTGGAGGGTGGGAGAGCCCAGACACCTCTAACGCAGAAACAAAGGAGTTACAGGGCTCAGAGTCCAGTGGTGCAGGCAGGCAATCAGGGATCTCAGCGAGAGCCAGGCTGCCGAGCACAGCTTCAATGGAATATCAAAATCTTCAGCACAAGATTCCCAGCAAACACAAAGGAACGGGGTAAGTAATCTCCCTATCACAGAAACATCTAAGATTTGAATTAACCTCCCTAGGCCTTAAATTTCATTGCTTCACATGGGGCTAGTGTGTCTCAGGTTAATTGTGTGGACCTCTGATAATTGGCCCAAATATAGCACAAGGAGATTTTCATGCTAAGCCAACATCAATACTGTGCATCAAAGGCTGCCCTGAATTCTCCCCCTTGGTTGCTCAGTCATCTTTGATCTAAAAAATGAAAAGAGTCAGGGATTTTGTTGTTATTTTTATTCCCTCTCCCCCATCACAAGATTGAGGTTACTGAAAATATAAACAGAGAAAAGGTGGCAAAACATTAAAAAAAATTGTAAAGAGAAGCAGGGATGATGGAGTGAAGTAAACAGAAAGAAATAGGCTTTGAAAAGAAAAAAGAGGTGCTGATAGGAGAAAGAGAAATGCTGTAGACATGGGATATGACAGTGAATGGGGTCATGAAGAAAAGCCTGGACAAGGTATTGTGGACGAGAAAAAGGGATCAGCCCATGACTTCTGTAGGGTATGAGAATCAGATCCTGTCTTCCTAAACCACCCATGTGCTGGCCATCTGACCTCACTGGGATCTGCTTCAGAAGCCACCAGGAAGCCACTAAGACCTGCAGCACATATGCAGAAAGGTCTTGTGCATTTGAACCTCATTGGGAACAATAATTATTTGGGAAACAGATGTTCCTATGTGACCCTTGTACCACTCATATAAAAAGCAAAGTGGACCCACACCACCCCCTTTGCTGGCTGCACAGGAGGGAAGGAGATGCTCCATCCTCACTGAGCTTGAGGGAGTAAACGAAGGCTCTCGTGGACAAAAGAAGGAAACCAAAAGAGGCAGAGAGAGGAATATGTAGAGGGAGGTGAGAAACAGAAAAGAGGGGACCCGTGGAATTTCAGGGATTTGGGTATTGAAAGACTTTGCTKTAAGATTGCATTGGGAACTCAATTTTCCCAACAGTCCCGAGTGCTTCCTCTTGGCAGCTCCACAAAAAGAACAACTTGCTTTTAGCAACACCGAGACTGAGTAGAGTTGAGTCCCAAGGCTACAAAAGTCTGGCTCTGGGAAGGGTTGTTCACAAGTTTCCTATTCAGATTTGAGCTTAAGGCCCATTAATTACAGAAGGACATACCCCCAGTGTGGAAATCTGGATGAACTCACAAAACGCACGAGGACACTCAGACCTTAATCCCCCAGCCTGGCTTCACTCCCAGTTTACAGACCCAGGAAATCTGTTTCCAAGAAAGTGTCTCCTCCTTATCCTTTGCTATTCTGTCTCCTCGCAGCATTCTTGCATTCACCTCCACAGAGTGCAGGTTTGGGGAACGAAGCCCAGCAAAGGATTTCAGACAACAAAAAAAATCAGGAGAGATGGATTCATGACCTTGCACAAGGCACTGTTTGCTCTTGTTTGATGCTGAACTGACCTCTTCAAAGGGGTAAAAATTAGCTCCTGATGAAATACTGTATTTCAATTCAGCTCCAAATGCACGTAGTTCACTGACCCTTCATTTTCCAGCTTGGCCACTAAACTGGAAAATTTGCCATTTGCACAGTTCTAATTGTGCATAATTTGTATTCTTGGTTACAAACATGATTTTAAAAGTATGCAAAAAAAAMCAAGGAGAAATAAAAAATCAGGAACATGCAACAAGCAAAAAAACCAAGAAAAGAGAGAAAGAGGAAATTAATTCCTGAAGATGTTTAAGCTAGTTTGATAATAATATCACCAAAAATATTTGCTGTATTCAAATAAAACCTTACCAAACGTTTCTTCCGCTCTGCAACTAAAGCAAATACAAAACACAAATACAACATTTCAAAAAGTTGCCAATGTCAATCATAAGCTAAAGAGATGCCGTGGTTTTTATTGCCGATTAAAATTATAAAGCAAGAGGACAAAATTTTTTAGGTGTGAAAATGTGTTTGTCTGGGCATCTGATGCGAGAGAGCATCAGGCAGCATCACCAAGGTAAACAGATGAAATATGAAGCCCCTCAAGCATCCYTGCCAGAAAAACAGCAGGTATGTTTGACATGCTAAGAATGTGCTTATGTTGACTTTTAATTGGAATCGTTAGAACAAATGTCCTCAGCAAACACGGCTTTACCTCCCTGCCTTTCGTTGCTGTGTTTCCCCAGTCTCACCGGTGGGCTCCCGCACAGCAGGCTGTACCTGAGCCTCGCCTGTGCTGCTGGCAGGGCTCTCATCAGCCGTCTGGAGCATCACACTTACACGGAAACCACTATCAATTCCCCTGCAAAGCCAGRTAATGGGATGCACTCTCCCATCTTCCTGTTACAGCCTTCTAGGGGCCAAATCCTCCCTCCATTTACAGCCCAGAAAATCCCATCCACCCAGGGATGCTATGCTGCATTTACACTAATGCAACTGAAGGCTAATTTTGGCCCTAGGTTATTTGTATACTCGAGTATTAACTTAATGTAGGACATTTTCTGAGCTCGGTTCCTCTCTGCAATGTGTATCAACTTACTGAAAGCGAGAGCATCCTTCTTAGCTTCCCGTATCACAGCGAGATGCTCAGGGCATGGGCAGGGAATTTTCATTTTGCCAATTATGKCTGTGGTGGCAGTAGGATGAGATTGACTTGCACTTACATCCATTATTGCGTTACAAGTTTTGTTCGGTGTGGAATATTTCATGTAATGGGTTCCTTCTGTAGCGTTTGGCAATCAATCCCTCATAATTTGAAGTTCCCTTTCCTCATTGAACTGCTCTCCTCCCGGTGGAGCTGGTTTGCATGTTGATTTGGAATAGAATGAAAACTCAGTGAACTACAAAAGCCTGTTGCAGAGATTTTTGGCGGTGTATGACCAATGTTCTCTTTATTCCCGGCCCATTATTTTCTTCAGCATCTGCTCAGCTGATTAGTTTTAATGAGCAGTAGCTCCACCAGTGCATGAGGGAATTCACAGCTCAGTAGGCAGGGGAAAAGAAAATGAGCAGTGGAAAATGGCTGTGTGCAGGTAGCTGTCCCCAGAACAGGCACCTTTATATGCACATCAAGCGTGCGACAGGAGGAAACATCCTGCTTGTACACTGCAACCACTGAGAAACTCCTCTTTACTGGCTAGTGGTTCCCACTGGAAGAGGCTCTTTGAGATCCAAAACCACAGGGAGCTATTACAGATAAACAGGGAAAAGCAAAGTTATGTGTTGGAGCTGTTGTGTCTCCAGGTGCATGTAAGCCACAACAGGTTATTTCCCTAAACAACGCCATACCATGCCATGCACGATCAGAGGAGGAAGCCTCCATGCTTGGAATTTGTATTTTGCATTTTGCATTTTGCATTTTTCCACTGCCTTGAGCATTTGTCCTGGGTTTTTCCACAGGATCAGCTTTCCCCTCCTGCCCTGTGCCTGCTGAGCAGGGAGCGCAATGAACAGAAACCAAACTGCAGCAGTGGGAGAACCAGGTCTACAAACATTTTCAGGTTAAGCTTCCTCCTTCAGCCCCAGTGTTTGTTCCAATTTCCATRCCTGGAACATGCAAAAACCTCCAGGGTGTTGGGTAGCTGGTGGTGGCTGGAGAGCACGCTTCCATAGGTCTGCTTGCTGCACATCTGAGGTGCAGAAATGTCAAGGTAAAACAAGCCAAAACAGAAATAAAGCTGTCACACTCCTGGTCTGGTGTCCATCATTCTGTGGAGCAGCATTCCTCTCTCCATCACTGCAGAAATTATGTCAGCAGAAGAATGAAGATGCCAAAGGCTGTCAAAAGAAACTGTTGGGGAAATGGTAATAGTCAGGTGGGAATTGTTTATTTTCYGTAACCAGACAGTACAAATGATACAAGCCCTGCTAACAGAACCACATCGGTGAAAACATATGAAAGTGATCTCTTTTTCTATCTCTTTTGGCTTTTCAAACTGAGGGTTACTCAGCAATCCCCACTTTCATCTCCCCACAGAGGAAACCCTGCATTTCTACCACATGGCAACTGTGTGTTTTTGGGTAAGTAACCCCCAGAAATGGGTGAGGCAGGGGCTGTGGCTGACAAACRTGCCACATAGGCCAACCCATGGGATATTGCGTCCCTCAGCAGCACCGTGCTCTGCCTCACAGGGATGCTGCGTGCCACGAGTTCCCACAGGACAAATCTGGGGGAATGGGCTTGCCCAGAGGACTGTGGTGCTGCAGGAGAGGCACTGCAGGAGGGGYGGGGCAGTGGTGCTTAGCACCAGCATSACCTTTGCATATCTTCCCCATGTAGGGGAAACTGCCATTAGAACTTAGAGTCCCCTTCCCCACCCATGAGCCCCAGACCTCCCTCAGCTTTGGCTGCCTCCTCATTGAGAAGAAGGAGAGAAAAAGGGCTGGCTGTGCTGCTGCACTGTGCAAGAGGCTGGGGCTGTCTGAGTGAGCCCAGACACATCCTGCTGAGCAGCAGGATCAGCTTTGACATTCTCCCCTGCCTTTATCCCAGGTGCTGCAGGAAACAAACCCTTCCTGCTTTCCCTTCTTGTGTTCATCTCTCCTCTCTAGACTGGTGAGAGCATTTTGCAATATCATGTTGTCGCATTTGTAAGGTATAGTTGATAAAATAAAAGCGTATTTTATTGTCCTGACCTGACAGAAAAGMCATTCTCCAGCGCACTCCCTGTCAAGGCTGTTGGAGGAGTAGGTTCCACCACTGGGATGCCTCTCACCATCGCTCTACTGCTGCCTGAAAAGATGCCAAGAGAAAAGATCCACCGTATGTACGGTCAGACTGCGCTGCACACAGCCCATATGGAGTCTATCTTTAGCCTTTAAGAAGAAGAAACGGTGATGGTTGCTCAGAGATACAGATTTTCCTCCCCTTTCCATCTTGCAYGGAAGGAGCTCCCAACACTACAGTGCTGAGCTACACAGAGCAGAGGAGCCTGTTTGGGCCACCAGCACCCCCTTGCTCTGCCCACAGCCCTCTTGGTCTCTGAAGCCGTGGAGGTGTTAAACACCTGGAAAGGTTTCTTAGGCCTGTGTGACTGAACTGTCAACTGCAGCAGGGTCAGGCTGGGTTGGGCTGTTACGTCGGGGATACCATCACTGGGACTGCCAGCATGGCATGGATCACAGCTCATCCCAAACTCTCATCAGCTCATTAAAGTTTAACAATTTTTTGACCTGAATATTTTCAGCAAAGGCTTTAACAGGCAGGCTTCGGGAGCATGGTGGAGCCATGGCAGGTACCAGTATGTGGAGGTGACCATCTGCTGCAATGGTGGGAGAGGATGGAGGGACAGGCTGGGATCTCCTGTGCCCTGGCGCAGCTGCTGCCAAGCCAACAGCCACCCTGTGCCCCCTGCTGCCATTGTGAATGATGCTGGAAGTGCTCCCCTCACTTCCTAAAAACTGGTCAGAACAACAGAGCTGTGGTACCACACCCTGCAAGAGGGAAACTCACAGAAATCCTCTTCCCTTTCCTTTTATCCCCTTTCCTCAGCAAACATACCCTGGTTATCCAGATGGCATTTCTCTAACTGTCTCGAGTGCACTGTTTTACTACAAACCACAGTGATGTCTTTGTGTGCTAGAGATGCCACAGCTGGGTTAGACAGAGCCCTAGGCTAACACACAGAGCTGGAGGAAGCCTTGCTTATCCAGGACTGTGCTTGTCCTTTGGCATGGTTCCTGGGAAACACTTGCATTCTACTACAAAACAATTTGGGGAGCTACCAGTTCCATAGGCAATACAAAGCAAAGCAGCCTGTGCCATCCTCCTTCATGTTTCCACCTTATTAGTAGTCCCCTTAGGTGAGGATGAAGGAATGAAGTCACTGTTCTTAAGAGCTTCCAGCCGAAAGAAAAAGATCGGGCAGAAATGTGCAAATGTTCTATTAACCAAAATATTTCATAGAGCGCTCTACAACCAGCCAAGCATTTGTTTATTCTGACAAGCAGTAAGAGGACCTGGTGGTGCTTGTTCTCCAGAAATTTTAGGAAGGATGGGGGTCTCTCCCATAGAGTGATCTCATGAGACAGACATGCTGTTAGCTGCTTCCCTGCAGTAGTTGATACCTTTTATGCTATACAGAAATCCTATCAGAGATAAAACTGAAGTTTCCTATCCGTGAGACCCTTAGACACTTTTGTTAAGGAACAGAGCAGAGTGGTCAGCAGCTGTTTAAGGCCAGCAGCACTGAACACCAACACCTTCTGCCTAAAACTGGTTATTTCCTCTGAAGGAGTGATAAGTCTCGTTCCCTCTGAGTGAGGATCATTTCCTATGCCTGTCCCACATATCTGTGTTTATGTTTATGAATTCCTGACACCTTCCAAATATTATCCTGGGTAAAACACTCTATGATTTATTCAGCCTCCTGAAAGTTTGTTGACATTACACAGAAATAGAAGCCTGGATGCCCGTTGCACACATTTTGCTTTGTTTTGTTGAATTACTCTTTATTCACAGTTTATGACAAACATTTTTGGGTTTACACGTCATTTGGGAAATAATCCTAATGGCCATCAAGTTATGTGTTATTTGCTGAACAACCCTTACAAACCCATTTCAGCCAGTTGATTACCTGTTCACCTGAAAATCTGTGTATGACTGTGTGTCATCTGTTAACCCCTTTCTGAGGTTTGCTTTCAGAAAGACAACAGTCCTGGAGTTAACCAAAGTCTAATTCAGCCATCAGGCCTCACTGCAGAAGTGTCATCAGTCCAAAGATAAAGAAGAGTTCGGGTCCAACAGACACCTCTTCCTTGATACTTGATGCCCTTCTGTTCATCTCTCCTAGGGCCAGGAGAAGGAGCTGGACATCGCAGTGGCTCCTGAGGGTCAGCAGCATGGGCCCTTACAGGTCGCGAATGAAGAACTATGCATGAGACCATGAACCAAAGTGAGCTGCTAAATTAGCTCCAGGATGCAAATATCAGCATCCTGGCATTGCAAGACATTGCAGGAAGTGACCAGTGTTGTGGTGGGTCTGCACAGAGCTCCAGCACAGCCAGAACCCAGGACATCACTCCTTCCCAGGTGCTGCTGCAKCATGAGGTGAGACAAGGCAATGCTGGGTTTGGTTCCAGCTTCCCTCAGCATTCAGAGCTCCTGTGGTAGGACGTGGTCAGGAGATTTGACAGTTGTTCTCTCCACTCAGGAAATGCTGACCTGTTGAAACCAAAATTTTGCTTGAAAAAACAGAGCTTTTCTCGAAAAACCGTGCATAAGAGGTGAAAATGACAAGACAATAAACCCAGTGTCAGCTCTTCCACAAATGATGTGTCCTGACCGGTGGAGTACCTACCAGCTCTTTTGGTGTCCTTTTTACTGTCAGTGTGTGAGAGATTCCTTTTCCTCTGTGGAAAACAGAATAAAATTCTTAATTTCAAAAAGTGTGGCAGACTGTGAAAACCCTTTTCAGTGCAGTTTCATTTGAATGTAAGAAATTTAGTTTCTCTCCATTACCCATAAATGGCAGATAATTTCATCCTAGTAAGTGACACACTGAAGAGATGAACTGAATGGAAAATAAAAAAGGAAGAATATTTTTAGTCTTATTTGTCGATTAAATAACTACTTATGTCATGCATGCCAATTACAGACTTTGGAAAAACCAGAAGAAAAATAAAGCGAAATTAGTTCAACAGGAGTTGCTATCGGCTGCCGTCTGCCCCTCGCCCTTCAGCCATGGAATAGCAGCAGCTGGGGGTGCAGGAGGAGCTGGCTCTGGTTGGTTTCTGCTTTTCCTCGGCCCAGAGCAGACCCGGCGTTAAACCCACCGTGCCTTTCCCACGGGGACTGCTCCTTATCCAGAGGCAGCAGCAAACATCCCTCGGGGCCTCCTGGCCGGGCTGCTCCCGCTCACATGCTCTTTTCTCCTCCCGACAAAGGCGGTCTGGGAACCGGGGCATCCCGGCGGGGTGTAATCCTCCTCGCCACAGCCCTGGCGGCTCCCAGACAGCGCTGCTCCGGCAGAGAGAAGAAACATGTGATGAGGCATCCGTCTGTGCGCCCCATGGAAGTGCCCCTATCGTCAGTGAGTTTAAYGAGAAATCCTTCGAGCCTGTTAAGAGCTGGTATTTCCTGGCTTGCCATGTGGCTCCATCACCACCCCCAGGCAAATCGCACCCTGTACATCCCGCTTTCCTCCCCCTGCCCTGCTGTGGAGAGCGAAACCCCCTCTGACAGGCACCGGGCGGGGGGAACAAGGCTTTCAAAGGAAAGGGATGCTAAGGGCTGGCGGGCAGCCTTGCCACGGGGGAAGAGGCAAGTTCTCCATCACGCTAAGTCATTTCCCAGATTGCAGAAACCACAACTGCCCACTTTACGTCCGGAGCAGACGGGGGTGCCGCTTGGGCGCGGTGCCTGCCGAGGAGCACGTAGGGCTCGCATTGTGTTACCTCTGAAATGCAGCATCGAACTATTAAACTTTAATAGCACTAAAGAGGCTGGGGCATGAAACCCTTGATGAGCGCTCGTAATGGGCGAAGGGAAAAGCCTTTCAAGCCAGATTTATTAGCTGCTGAGACAGGTCAGGGTTGCAAGGCTCCACCGCCCTTCCTTCTGCCCTCTAGTGCCGGAGACAAAAATTAAATGTAAGGAAAGGAGCCTGCAATTTTCTTCTTGCAATGCGCAGGATAAATGGAAGAGGAGGGACAAAACGCTATTTGTAGCTGCATAGTTTGATACCAGTTTAGACAAAGCACGCCAGAAAAAGTGATGCCACCAGAGCCACTGTCAGGAGGGTTTGTGGTGCTGTTTGGGAGCCAGATGTGACACTGCAAAGGGCGAGCTGGGGACAGGACACGGTGGTATTGCTCCTGCTGCTGGACTGGACCCAGGCCTGCCAGAAGCAATGGAGACTCACAGGTAAGGCAGAAGCTCATGGCTTCGTGCCACAGGTTGGGACATATCTCCACAGTATCTCCACAACTGCCCAAAGATGTGTCTGCTCCAGTCTCGCTGCTTCCTTTAGACTAAATCCCGACAAAGCTTTGAGCCAAAATGTTTACACTGGGGAAGTGCCAGCTGTTGAACACTTCGAACTTCATTTAATTCACACTTGCTCTAAATCTCTGCCTCTGAGCACCACCTCATCCGGCTGAGTCAGACCTGTTACCCTGACAGATCTCCCAAAAATGCGGTGGGAAAGGCAGCAGAGCCAGGGAGCGCTCCCAGTGCCAGTGTTTGCTTTTGTGTGCACCTGTGCTTGACAGCACTTCGCTCAACAAAGGTGTAAGGGAAAAGCCACATTGCCATAATTTCAGCAGCTTCTGTAAAGCAGAGCGGCTGCCACTTTCAGATTGAGCTGCCAGCAGTAGGTGAGAGCTCCAGGACATCCCAGGTACAAATAGGAACGGGAGAAGATGTGAAAGGGAGATGAAGGACTGGCCCAGACTGAACAGGGCTGGCTGCAGCCCAAGGATGATGCTGAGATCCCGGGAAGCCAGTGTGTGGGGCTGGGAACTAACTGCCCCTAGGTGACCGGTGCCAGGCTGGCCTAATGAGGACTAACAGGGCTGAGCAGGCTTGGCCACCAAGTGGGCAAGAGGCCCATGGGGGCAGGCAGAACTCCCCAAGCCATGGGGCAGTGTCACACTGGCCTACCTGCCATCAGACTGCAGTTTAGGTCTAACATCCTTCTGATGCTTAAGGCAACACAGTGGAAAGGATTCCTAACCAACTGCTCATCCCTCCAAAAGGACACTGCCCTGGGGCCCCTTGGAGCTGCCACAGGCACCAACAACATCTTGAAAATGCAGCAGTACCCCCAATTTTCCCCCCTCTCCCTTTTCCTCCTCTGTGCAGTCACAGAGGAAGCAATTAAGAAAAGTGATCAGAACTAAGTCTTCCCTCTTGTCTTTGTTGCTTGACAAAACAAAGAGTTTTAAGCCACATCCTCCCTTTGAGAAAGCAAGCTGTGATTATGTACATTTTGCCTAACTACTCAATTTCAATTTAAAAATGCTTATTCTTTTTTCTGATCTATTTCTCTTGTGTCTCCTAACCAGGATGTTTCAAAACTTTGGCATGAATTTTTCAGTGTGTTACCCCCTCTACTCTAAACCCTGGAAGGTGATGAGCTGTTCAGTGTCACACAGAAAGAAAAACTGGTTTGAATTTCTGCATTTCTCAGTCTGTTTATCTGTTCAATTAGTTCCTTGGATCTCTCTACAAACAGGATTCCTGCCCACACATGGCACAAGCAGTGCAAGCTYTCCAGGGAACTTTCTTTTCTGCCATTTTGGGGTGCCCAGCCAACACCAGGATCCAGGGCGAACTGCAAGTGAGGGGATGCAGGAGAGGACAGCAGAGCAGCTTCAGGTAAGATGCAAAGAGTGGGACATGATGTTGCTACTGGAGAAAAGATAACAGAACAAACTCCACAGTTTACGCAGGGTCTGCTGTGGTCTTTCCTACAAAACCAGAAGCAGGGTTTCAGGAGGACATTAATTTTCTTTCCTTTTTTTTCTGCTCCCTAGTGTTCTCAGGGACTTAAAATCTGACATAGACTCTGTAGGAAGAAACTATGAAATATGGAAACTTCTCACGGCAACGGCTGCTGCAGGCTGGTAGAGGAGGACATTTCAGGGAAGTTACACCCCCCACAAAGCGTGCTGTAAGCACAGTAAGTGCTCATTGCTCCCTTTCCCAGCTCGTTGTGGGAAGCCCAAACCTTCTTTTACAGTTTCAGGTTGTGAAAGTCATCATAATTCCACAGTTAAATGCCAAGACCTGAACTCACTTGAAAACACAGCACAAGCAAGGTACAGGGAGGTTCTCTGAATGTAGTGACACACAGGAAGAAAAAAATGGAAGAGGATACAGAAAAGGCATCTTGTACAGGCAAGCTTGGAGGGACATGTTGAGGGAGAGCACTTCTGAGGTTCATCTTTGCCCATCAGACATCGAAACTTAGCTTCAGTCACTCCTGCAATGCAGTAACACCTTACATGCAGGATAGGATCAAAGTAAGGTAATTTTCTCCTCTTTATGCAAACAGTTCTCAGTATGGTTGGACAACTCCCAGGTCTCATAAAGAGCAATACATGTACACACACACACACACACACACACACACGTGTGTGCTCCTTAGGCTCACACCCGCACAAGAACATTTCAGATGTGGTTCAGGCTGCTGCCTTCGACAGGAGCAGTCACCAACACACCAGAGGATTCTGAGGGATAAGTCAGTGTTCTGTTCCCTCCCCATGGGATGCAGTCTCAGCTCCACCAGTGCTGTGCCAGGTCCACGGCAGGACAGCTGCCTGCACTGACCCCAGTCTGGCCGCGCCAGCTCCCATCCATCACTATAACCTGCCTGGCCAAAGGATTGCCACAGYGGCCTGAGACTGACGTCCTTCTCCTCAGTAAGCTGCTATACTCTAATGCCATCTCAGCCTGAAATGATGCTAAAATCTCTGACCTGCTACCAGTTAAAGCCTTTTTTATTTTATTTAAGAATCCAAGCCTCTTCTGGTTATCTTCTTAGGGAAAAACTGAATTAGGGCAGCTCAGGGAAAGCAGTGATGGAAGCCACAAGCTTTGCCTTCATGTCACACAGGCACTTAAAAGATGGTAGAGAAGCTCCCTTCTCCCTCACCTACCACTCAATCTCCCTCAGTCCAAAGATAATGTGCCACTTTATTGCCTAGTGAAGATGAGGCATCCATCTCTCCTGACACTGCTCAATAAGGGGAGGACCCAGGGGCTTCACGGGGAGGAAGGCAGCACCAGAAACAGCTTGCTGAAAACTGTGCGTGGCTGTGCCTCAGGTCACATGGCCAGCAGCACCTGTGATAAAGGAGCAGCACCGCACAACCACACATTGGCTGGCAACATCAGGGAGCTCTTGAGATCATCCACCAACTGCCTGCCCAGCCAGGGTCAGTCAGAGCAGTTTCTCATTGCTGTGTATTATCAGGTTTGAGCACCTCCAAGCATGGAGCCTCCACAACCTCTCTGGGGAACCTGATCCAGTGCTTGACCACCCTCACCATAAAACAGCTTTTTTATATGTTTCAATGCACTTTCCTGTGTTTTGGTTTGTGTCCATTGCCTTTCATCCATTCTCTGGATACCCTGAGGAGATCCTGGCTCTGTGTTCTCTCATTACTCCCCTCAGCACATATTTTACACACAGAGATCCCACTTCAGTTTTTCTTCTCCAGGCTGAACAGTCCCAGATCAGGACTGGAGAAAAGATGCAGCAGGAATGATGTAGGTGATGTATAAAGAGCCAGTGACAACTCCACGGGCAGGGTGGTGAGGACTTCATCAAGAGCARGTCCCACTAAGCAGCTGCTGGTGTCACTGGTGGCACAAACATCACAGCCCAAACACAGTCTCTTCCCAGCCCAGTCTGCCCCAGTGGGTGCCCACAGGCACCGGGGCTGGAGCGTGCCAGGTGGCTGATGCACTGAGCCCGTGTTTGAAACGCAAGGAAAGGGAGGGAGACAGTGGTGCATGTGCTCTTCTTCGATGGTACTTGTGTTTTTCTTACAGCAASAGGGTCCTCCTGGGGTTTATTTTATGTTTTGTTCTCTTTCCCTTCTCATGTTTGTGTTTGCAGAAACCATCCTACAGTTGCTATGTGTAACTATGTCACCTGTTGAAGTGTTTCTTCTCCAGATAAGCGTTTTTGTCCCAAGCTGAGCGTGCCAGATGTGCCCAAGCCCCATGTCCTGCCCTCAGCTGCKGCAGCCCATGGTGAGGTGTTTGACTGTACTGCCAGTCCGGGCTGCACTGCGGGACTGCACTGCCACAGCCTGGCTTTGCTCAGAGCATGAGTGGTGAGTACTGCAGGGTCCTGACGAGACCCATGGAGGCAGATCCTCCTCTTCCACTGCTCCCACCACCTCTGGTACCATCCTTAGCCACGCCCTGCCTGTGACCTCCTCCTACCTGAGCCGGCTCAGCTGCCAAAGATGCTCCCTTCATCCAGCACAGCTCTGCCGACCTGTGCCAGATATGTTGAATTAAACCCACTCTACCGTTCACTGCTGCCGGTGTAGGCTTGGGATGAGGCCAAATCTCTGCTTCCCGGCTTGGCACCCGGTGGAGCTGTTTGCTGCGGGTGCCCTGGTCCCTGAAATTCCAGCATGGGGCCTGATGACGGCTCCGCGGCTCCTCTGTGCTCCCTGCCGTGCGAARCCATCCCGCAGCCCGGTCCCTGGTGACTCAGACGCTTCAGAGGCAGCGCAGTGCATCAGCTGCTGCAGAGCAGCGCTGACAGACGCGCCAGGGACAGGAACAGCCGAGAGCAGCCGAGGCACAGCCAGAGACTCCCGACGTGASACGCGTTTATTTTTAGTGTCGTAGCACTGAGGCTACGGAACGAGCCGCTTCCCTCTCGTCACTCTGACGCCATCACCAGCCACCCCCGCACCCACTAAGTGGGTTATCACAGCCCATCAGGCTCCCAGGGAGAGGGACAGAACACAAAAAGGTCACTTCTCTCCCCCCGCCAATGAACAGCAGAATACGTACAGCGTTGGGGTATTTGTTAATGGACTTTGGTGTAAAGTGCTGAAGGTGCCTGGGAAAAGACATCACCTCTCCTGCCACACAGAGCTCTGGGACCAGCTACAAGGCACCATCCTCCCAAATCCACGAGTAAACCAGATCTACAGCATTTATAGAGAGCTTTCCTCTCTCTCAGATGATAAGCCTCTCCCTGTATCCTTGATTCTTCCCWGACCTGTCAGTATCCTTTCCTCTCAGCTAGACTTTGCTAAAATCACTGTGATCCCAGATACCAAACCTCTTCTCAGATGCCTTCTCTGTCATTTTAATTTTCCCACCTGACATGTCAAATTCACACTTGTCAGAGATRTTTGTGTCCTTTGTGCCACAGTGTTTACAGGGACTCTCAAGGGATGTTGTTATCCTCATCTAACACAGGGAAGCCCAGCAAACTCCCCATCCCCCATGCCAGTGAGAGATGAACCACGTGCTCAAGACAGCAGAAACCATCCCACAGGGTCACACTTTTCCCTCCTTTCTTRTTTTTCCTCCAGTTAGGGTCAATTTGCTGATCCACAGTCCCCATTCCTCCTCAGTCACCATCCTGTGTGTCCTTCCAGCACAGAGCTTGTCACTGGGAAGTTTCAGCCCATGCTGTTGCACATTTTCCTTCCTCCAACCTGCATTTTAAAATTTCTGGCACCAACAAGGCGCTTGCTGAAGTGGTGCCTCTCTGCTCTTCATCTGCCTCACCATCTGCTTGAGAGAGTGCGGGGCAGGGGGTTTTCTGCAGAGATTTGTAGACTGAAGGCCAGAAAGAACCAGCATAATCTATATCTGAGGCATCATAAATGCCATAGACAACCAGGCAGCAATTTCCACAGCAAGTCCTTCATCACTCCGTGCTCTATCCCTAACCAGTGCAGACCCAGCCCTCCTGCCTTTTTTTGGTTGGTTGTTTTTTTTTTTTTTAATGGCGCTAATTAAAATATTTTTTGTGCTATGAAAATATGTAACTACACAGCTAAGATTTGGAAATCTTAATGACCAGATCTGGGAAGACTGAAGTCTTGGGAGAGCAGCAGTTATTCAGGCACATGTACACGCAGACCTAACATTTTAAGCTTGGACAGTTTAATTAGAAAATAATTCCATTCCATAAAATATGTTGACATTCCTAAATGTTTTGTTTTAGTGAATATTGACACCTGTCTCCTCAGGGAGAGCTACAATATCCAGGACCTGTGCTGTGCTGAAACTCATTCCTGGCATAAACTCAAAGCTGTGTAATGGGAACTTCCTACTGATGCCAGCCCAGCCCAAACACTGTTGGGAGAAGCCACAACAGCACCCGAGGCATCAGGAACAGATGCCACCTGGCCATCCAGCCCCTGACTCAGGTTACCCC
Source organism: Amblyornis subalaris (assembly GCA_018881555.1). NCBI lineage: Eukaryota > Metazoa > Chordata > Aves > Passeriformes > Ptilonorhynchidae > Amblyornis > Amblyornis subalaris. Next base: position 8,795,495 of record JACAXG010000010.1, read on the forward strand.
AAAGACACTCCTCCCTGGGTACCTCTGCCTCCATCAGCACAGACCCAGCTTTCTCCCTGCCACCAAAAAGCTGTTCTTTCACCCAGCCTGGAAACATCATCACCAATCCTCAGCCCCAAGAGACTGAAGAACCTAAAAAACCTTAGCCTAGATGGAAGCCTGCTATGCTCTATTCCCAGCCGAGGGGTACACAACAACACGGGAGTGTTTGCCCAATCCTAGCTCTACATGGTGTCCTAYGACTCTCCATTTTAATCCTGCCTGCCAAGAACACTGCCAGACACACTCCCCACCCCACAGCCATAGCTAGTAGACTCTTTGACTCTGTAAATWAACTTGCTCTGACTGGCTCAAGTCAGATCTCCCAGCAACTCTTCTCAAACACCTAATTACAGCCCTGATGACCAACAATAATATTAGCCTGGAGAGCTCTGGGGATTCCTTCCTTGGTGTCAGGAAACACCCAAAGCTGCAGCCCAGCAGCACAGGTCTAACCTTTACCCCAGAGCCTGAGGTGGGGTTTGAGGGGGTGATTTAATCAGCCAGTTATCTCCCTGGATAAAGGTCAAGGGAAGCTAATAGATGCACACTCATTAAATATGTGCATGAAAGTATTTATTTTCTTTGTTTTCGTTAAAACAATCTTTTATTCAATGAATTGGTGCTTTGTTTCTAAAATATCACTAAAGCTTCTKGAGTTCAGGCTAAGTCTCTAGCAAAAGACAGCATGATCCATGGTGTTCATTTAGGTGTCCACACACGAGAACAAACTGCAGGCATCTCTGCGAGACAAAAAGTCGTTTTGTGGAGCGTTTCACAAATGGCTCCAGCACCTCCCTGGGTGGCAGCTGACACAGTGTGGGTAGTTCACTGGGGCCTCCCAGGGACGGGAACACTGAGAAGCAACAGGTGGAGCTGTCCACTGTGAGCCAGTGGGAGAAGGCTGGTGTGCCAGGCTGCTGGGAAATTTCTGTCCAMGAATATCTGTGAAATTGGACAAGCTCTTAAATACTGTAAAATGTAAAGAGGATCCTGAAAATCTTCATCTGCAGATTTCTTGCTTAGTGAAAACCACATTACTCACGGTCAAAGAGAATTGACACTGATAATTTAGTATTTAATGCCACATTTTAGTAATTTTAAGAATCAATATACTCTAAATAGCATGGCAATTTGCTATCTATGGCAAATCCCTTTTTCTAAAGATGGATTTAAGTACAAGTAGAGCAGTTGAGAGACACTTAGTTGATTTAGCAACACCAGCGACTAATTCTTTTGAAAGACACTCTCCTAAAAGGATGCTGCTTTCTCTCCAGAGCCTCTGGGCTGAGACTCATGGTCACCAAAAGGAAAGGCAACCTGCAGTAGTCAGCCCCATGTGGGTTCTTTGTCTCTATCAAGTATGAGTTTATCACAAGTTAGAAACGTTCACATGCCAGCAGCGCTGTGATGCTATTGGCATCATGGAGACACGGAGGGATGGCTCCTGTGACTGGAGTGTTCAAGTGGGAGGATCAGGCTCTTTAGGAAGGACAGGCCTGGGCTGCAGTGACCATGACATGGTGAAGCTCAAGATCCTCAGGGCAGTGAAGAGGGTGCACAACAAACCTGCTACTCTGGACTGCAGGAGAGCAGAATGTGCACCCTTCAGRGATCTGCTTGGTAGAGTCCCATGGGATAAAGCCCTTGAAGGAAGAGGGGCCCAAGAAAGCTGGTTAATATTCAAGGATCATCTCCTCCAGGCTCAGGAGTGATGCTTGCCAACAAAGAGGAATTCAGGTGAAAACATCAGGATCCCTGCATGGAGGAACAAGCAGCTCCCAGACAAACTCAACACAAAAAGGAAGCCTACAGGGAGTGGAAGCAAGGACACGGCCTAGGAGGAACACAGAGAAATTGTCTGAGCAGCCAAGGACCAGGTTAGAAAAGCTAAAACCCTGATGGAATTAAATCTGGGCAGGGATGTCAAGGACAAGAAAAGCTTCTAGAGGTCCATTGGGGATAAAAGAAAGACTAGGAAAAACGTAGATCCTCATGGGAGACCTGGTTACCTGGGATGTGGAGAAGGCTGAGGTACTCAATTATTTTTTTGCCTCAATCTTCAYCAACAAGTGTTCCAGCCACACTGCCTCAGTCACAGAAAGTGAAATCAGGGACTRGGAGAATGAAGAACCTCCCACTGGAGGGGAAGACCAGGTTTGAGACCTTTTAAGGAACCTGAAGGTGCACAAGTCCATTGGACTCGATGAGACACATCTGCAGGTCCTGAGGAAACTGTTGGATGAAGTGGTTAAGCCACTATCCATCATATTTGAGAAGTCATGGCAGCCCAGTGAAGTTCCAGCTGACTGGAAAAGGGGAAACATGACCCCCATTTTCAAAAGGGAAAAAAGGAACACACTGTGTGCCAGTCAGTCTCACCTCAGCACCTGGCAASATCATGGAGCAGGTTCTCCTGGAAACTATGCTAAGGCACATGGAAAATAATAATGTGTCTGGTGACACCCAACAGGGCTTCACTAAGCATAAATTGTACTTGAAAAATGTGGTTGTTTTCTAAGATGGAGCCGGTGGACATCCACAACAGCATTGGTGGGCAATGCAAGGGCAACTGATGCCATCTACCAGRGCCTGTGCAGAGCATTTGACACTGTCCCACACCACATCCCACGTGAAGGCAGGCTGAGACAGCTAGGTTGCTCAGCTTGGAGAACAGAAGGCTCCAGGAAGATCTTACAGCACCTTTCAGTACCTAAAGGGGGCCTACAGGAAAGATAGGAAGGGACTCTTTATCAGGGAGTGTAGTGGCAGGATGAGGGTAATGGTTTTAAACCGAAAGAGGGTAGAACCAGATTAGATGTTAGGAAGGAATTCTTTACTGTGAGGGTTATGAGGCACTGGAACAGGTTGTCCAGATGAGGTGTGGAGGCCTCATCCCTGGCAGTGTTCAAGGCCAGGCTGGATGGGGCTTTGGGCAGCCTGGGCTCGTGCAAGGTGTCCCTGCCCATGGCAGGGGTTTGGAAGGAGATGATCTTTAAGGTCCCTCCCAACTCCAATCCCTTCTATGACTCTGTGTCTGAGGTAGCTCAGCCCTCATTCATACAGCCCTAGACCAGTGCTGAGAGCACAGAACAGCAGATGCATCCAGCTGATTTGCTTTGAACAGAGCAGCTGAGCCACATCCAAATGACTAAGTTCAGATAAATGGAGCTATCACATGCCCACTTAAGACAAATTAGTTTAGAATGGTGTGCTGGCTTCAGCTGGGGTAGACTTAATTTTCTTCACAGTTGCTAGAATGGGTGTGTGTTTTGGGTTTGTGCTGAACACAGGGTTGATAACACAGAGATGTTTTTTTGCTGCTGAGCAGGGCTCACACAGAGCCAAGGCCTTTTCTGCTTTTTGTACAGCCACACTGGTGAGGAGGCTGGGGATGCCTGGGAGGAGACACAGCCAGGGCAGGYGACCCCAGCTGACCAAAGGGATATTCCAGACCATATGGCATCATGCTCAGTGTATGAAGTGGGGGTAAGAAGGAGAAAGGGGGGATGTTTGGAGTGATGGTGTTTGTCTTCCCCAGTCACCATTACGTGGGATGGGGCCCTGCTCTCCTGGGGATGGCTGAACACCTGCCCACCCATGAAAGCAGTGAATTAATTCCTTGTTTTCCTTTGCTTGTGTGTGGCTTTTGCTTTACCTTTTAAACTGTCTTTATCTCAACCCATGAGTTTTCCAGCTTTTACCCTCCCGATTCCCTCCCCGATCCCACTGGTGAGGGACCAAGCGAGCAGCTGCCTGGGGCTGGGTTGATCACTGGGGTTAAACCACCACAAACAGCTACACTGCTTTTGTCAATGATTTAATGCACTAGAAGTGTATTTGTAAGACAGGGCTAATTTCCTATTCCTTGGAAAAGAACACTTTGGGAAAGCAACTGCTCCATCCAGCAAAGTATTCTTGGATGCAGTCAAAAAGGTGTTCAGAGCATTAGTTTACTACAATACAGCTTTGGCCAAGAGGCACTCCTCAGGTTGAAGAGACACGGTCTTTGGTTTTTATAACTCATACAGGCTGAAATAAGTGCCCAAACACTGACGACACCATAAATAATTTTGTACAAGTTCTCTGCTTCTTCTCTTTGACCAGATTAAATAGCAGCTGCAATGCAAACCAGAACTACAACGCTATTTTTTATGAACTGGATTGTAAAATTCCAAAAGGGAACGTTCCTCTTGAACGCCARCAAAGCATTTCACTTGAGCCAGCTCTGTCTGGGAGAGACATTCCAAATAAATGCACCATATTGGTGCCAGCAGGGCTGGGCTGGTGGGGCCAGGGCAACCGGCCAGGCTGTGCAGCCTCCCTCCATGGCTGGCCACAGCCCTGCTGGCACACAGGGCTGTACAGAGCACCAAAACCCTTCTCACCCTCCTGATTTTGAGGAACTGTAGCTTTATCCAGCTTTTTCCTGACTACCCYTTCCTTTGCCCCTGCTCATTCCTAGTTCAGGCTCCTTCCCCATGCCCCAGAGGAGCAGGGAGGAGAGCCAGGGTGGCTGGCTGAAGTTGGACAAGGGAGGAGGCTGGGACCAGGGTAAGGTCAGGACAACACTGCACTAGACTGCTTGGGAAGGTAGTTTCCATTGTGGAAACAAAATGAACATAACAAATAATCTGTCTGGCATTAAGGGAACAAAAGGAAGGCAACAGACTCATTTTCTGAAGGCCTTTCTAGACTTTATTCCCTATTACACTGAGCAATCTATACTTTCAAAAATTTACTGTCTCATAATAGCAGCCATTGGGTACAAGAAAAACCCCAAACAACAAGTACTCATCAACCCAGAGAAGCAGTGATCAGGGTTATAAGCAGCCTCTTTGTCGCATTTCAGACTTTGTCAAGTATTACACAACCTCTTAGGAGGAGCAGAATCCCAAAACTTTTTGAGTCTCCAGTTAAGCAAAGACGAAAGACAACTAGAATAATTCTCCTTTTTGTGGTTAAGTCCTGGAAGGCAGACTGTACCTCGAGTATTGGCTCCAGTTTTGGGCCAATAAAAACAGCAAACTGGAGCCAGTTCAGAGGAGATCACCAGGGTGATTGGGGCTGCAGCACTCGCCCCATGCAGGGAGGGTGAGGGAGCTGGTGCTGGTCAGCATCAAGGTGGGATTACTTTGGGGAAACTTACCTGCAGCCCCCCCATACCTATGGAGAGCCATCCCGGAAACAGAGACAGGTTTTGTACAGCAGAGCAGAGGGAGGATGAGAGGGAACAGGGTTTAAGGAAAAACTCCTTCCCCATAAGGACAGTCAGACATCAGAGCAGACTGCCCAGAGAGGTTGTGCAGTCTCCATTCTTGGAGGCTTTCAAAACCCAACTGGATGAAGCCCTAAGAAACAAGCTCTGATCCTCCTTTGAGCAAGATGTTGAACCAAAGACCTCAGAATCACAGAATATTCTGAGCTGGGAGGAACCCACAAGGATCACCAGGCCCAACTCTTAGTGAAAGGCCGTGTGGGGACTGAACCCACTTCCCAGGCATTATTAGCACCATGTAGCTCATGAGATCCCTTCAGACCAGAACTGCTCTACGGTTCTATAGTTTGTACTGAATGGGAAAAGATCGAATGGCAAATAGAAAACCATGCTATGAGTTGCAGCCACTTCCTAACAAAGACTGTCATTCAGGTAATTAAAATGTGCTACATGTTTGTATATTGATAAAGAACTGTGTCACTTGGCCATTTGCACATATGAAATTGAGTTCACAGATCAAGCCATCCAGCTACAGGTGTCTATAGGAGCTGTGTGTGTGTCTTCGTATTTCAACAGAGCTGAAGAGCTACTCGAGCTGATCAAGACACAGAATCAAAACTCAGCTGATCACGATGCAGATGAACAGCTCTCCAGGCTCCATTGCCTATTGATCCAATACCCATGGACTAAGCAGACAATTCAATCCATGTACATCTGTAAACTGAGTCCCAACCACTGCCTAGTAGTTTATAACTTAATTTCTGTGCATTATATACACATTCCTTGCTTTTATGCTGTATTAGCAGACAACAGGCTAACACAATCCCCTATTTAAGTGCTTACAAGGCAAATCTAATGTCATTGGCTTGGGAGTTTTTACCATGCTGAGCTCAGTCGGTCTTGGCAGCTGTGGGCAAGAGATGGGAASACAATTGAAAGAAGCAGAGGAGACCAACAACTTTTTATACATCTTAATATCTTGCAGTGATGGTGCCCAAGCCTCCATGGAGCATGAGAAGCCCCTACCGTCACCTGCCTCAGCCTGCTGTTCTCTTCCTRGTGCACAGGAATTTTTAAATCACCAATTATCAGAGAAATGGGATCGAGTCAGAAAGCATTTAGATGTCCCTGGAAATGCTGCCAAACACCTGAAGGTGGCTGTGGATCAGGTGAGGCTGTGTCTGGTGAGAATAAGTACCTCCATGAACAGAGACAGCCTCTCTAGGCAACCTGCACCAGTGTTCAATCACCCTTAGAACAACCAAAGGGGTTTCTTTTACCTGAACAGAACTCCCTGTTCTCTTCTGTTCATGCTGCCTGCATAACTTGTTAAGTCCAGCTCTGCTGTACTTCCCAGCCTTCTCATTCCAGAACCACTTGTGGTACCTATATCCCCTTTTCTGTGTCAGAACTAAAAAAAAGGAGTTTCACAGAGCATCTCTTGCCTTTTTTTTTTTTTTTTTATTTTCAAGCTTAATGTACATTAAACCTGGCACATAACTTCCATGTATCCAACCCAGTGTGGCTGCCTTCATATTTCCTAGGCTGGGATGAAAGCATGGATCAGCACTCAGGATGGCAGCCAGCATGGCTGAGCTTCTGTCTCCACGGGAATCACTAGTTCAAATGAAAAGTAAAATACAAAGGTTTATCTGAAACAGGTTTTGCTACCAAGGAAGCATTTGTTTGGCAGTCCAAGCAGTAAAATCCACTGAGAAAATCACTCTAGCGAATCTGTCACTTCAGCATCTACGGTCCAAATCAACAGGTCTCTCCAGCGCTTTTTTGCCACAGCTTCAAAGCAGGAATCCTCCCTCAGCACCAGCATGAGTCACCCCAGAGGAGATGGATACATTGCCAGTATGTAGGAAGGACACAGACTCCGGCAAATATAGAAATGAAGAAAATACCAGACAAACACCATAAACCCAGCAGCTGCTATAAATATTCAAAGATGGAGCATACTTTTTTGAGTTTATTGTATACATTATAGTTTTGGATACATACCCAGATAATCCTCCTCTGAGTACCAGATTTGCTTTAATGAGTGGGACAAAAATATAAAACTCCAGCAAACTGAAATGCTTCAAAATGCTGAGTCTATTATATTACTGAAAACAGGTRCAATTCTTACGAGCAGAGATCTGCCATCTACCACAAGCAATGCAGCTCTCAAGAAGAGAGAGCACTGAATCACTAGAAAGGAAAAGGAGAATATACCAGGAAAGGGAAAATGACTATGAATTTTACACATCCCATTTCTAAAGAACAAGATCCCTGAGTAAGAGACTGTGTAGGCCAGGCTACAGCCACCACGGATCTCAAGAAGTTCCATTTAGGAAAAAGGCCTTCTCCCAGAGAAAGCCTATTGAACTGCCCATCTCCAAACCTTTGTTCCCACCACGCAGTGCATCCTCCTGCCCTCCTCCTGGAGAGGCACCCAGCTGCCTCCCACCCCACGCAGGCCCGGCTTTGGGGGGCCTGCGAGCCACTGCTGTGCAGAGCCAGCTCCACTCCATGCTGACATCCCAAACCCGAGATAAGTACATTGCAAAAGTGACAAAGGTTTCTCACATGAGCTACAGCCTAGGAACTGTGGGTTCCTGGAAAACACCACAGCCTTGGAGGTGACAAGCTGGACCTGCTGAATCTCACTCACTTCCCTCCTTCTACCTGGGTTGATATCTCAAGCTGCATGGAGCATACACGACTATGTTTTGGAAGACATTAGACACATTTCATTATGTGACAATTCCACCCATGTAGATTTCTTAGATCTGTCCAGCTTCAGCATGTTTACAACTCTAAATTTTGCATTTACTCCTCCTTCCTCAGAGCACCCTTAGCCACAGTAGATTTACTGCTCTGCAGATGCCGTCTGCCTCCAGAAAATGGGATGCGAAGCCATCAGGCTGCAGGATGGCTTCCGCACCCTAGGTGTGTAACGCAGAGCAATTTGCTCTTCAATCTGATGGGAACTTCAGAGAAATTAGGGAATGATTTTATCTTCGACTCCCTTCCCCCAGCACATACCCGTTTTGCCCTCCGTTTTGCAGGGAACTGCTCCCAAACCAGTCGTGACAAGAGGATGCACAAAGACTTCTAATGGTCTGTCACAGGACAGATTTAAGATTTAGCACATTTACAGCTTGTACATAGTAATAAAAACCACTAAAGCAGAAACTGGACACTTTCTCATCTCCATTGTGGAAATAAGGCTCAAAAATGACCAAGCTTGATGAGTTGAGCCACATACACTGGGGCAAGCAGGGCTGCATTTAAGCCAAGATTTTTGCCTTCCATTTGTCGTAAGCCAGTTGTACCAGCACTCAGTTTGCTCTGGCTGATTGTAATACACTGTTCCTGCCCGGACATCACCATGCCAGTCTCCTCTGGGCACCGACTGGGTTCCTTCCTCCACTCTACTGATGGTACAACAGCTTCTGACCTATTCCAAAACCCCTTCTCTTTCTCAGTTACTTTTCAGACCAGTCGTGGTGCAGATGTGAGGGAGCAGACAGGCAGGATGGATGGCACAGCTAAGGCCAGACAGCCTCTTTGCAGCATTTCTGTGCCTGTATGGCATAACAGCTCAGAACAGTATTCCATGTGCCACTTCAATAGGAGTTAAATTTCTACCTGATCAATTTACCTGAAGCATTGAAATATATGCCAAGATGTATACCCATGATGAGTGGAGGCTGCAGTAACTGAGCTACCGTAACCAGATGGCACCAGGCTGTTACAGAGCTTATTCTCTCAAAAGCAGAGATGAAGTGAGTAATGTTGCTTTCATCTATAGACCAGCAAAATTTGAAATTCAATCACTTCCCTGACTTAAATGGTCGCACTCATAAAAGCCCAGCTATACCAGAATAGGAGGTTTTAACTTAGAGGTTTGTGAAGTAAAAGCGTCTTAGGCAACTTAAAACTTCATAAAATCTCATTTTCTAAAGAAGCCTGAGGATGAAAGCGCAATGAGTCACAGTTTCTGTGACAATAGGTAACCTTTGGGTGCTCAATTGCACGTAATTTTCTACATTCACTTTCCCATCATGCCCAAGAGGAAACAAAACCATGTGTTCAGCATGAACATTGGTGCAGCCATCATCAAACACCACTTTTTATTGAGGAAAACCAGCACAAAGGGGACACTGCTCGTTTTTGTTGTGCAAAGTGATCCCCCATTTCTATCAAAGCTGGAGTGGTCCTCAAGAGCCACACTAGCATTATGGCAGCACTGCTGACAACTCTCCATGCATTTTTGCTCATTAAGTGGTAGAAAAATTTGTACCAAGGGCAGAACAGGATGTTCCATGCTCAAGTGAAAATTGGTTGCCTTCAATTACTTGTAGCCCAGGTCATCACCAAAGCCCAATGGTTAAGTGACTTTTCCAGCATGGAGATGCTCACAGTGCCCAGTGTAGGCTGGTATTCCTGTGCTGCTCTACTCTGCAGACAGAAGTGGGGAAACAGGAGTAGCAACAGCCTAACCTGTCCAGCAGCTTACAGAACAATCAGCCTGAGRAATAATACTGCAACACTTCCCGAGATGCATATAAAACACAGTAACTGTTAATACTTCCATGCTTACATYCACTGCTATACTTGGTCAGATATAGCTGAGTAAGAGACATTTAAAAAAATCAAAATATTCTTTTGTGTAGAGATGTGATATCCCAGAAGCTCTTCTTTCCTAGATGCAAGACCAGTATAACTTCTAAAACCAGCTAAAGCCAAAAATAGTCCCAGCACATCTCCAGATTCAAGAGCCATGAAACCAAAGAACCAACCCAAATGTTAAATCCCGTATTTAAGACCAAGTCAATATCTTATCTAATAATTTGATGAAACCACTAATGAACAGAACCTCCAGTAAACAAGACATCAGCTTTTTTGCTTGCTTTAGAAAAGTTAACCAGTCATAGTTACCTAATAGAGAAAGATACTGCAGCCTTCAGATATAATATTACAGGGGTTCTTGCTGCTGCTACATAGCCTTAGGTGATGGTTACAAGAGCTGTGTTGAACAGGAGAGCAAAGATTTTTTTCCCAAAATTAGAAATATACAATTTCCAAAAATGGGAGCAAAAGACAAAAGGTAATGAAAAATACTGCTGAAGAAATGTTTAATTAAAAAAATCAGGAATTCAACAGTGCCTAAATCTTTATTTTTCATAACCTACATATTTTTTTTTCAAATTAGACAGTTTTACATTTTATGACACAAAAGGAAACTTAAATTACTGATAGTTTACATGTAAGCTTGATTCCAGTCTTAATGGAAGAAGAACAAAAACAAAAACCCTCRAAAAGGCTCCCATATTACACTTCTATTTTGTGAACTGGCAGCTGTTAGGTCTCCTTAGAAATCTTGGATTGTCTGCTGCTATTAGTGTAATAGGTTACAAAGCACAAAACCCCTGCCTGTAGCTGAAGGAGATACAGAGATAGGTATGCACCATTACAGTCAGCTGTTGCTCCTGATACACTGCACCTCCAACAAGGGCCTTTCCACGCCATTGGCTAAGGCTTTGAAGGATAATGCAGCAACATAAAAAATTTGCCACTGCTCACAGAGTTTTAAGTGGCAGTGTCGTGGTGGGGGACTGATCTGGAACAACACTCAGTTTTGAAAGCAAGCTTCATTTGTTTTTTTTTTTTTTAAATTCCTGGAAGAAGCATCTCAGATCCCATTTTGACTTGTTTTCAAAATGAAGAGCATCACCACACAGTTCTAACAGGGTAAAAATGCCAATTTTAATTACTATATCCCTGAACYTTTAACTCAGCTACTGCTTTTGGGAGGTTTTTCATTTTAAAAGCCATGTTTTAATCTCTCTCTGTATCGTAGCAACAGTCTGCATGCAACTTTACAACTCTACTCCGAAAACTCCATTTTGTCACTGAGTGGGGGGGGGGAATCTCAAAGTAAAATACAGTAAGGAGAAGTTGTATTGTATCTTACACAGCAATTTGGCGTGTCACCTTTTTTTTTTTAAAAAAGCTATAAAAACCACATCAGAGGAAAGTTTAAACTTTCAATGCAACAGACTGTTGCCGGGTAAGCAGTAATTACAGTGTATTGACCTATCACAAATGGCAGCAGAATACATTAGAACAGCACAACACATCCCGCTGGTCTCAACAGATCACCTCGGGTACCAGCTGCGCACCAGGACGAGCCGCTCGCAGCCGCTGGAAGGAACCACTCGCCGCTGCTTGCAGCTGGTAAAGCCTTTCACTTGCAGCAGACAAACAAAATGAATCATACAGCTGGCCTAACCCATACACAAATCTAGCTACCGCTTTCACTGCCGCTGGGGAAAGGAGAAGGGGATAAAAAAAAATCCAATGACAGAGCTACTCGAGCAATTTTGGTGAAGGTGTCGGGGTCCTATCTCCTCCCACAGCATTCACAAAGTGCGCTTTTTGAACAGGAAAAAATCAACAGACTCCAACATGCCCTATTTTGACCAATTCTGCAGCACACAACAGGCTGGATTTACAATGTCAACTAGTTACCAGTTGATGCTTGTGATAAGAAATTTATCAGGAGTCAACTTCTATAGTTACTTTACAGTTCTACGAACCATGCACTGATACTGTTGAAAGCAGACAAGTAAGCTTCAGTGTATATTTTTGCAACAGTCAAGTTTTTCCCCAATTAGACTTGATTTTTATAAACAACTCAAAAATTAGAGTTTGACTGCTGAAATTCATTATTTACATTGCAGAACACTTTTGAATTGGTTAAATCGTTTGTTTTTAAAGGGACTTTAGGAAAACATTTGAGGGCTTTCAAATAAGACTTTCATTCCATTTCCCTTTTGCAGTGAAGAGGCAGAGTCAGTTCAACACACCAGAATAAAATAAGAAAAAGAAAAAACAACAAATTAAAGTAATATTCAAACCACAACATTTAGTTTATCTACATCCAGCTCAACAGCAACATTTATAATATCAATAATTTTTATCAGATTTTTTTCTTTAGGGTACCTTTTTATATGTTCTGATTATTTACAACTGTACAAGCAAAGCACACACTTCCAAGTGCACATATTTAATACAGTATTGACTATTTGCATTTACAGGTTTTTCAACAATCTGAAAAAGATCAACTGTTTAAGATCTTTAAGGTATATTACAAAAACTGCTGCTAGTTCCTGTACTACAGTATGTTTACCCAGTAAGACCAGTGACAATAGATACATACTGTAACTGAGTAATTCTGTATTCCATTCATGCTAACCCTCCACGGGGTCAGACCTCATTAACTCTAAGCTGTCTTGTACAAAAGTTAAGGCAAAGTCATTTTCAAGTTTAAATAAAATTCAAGTCTTTAAATATTGGATGGAAATAATTCTTTAAAAAAATCAGTTGTTTAAATAAACATTTTTGTGGAATAAACTGTACTGTCATAGTCAGCAGGAATGAGTTTTGTCTGAACTTCCTGCAGTTTAAACACTTAAAGAAAAGCTTTAGGCATTTTAAAACAAAAATAATTTATATTCAACTTTATTAGAAACTTGCTAATTTAGTGCATCCTTGTCCTTCAGAAAGCGCATCACTTCTAAAGTAAATAAGTGTGAGAAASCTCATCCCAGAGGTAAATATCAGGGATCTCTTCCTCCACCACATAAAACAAACACCATTATCTCACCTCTTGAAAAATTTAAATCCATATGCCAATGCTTGTAGTTACAGGAAGATGTCAACACAAGGCTGACTAAGATATGAACTCTTTCAAAGAGCACTTGGGACAGAGTTTTAAAAAAAAGTCTACACAGAGCACAGGGGTAACCAGAATATACAGCGCTGACTCAGTTAACTCCCTTACAAGCACAGGGAAGCTAAAGTTATCACAAGAAGGCTACTCTGCTTTCTCCTGATAACATCCACTAACAGGCTTCACCACCATAGAAGCTCACAGACTTGATTCTTTCTATTCACAATGTGCTTTGTATTTGCAAATTATAACATCAGTTTTATTCTGGAGTGAGAAGATGGTTACTTGCTTGCAGTAAGTCAAAAAAAGGAAGTATTTCAGAAAGACTGCTATGGTGCCCTGTAGAATTAATTTTGTGTGTGCAAAACATCAAAAAAAAGATTAAATTTTTAAAAATGCTAGAAACAGCTACTCATTTAACCTAAAAGTGCAAGTTCATTTGCTGACACTTAGTACAGCAGCCCATTAAAAAAAAAAATCTTCAAGGTCACATACTAATTTGTAAAATATATCTACTTCCTTGCACTCTACACACTAGCTGCCGTTATCAGTCTTTTGGACACTTTAGATATGTACTTGCAGACCAGTTTATTAAAAATATTGCAGCAGCACGTTTCTGCTTAACAGTTTAGAAAAAACTCACTATACAGAGCTTGCACTCACACAGCCACAGAGAGGCTTAATAAAAAGTTGATTTTTTTTTAAAGACAAATATTTTACACCTTGGAAAAAAAAAAAAAAAAAATCACACTAAGCTTCACCTCCAATTAAGCACCAATCTAAATGTAAGGTTTAGAACAACTATCCAGAAATACCCAGAAAAATAGAATGTTTGTTCAAGAGGGGAAAAAGTATTTCACAGAAAAATAACTTGCAGGCATTGTTACATGCCTTGTATCACTGCAAGCTCCTAACCAGCAACTCATTCTCAGGTATCTTAGTGGGAACATGGGTTTAATTTGTGGGAAGCAGACCTCTTCTCAAATCCCTCCCAGGTGTTATTTTCACTGAGGAGATTTTGGAGGGGTACTCTGTTCTTTATTTAAGCGTTTGCCAATGGCTGGAGGGGACGATCTGCGTCCTGACTGTCTCCTCTGGTCTTTGGGTTGTCCAGGATGTGACTTTGCAGGAGGAGGTTCTCTGTTTTTCTCTATTGTTTCTGTGGGCTTTCTTTCTTCTTTCCCACATGCTACAGTGTTTGGCTTCTGTTCTTTCTGGGGTTGCAATGTAGGAGGATCCTTAGTTGTTCTCTGGCAAATTTCTGCGTAACTAGGTTTTCGCAGTTCCTGTGAAATCAGAAGCAAACAGGACAGAGTTAAAACAAAGCATCCTGAGAAAAAAATAATTTACTTGTATGTACGAAAAAGGTAAAGTCCTTGTCCCAAAAGACTGCTGCTCTAAAATATGCAGATGAGTGCTTGAGGATGAAGTTTACAGAAGCTGTATAGACAATAAAGCTGAAGACAAGGTAAAACATAGAACAGTATTCCAGAATGGGGTACTGGCACAGGGCAAAATACTTCCCATTCAAGTAAACTCTAAACCAGCAGAAACACAATGAATACTCTGGTTTAAATATCAACATATGTATTAATGCTTCTGCCTAAAGAATACTATCAAGAAGAGGATTCAAATAAAGAGCTATTTTCTGCACTGTTAATTGCATAATTGTATCATGCAAGCAAAGCTGCTGGACAAATTCAAGAATGCTGGGCTCACATGATTAAGCAACACTGGGTAGCAATAAATATTCTTTTAAATGCATCAAACTGGATCATTAAGAAAAAGTGAAGGAATAAGGTCACTTACTATGGCAGCCCCATTGACTTGTACCGATTTACATGCAGTACTCAGTGTGGAAGAAGAAAGTCTTTCCGTACTCTGTGTCTCTCTCTGCTGTTTATCCACAACTTTGGAGTCCCTGTAAGAATCCAGCAGGAAGGAAGGCTCATGAAAAGTGAAACTTCAGGATAGATGAATGATTTAATAATAGGTCTAAAAAGTTTGAGTATGACTATAAGTAGTCACACCTATAGTTTGCCTAGCACATTAAGACTAGCGTTGTATTAAAAAATGCTATCAAAAATAGAAAAAATACATTCCTGTGGAACTTGACACTATCTGTAATTTGTGATGTTCTGATAGCATTTGGCTATTCAGTTATTTGATTTACAGGTTTCAAATAAAGTGTTATCAAAAAACTTTCTTTATAGTATGGACATGAGTACTGCCCACAGGGCCATGGGTTTACTCTCTGTTTCAAAGCTATCTAAATACAAGACAGTAAGGTATTCATTAAACTTCTAACTACTCAGAGAAACCAAAACACAACACTAAACTTCTGTCTGCTAAATTACTATTATGATTGAATCACTATTATGATATTGTTCAGAAATTAAGCTTTATTGCCTTTACTACAACAAAATATTATTTCTCTCATTGATTAAGATTTTAATAGCTATTTATATTGTTCTGCCTGATGAAAGAAAATGCAAATGTGATTCAGAGCAGAATAATTATACCCATGTAATTAAGTGCTTACTCAGTAGGCTGGGGTGGCGAAGGAGACCTTTCAAAGGTCCTGGGCAATGTAGAAGAAACTGGTAACGGCTCTCGAGGAATTCCCGATGGAATAGTGTTTGTACTTGCATCCACATTAATGTTCTGAAGGAGGAAAAAAGGCACAGAAGGACAATCAAAATATCCAATTAATGTGGTTTGCCTGAAAATTAGCAAAACAAGGAAACAGTTCACAGTTTGATTTATGAGGGTAAATTGACTATGGAAGGGTACAGAAGGAGCCAATATAAATATTGTAATGAATACATTATTTTTTCCTTTACATTTATTTAGAAACACAGGCAAATAAATGGCACACTGTGGTTATTTCCAAAAAAGCTGTAAGCTTAGGTACCTTCGGGACACATCTGCATAACAAAAATCACTTAGAATCAAGGCTGGAGAAGACCTCCAAGATCGTGGAGTCCAGCCTTTGATCGACCATCACCTTTGTCAATCAGACCGTGGCACTAAGTGCCACATCCAGTCATTTCTTCCACACTTCCTGGGACGGTGACTCCCCCATCTCCCTGGGCAGCCCGTTCCAATGCTTAACTACCCTTTCAGTGAAGAAATTTTTCCTGATGTCCAACCTGAACCTCCCCTGGCACAGCTTGAGGCCGTTTCCTCTTTTCCTGTTGCTGTTGCCTGGGAGAAGAGCCTGACTCCCACCTGGCTACAACCTCCTTTCAGGCAGTTGTAGAGACCRAAAAGGTCCCTCCTGAGCCTCCTTTTTTCCAGACTAAACAAACCCAACCCCCTCAGCCGTTCTTCACAGGACTTATGCTCCAGACTCTTCACCAGCTCCGTTGCCCTTGTCTGGACCCGCTCCAGCACCTCAATTTCTTTCTTGTAGTGAGGGGCCCAAAAGTGAACACAGGATTTGAGGTGCAGCCTTACCAGGACCCAGTATAGGGAGACAATCACTGCCCTGGTCCTGTTGGCCACACCATTCCTGACATAGGTCAGGATGCCACTGGCCTCTTGCCCACCTGAGCACAGTTGGCTCATGCTCAGCCACTGTTGACCAGCATTCCCAGGTCCTTTCCCGCAGAGCTACTTTCCCGCCACTCCTCCCCCAGCCTGGAGCCCTGCCTGGAGTTGTTTTGACCCAGGTGCAGGACCTGTCACTTGGCCTTTTTGAACCTTATACCATTGGCCTTGGCCCATCAAGCCAGCCTGTCCTGGATTGATCCCTCTGCAGAACCTTCCTGCTCTCCAGCAGATCAACACTCCTGCCCAACTTAGTGTTGTCTGTGAACTTACTGAGGGTGTCCTTGATCACCTCATCCAGATCATCAATAAAGTTASTAAACCAGACTGGCTCTGATACTGAGCCCTGGGGAATATCACTAGGGACTGGGACCAGAGACTTCTTTCAACCTGGAAATTTTGCACCTGCTGGTGACAAATTAGGCTCTGCACATGTTCACATACCCACAGGCAGCCTATGAAGACAAAAGTCTCCTAGAGCTGTGCACTAAGAACTGTCTTCTTCAAAGCTCGAACTCTAACTCTGCATCATTCCAATATAATGATTTGCTACCAAGAAAAAGAGTCTTTTGCATAGCCCTCAAAAGATTCTGCCAGTGCCAAGTGATACCGGGCTTCCAGATAAAGGCCAATTAGGTTCAAGATGTATGCATTAACTTAAATTGTCACAAAACAAGAAAAGAGAAACAACTTTGTATCTTCAAAAACATATCATTTTGTTTGTTTTAAAGGGTGCTATGTTCTTTGTATTGCTTCTGACCTGTCTCACCCTAAAAACTCTAAAACTCAAAGAGATTCTAGTACACAGAAGTGAAAGCAATGGGAGAACAAAAGCACAGAAGGAACAAGATAGCCCTCCTTTTCCCCCAGCCCAGCCATTCAAAAGGGCATAAAACTTAGGATTCTTATGGTCACTGTTATAAAGGAAAATGGTATTTGATAATACTGTTTTAAAATCAGGCAGCACAGATTACTGCAGTAGATCTAAGCCTAGTTTGATTCAAAGGAAAAGTAAGTCTGTAAAAGGTGCACGTTTAGAAATAACAGAACAGCTTTTATAGTTTTATTCACCGTAATAGTGTGTGCAAAGGCTTGAAATTGCAAGCTGCTGAGCATTCTGGCCCAAGTGCAATCAGAATTTGTAGGTACATGGTTAAGTGTGAACAGCTTCAAGTCAAGCAGACATGCAAGAGCTTTTCCTTGCCAAAACACTCAGCCCTTGATCTGACAGTGCTGCATTTCCTAGTTACAAAATGTGGGATGATTACTACCTGCCATTCCCCAGAGCTACATCTAGAACAGCATCACTACGCAAAGAGCATAAAGATACGATGCTTGGATAACAACTGCTGGAAATTATAGACCTTTAGTCCACTCAGCTTCTGTACACTGGACTTGCCCATCTATAAAACAAGAGAAGCACTGTGTAACTCTACTTCAGTGCTTTGTAATACTACATCAGGTGACATGAAAAAACATTGAGATCAAGGTGAAAAGCGGCCTGTATACATTGGCAAGACTCTGATGTTAGCTCAAACACCTTTGCAGCAGAACACAATCGCTCTCTGGAGCCAGTTGCTGTTATCTTACTCTTTATTTAAAGCATAATCCCTTTCTTCCACACAATGGTGSAGAGTAACTCCTGAAAATGAAACTGGTAAACCGAAGGATGCTTTTTAATGTGACAGTGCATTGCAGTATCATAAAACCTCAGTGCCTGACTGATATGAAGACTGCCTCTACAGGGGAGAAGTCTAAGTTCTTTACACAAAGTACAGTGCAAAGCAAGTACTAGATTTGTAATGGGGGAATAAGGGTTTTCAGCTACAGTATTAATAGCAAGGTATTTAAAACCTGAAATACAATAGTCAAAATACACTTTGCAAGTAACAGAGGTACAACACTTTAAAAATGAAAAGATCTTAGCCAAGAACAGCAGCCAATCTGTAGTACTGGCTGACGGTAAGATAAACACTGCTCTTACCATGGCTCTGAACTGCACATTCCCCCTAAATGCAACCCTGGAACACAGCTGCCCCTCCTACCACCTGCAGGAGACAGAGTAGATGGCTTGTCTGTACAATCACTGCCTGGAGTGCAGGCTGCCCTGCTGCCTCCCCCTTCCTTTATCAACAAATACCCTCCACCCACCCTTAACCTGTGGGCACCAAAGAAAACACTCCTGCAATAGGCTGGGTTCAGAGAAGACACATGAGAGATTGTGGTGGTTCACCAGGCTGCTTTGCACTGCTAATCCAGGGGTTAACTTCTTCAGTTGTGGTACAGCTAGAAAAACACAAGTTAAATTAGGGCTAGCAAAAAAAGCCAATATAGACTATCATAGCCCAGAGCGTTCCACAGTGCAGAGGGTTATGTGAGTCTTGCTGGAGGAGAACATACTGTCACTCACAGATGGCAYGGGAGACAGTTCTAAGAATGAAATCTATGAACAGCTACTGAACATTAATTTTCAACTGCACCTCTACTACATCTATACAGCAGTGGTTGCCAAGTTATTCTGGTGTATTTTTATCTTTCTGAGCAATATGACAAGACAACGCTGGGATCCAGCTGGTTTTGGYAGCAGTTCTTGTTCCAGCTATGATGCCTAGTGTACTGAGATCATGTAGGCAGCTTCTTTATTTCAGTGCTTAGAAGTTTATCTCTGTCACTTTAAAGTGTTTTATATACAACTCAGAAGTCTTACTTTCAAACAGGAGGAAAAATGTATCACATACTTTTCACCTGAGTCTATCAAAAAGCCTGAGGCAGTTATGAACAGCAAAGAGCATATTTTCTAATCTCTGCTATTAACATCTGCTTATTATACTGGTGCTCATATTCCACACCATTTCAAAGAGAATACCCAACAAACTGTAAGATACAAGTGAAGAAGGCAGCAGCACATTGACAGCTGTTCTACTCACTCTTTCTTTCGACGTGCCTATTACCACACTGGACAGTCTGTTTTCAAACAGGTCTTCGGTCTTTAAATTGCCAGCAGCCCCGGGTAATGGAGGAAAGCTAGATAAACCCAATTCAAAGCTGGGAGATGGAGGTTTTGGGGGTGGTGGAGACTGTGTTTGGCCTCTCTGGAATAGAAATAACATGTTGGGGTTACTGCACTAGATGACAGAAAAGATATGCAACTCTAAACTGTATTTTGCACTTGATTTGTATCAGCGAAGCCCTAGAGAAAACTCCCCTATCCCATCTCCCAGGAAACCCACACAGTACTGAGGAATAGATACTTTCATTTYCCACTGTTGCCCTTAAAATATTTAATTATTATTTAACTGTCATGGCATACACATAGGCTTTAGTGATACTGGTATAGTAAGAAAAGTCTTCTCACTGACCCTTCCTTGCGGACAGACACACTGACACAGAAAGGAGAACGGACTGGTTTAGGTATCATGATATACTGAAAATATAATGCCCATTCATGTGTGGTTAGTAACATCCTAAATAAAAAGACAGGAGTCAACAAGAATCTTATTTTCAGATATATCAAGAAATGGCAAGACACCATGCCTTGTATGTAGTACAGACAAGAACGTATAACAGACAACAAGAATAGACTATATATATYTATATAGTCACTGTAAAAATGCAAAGATAGTAGATGAAACTATTCATGAAACAGCGACTTTTTCTAACTAAATCTAAGAAGAAATACAATGCCTCAAGCAAAAAAACCAACATGAGTGTGCTAGATGTAACTATTCTGCACTACAAACAGCAGTTCAAGAGTTAAAAGTACCCCAGTTAAAGATCACTTGTGAGAACTGCTGGTAAGGATTTATGAAGCTAAATTATATTTACACAGGAAAAATAAAACTCCTTTTGTAATATGCTGTACCTGAAGTTACCAATTAACTTCATCTACATCATGTAAACAAAAAAGTAACTGTTTATTGACTGTGCTGAGGCCTGTGCCAAGATGCTCTCTGCTGCAAAATACAAAATGCAAAGCTATCTTTGAAACAGTTCCTATTTTGAAAAGGAAAATACGAGTATACAGTCAAGACAGTGTGAATGTGAGAACAATGCTTCTGGACAAAAAGAACAACAGATACAAGACTACCTTTGAGGCCTTTTCACRAACTATACATTATATCAAAAGAATTGTGTGTCAAGAGGCAAGTAGGGAAAGAACAAATACAGAGGCAGGAACAACTACAACTCCCAGGACTGCTACTGACCAGCATTACCCCCGGGACATAGCAGGAGAGTGCTACAGCAATGGAGACTGCAGATCTCCAAAACTGAAGTCAGATGACCTGTCAAAGGTCAGGGAGAGAGACTACACTTATCCAGCTCAAACTGCAAGAGGAACAACTTGA
This sequence comes from Amblyornis subalaris, assembly GCA_018881555.1. Taxonomy (NCBI): domain Eukaryota; kingdom Metazoa; phylum Chordata; class Aves; order Passeriformes; family Ptilonorhynchidae; genus Amblyornis; species Amblyornis subalaris. The sequence continues at coordinate 8,816,379 of JACAXG010000010.1, forward strand.
ATTTTTAAGAGTCATTCTTCGAATTACAGCACTCGCTTTTCTTAAAGGGGACTGAAGTTCTGCAATAGAAAATGCTTTTATGTTACAAACATTTTAAGTTAYACAGTTGAGTCCTAAAACTCTCAACATATTAAGAGTGGCATTAACATTTTAAATTAGCAATGAATTTTAAGCTAACTGCATAAAATTCCTCAAGTTAACTTCTGTAAGTTGAGTAATTGGCTTATGTCTACAGCCTCAGAAACAACGTGATCAAAAAGCTTCATGCTCTTTTTCATGCAAACATACATACACTGTAATTTTTCCTTTAAGAAGAAAAATCTTCTAAAGAAATCATTACTTCATTCAAATACAACTGGGTTTAGTGATGTCCTGTGTACACTACCTAATTGCTACAGCATCACACAAGAAATAGGATACTGGATTCAATTATTTCCACAGTCTAAAGGGGTCGAATTTTAATCTCTTGCTTCAGAGCACACTCCCTCGCAGTGTACGCAGTCGTGGCTGTGCAGCAGCTCTCACCTCTGCTCAACTGCAGCACTGGACACTGCAGACTAAAGATTCACAGGCCAGAAGAGACTAGAAGGAATCTGATTGCACAGGCTGCAATTATAGCCTGGTGATGACAGAAGGGAACTGTGGGTCTCCAAAGAAGGAGGAGGAGTTTTTACATTCAAAGTTCAAATAATCTTTGCACTCAGCTCCATCAGAAGTGCCACTSTGCTTGGAAGAGTGTCCAAGGTAATCCTTTCACTCCAGTCACTCACACGCCTAACCTGTACCACTTCCTTGTTCTTTTCAATACAGAAAAAAGCTAATACAAAAACTTCCATCTAAAAATTCAAGCAGCTTTGAAAGGGCAAAAGGAAGAAGTACTGGGAATCCTACATGTGATGTGATCTTGCTGGCTTTGGGAAGTTTGACAAGAACTAAAAGCAACCAMAGGGAAGAAATCACTTGTTAAACTTTCATGCTCCTTTATCTAAGTTCACTGAGGCCAATCAACAGCAGGAGCCACAAACACACAAATGCAATGATTCCAGACCTTTAGGAAAGTATTACGGCTCATGCAGTAGTGYTACTTTACAATTGTAACTTGAATAAGGAAATAACCTGGTTCAACTTCGTCAATATGTCATGTGTGGCAAAAACGAATTGCAGGGAAATGACTGGTTTTATCACATCAAACCTTAAATCCTATAAAAATGGATTTTTCCCTTCTACACAATGTCTAGTGCAGCCTTTTCAAGTATCAAGGCTACTTTGGTATTAACCTTGAATTTCAGTTTACTGTAACTGTAGCATTTCAACAGTATTAGCATACCCTTACCAAGTGGCACTTGGAGGGGCATTTAAGAAACAGAACTGACCACTTCACATTTTTGCTATACATTATGACACAAGGATCTATAAAATGTTCTTCAATGTCTACATGATGGCTAATGAAGTATCAAGTGTTTTGAACTTTAGCTTAGCTGTTTAGCTCTCCCTGAACGTGAACACTGGCATGCTGACGAACACTAAGATGGAAATTTTTTGCTATTCTAAGAGTAATTTTAACTTTTCCCTGACTTCTGCATTAATGGACAATCCTCTCTGATATCCAAATGCAGTAAACTCATGTGACTAATGAGCTGCTGTCTTCAATCAACTGTGATACACAATTGCTTGTGCAGTAACTAACTTCACTTGCTACTCCACATAATATCCATCCTATTGCCTTGTTACCATACTTTTTTACAGACAGATAAGATCATAAACACTCACTGTAAACTTGTCCTCCCTTTTCTTTCGGTAGCCATATGAGTTTTTCCTAAGGGAAAGAAAGCAGATATCAGAACGTTGCCTATAAATGGATGGAAAGCAGTTAATGAAAACAGGAGAAATTAATTCAAATTGCTATTTCATCCATTTTCATTCTAGACAGGTTATTAAGAAGTGTTTTAGGGAAAAATTCCTAGCAAGACCTCAGTACAATAAAGGTATAGATTTTATACAAGTCAGCATAAGAATACACTGGTTACAAGTCATTTCCACATTAAAAGCATCTCAGTAGAGATTACATATAAGGATTAGACAAAACATTACAGTATCCAAATAAGGGATTTAGGATTTTTTGTATACCAGTGTAACTTCTCAAATATAGCTAACTATTTTCAATCCAGGTAAAGCTCCTCCAAAACATTTTCAGCACTTTGCCCCAAGCCCTGCTTCAGCTAAAGCCCCTCTCCAAGCAGCAGTGTAAGATTTGCAGTGCATTCCAATTCAGTTTCAATATATTTTCTAAGTTTTTTTTGTTTGACTTTTATTATTCTAAATGTATTCAATACTGAAACRTCGGAACATAAATCTAAGTACTGACTATTCCTGTACATTTCTGTAGTCTATAGTTTGAGCAATTTTGTTTCCTGAGTTCTTAACYATACTTTCATCCATTAGTTATAACACAATTTTACAAATTAGATTTAGAAAAGTATTATAACCCTTGCACAAAATCCCCATTTAATTTTGCAATGATACAAGTCTAAAATAGGATCATTTGCAAAACACTTGAGTTATCTTCCAATTCAGTAAGTCACTCAAAATGTGATTTACTTGGAGACATAAATACAGCCATTATCAAAGCTGCACAATACTTTTACAAAGCACTTATTACAACCCTACAGTATTTAAAAAGATTCCAATTTTCAGCTCCCTAGGTAGTTGGTTATGTTTTTTGTTTGGTTGGTTTTTAAAACTGCATAACAATAGTTTCCTTTGTTGCATGTATTCCTTCTTCCTCCCAATACATAATCTTTGTTGTTGTCTATGTCCAATTTGGTCAAAATTCTGATCTTTCAACAACTGAGAAAGTTAAGAATGAGCACTGCTAATACAGGTTTGGGTGCACAATCTACACTGCTGAATAATGGAATGGGAAGAACTTCTTTGTTAAAGTCAAACAAGTAAYATACAAAAACTTTCTCACTCCAGATGAAGAAAGGACAGAGGATTAGACTTTACGGCTGTAAATTGTTCAGCAATTGCTAATAATGATTTTCATCTCATAGGAAAGTACGCAAGCCCACTTTGCATTTGTTCTGTATTTAACACTTTCTGTGAACTACTTTGCAAGATTTGAGGTTGGAGGAGGGAGTCTCAGTTTAAAGCAGTTTTGCRAACAGTAACAATCCCATCCCTCTATTTACTAAATGGAGCAGTTTAGCAGCAGCAATGCTTGGTTGTTCGGAGGACAACTACAGAGTACACTGACCTTCCTCTCCCTAATCCAGGAGACGAGTCAACGCTGGTCTGCTCCATCCGTCCAGTTCCTACTTCCCTCTTGGTGTAGCTCGTGGTGGCACTCTGCATCCGTGTCCTGCTTTGTCCCGGCTGCCGCGTCTGTGGACTCCTGACGCCATTGATTAAACGATCAGCAGAAAAGTTGAATATTGTAGGACTGTCTAGAAGCCCAGGTCCCCTTTCTGCACTGGGTATTGTATGTCGTATATGAGACTTGCTAGGATTCCTATAAATTCAAAAGTCATTTCAACATACGCGCTATCAGAGATCTTCTGAGGCCTAAGCCTATTCACAGAATTCAGAAGAAGCAAGGTCTTCAGTCCTTTATCACTTATTTCATTTATAAGAATGATCAATACTCATTTTAACAGGTCATGTGAATTATCAAAATTAACCTTTTCGCTATCTATTTTCAACTATGCCTTTACTATATGAATAATCCTGCTGATCACATGTCATCTTTCAGAATATTTCAGCTGAATACCCTAAATAACAGAACAGAAAAGTTCTCAGCTTTCAGACTGTCCATTTAAATTTTGAAACACTACATCCATTAACAACAGGAGCASCACCTGCCCTTTGGCCTCCCCTTTGGCACAGGGTTCATTTTCACAAGTATTCTCAAGTTTGCTGGTGTTACTAAAACAAGCACATGAAAACTCCATGTGCCAGATAGTACAACAGTATGTATGTTGTAAAAAGATAGATGAACTTGCCTGTTCCTGGGAGGATATTGTCTGAGTGTTGTCAGTGGGGAAGCAGCAGGCTTGAAAGTTGGAGATGTGAACCCATTGATAAATCCAGTATTTGGAAATGGTGTTACCTAAAAAACCATATTGCATGACCATCATTATGAACAAACTGAGTATTACTTTTCTTAACCCCATATTTTATGTCATTCTTTGCGAGACAGTACTTAAAAGATTGGCTCAAATAGCAATAGAGCATTTGTTTAGTGTCTTGTAGCTAACTTACAAAATTTCTGAAAAAATCCAAACTTCTGTTTTTCTGAGAAGACAGCCTACACATATTCAACTTCCGATAGTTTAAGAGGATTGAAAAACATCAAGCCAAAATTCTTGGCTGTAAGTTAAATAGCCCTCCTTCTATTCACACCGTACTATGCATGACTTTGGAGTACAGAGATATTTCTTTGTCAGAGACTCTAATCTACATGGCCTGTAATTGTTTCTCTTGTAATTTATATGTGAATCCCTCCCTAAAAAAACCCACTTCCTTTTAGTTCCTCATTCTAATTCCACGTGACACCTAAATAAAGCCGAGAGAATAAGTGGATGTTAAATGGAACTCTGATGCTTTTCACATCTTACCAACTTATTCTACATGTGAAATACTGTCTTCTTGTCTGAATAAACAACATTAGCAGAAGATTTTCTGGGGTGGTTGCGTATTAATGTCTTGTATTAACAAGATATCTCAAAACCTGAAGCATGTTGAAAGTAATTTCTCCAACCTCACTAGCACACTTTTGTCTTTTTTATTTAAATGCATAAGTGAGTTTCATTTAAGAAATGTTACTGTTAGCACCAGCAAATGCTTTCTTGTCTTAACCCCCTGAAACTAACTACAATGCAGAACAATAAGACTCTTTCTAGACTCTGTTAAACAATGAGAAACAGCTGGGATTAAGATCATTTGCTATAAAGGTACATTTAGACTTGACTAAGCTTTCTTGCACAAGTTTAATCACTAGTTAATGGAAAAGAAAATTTAACACCAAAGCTGTCACATCAAAACTACTGCTAGCCCAACCTAGCATGCATGACGGCAAATGCTACCTCAGACTCCACAAAAAGACCATTAGGAATGTAATAAAGCTCCTTGAGGGACAAAGTTTCACCAAAATAATGCTTTGAAGTGCTTTCTGGTTTAAGAGTTACAACTTGAATACTGCAAAATTCCATCAAAGCTAGTAAGCAACCACTGAACCTGACAAATGAGAAGACACTGAACATATTAGGGACCACAGCAATAGTCAACCCTTCTTTTTTACAATGATGGGTGATCTTTTTGGAGGAAAAAAATGTTTGGGTTTTTTTTTTCCATTTTCCAATAATACCAAAAGCATCTCCACAGAAGTCATCTGGCTCAAACATACTTTCTTTTCAACTTCTTTTTTTTTTCCTAAGCAGGACAAACTAGATCTTTTCTCAAATACTATTCAGCACATGATGAAGAACGAAGTAGTTTTAGAATCCTGAGGACATGTGTTGCCATATTCAAGTTTCAGAACTGAAATGGTAAGCCCACATCACTCATGTATTCAATTTCAAATTAGAGATGAGAGAAAGCTATGTTTATGCTGAACCAGAATAGAGAAACTTTGCTGTATTTTTACACAGGTCTCTACATGCAAATGCAACCCTGTCTCATGAAAATTTTTCCCGTGTCATGGGTCCTCATGGTCCCTGTTCTCCTCAAGTGATTTCTATTGAAATATAGCTCTTCCTACAAAAGAATCAAGAAACATCATGTTACATTCATGTACATAAAATTCAGCTAGCCAATGACAATACACTGCAAAACAGTGAGAGGCAAAGCTCAGACAGTTGATCTTCTGTTTTGACTAAGAAAAGTATGAGATCTTTAATGCTGGCAAGCTTGTAACGCCTTCCCCAAAGGACAGGACTAGTAAACTTTCTGGAATACAAAAAGTTACAGGATAACATAAGGCAGATATACAGTATGCTCTGCCTGAACCTGGGGCTAATTAATCTATGTTTTCTATAGCAGTCCCATCCAGCTACTTCAGTATCCCAGCACAAGAGTGTGCAATAGTTATGTACAGGAAGATTCACATTCATCACTGCCTATTAGGGTAGCTTTCTCCTGGAACAACACTGCTCACTATGTTACCTTGCCTCCTCTGCATTCTTCATCCCCCATGGAAAGCCTTCCCCTGCAAGGGCTCTGGTTCCCTTCCCTGTGCGTGAAGTGTTTAGCACACCAACTTTTTAATTAGCTTGTGGTTTGGTACAAAGGAAGTTTGCTCAAGTTTGTTCAAGGACACTTTAATCCTCTGCCAAAAAAACCTCTAAAGAACTTCTAATTTTGAGCATTGCTACCGTCGCTTCCTTAAGCCGCAAGTGAAGAGGCATTTCCAGAGGGGAGAAAGAKGCTCCAGATAGGAAACCTTAGCGTCTCAGTCATTACAGGAAACTATGTCCACTTTAGTTTTGTAAAGGCAGACTAAAAGAGGCCAAGGTCATTCTGATGGGACTGTCACAACAGAGAAGATGGAAGCAGAATTGCAGGATGCACTGGATGTCTCACTAGAGTGTATAAGGATTTATTGCTACCAACCTAGCTTCAAGGCCTACCAATAGCCCCTTTAAGAAAATAATAGAAAAAAGCAATTTAAAAGTGATTTTTTTCATTAGCAAAAGCAATTTTACTTTTTACTGCCAAAAGATGTTACTATTGCACGGAAAATATTTTGCTTTAAGAACACGGCAATTCRGCATGTTAACCTAGAACCTAATTTCCTGCTAGAAGATCAAGATAACTTGGTATCTTAACTAATCTTTACTAAAGAACTGCCTTAAAACCTAAAAGGTTTAAGAAGAGAATCACACTCTAGTCTGAGACCAGATACAATGTTCAAATAATCAGTCTTGTACAAAACAGGAATGATTTTTAAGAACTGTTTTTCAAGAAGAATCAGAATCTTAAACTCCCCTCTTCAGGATACATATGTTTCCTCCACCTCAATACTGGATTAGAAAATAATACCAGCTCTGAAAAGAATACAACTGTTTGACAATCAAGAGACTTACCAATGAAGGGTCAAGGTAGCTGTGCGTGGCTGACCAGGTCTGTGGGCCGATTAAGCTGTACAGTGGGAAGTGCTGCTGGGGACTGTATACCGGAGGTATGTAAAAGGATGTTGTGTAGCGCTGCTGCGTGTAGAGGTTCATATCCAGAGGTCTATATCCATTCTTTGGCAAAAACGTGTTTATAGCTATTGCCTTTGCTTTTATCCTTGCCTGCAAAGGAGATTTGATGATTTATTACTGCAGCCTTTCAAATTACATCAGGATGGTTCAAACTAGCAGCTCTCAAACTTTTACTGGACACTTGTCAGCTACTGCCTTCTCCGTCAAGGACAGCAGGAACAGCTGAATGCTTCCCTGTTGCCTGATGCTGGGCTGGATATAGCACTGACAGAAACAAGGAAAAGGATAAGTAAAGTGGTATGTGCTACATTTCCAAACCTACCTCCTGGCCAAATGGCTGCTGAGAGTGGACCATTTAAATTTATACTAGAGAACAACACAGTGAGCACTACAAAACCCAGAACATACAAACATGCCTCACCCCCAACCCCTCGCTCTATTTACCTTAATCGGTTTTCCTTGGAAAGTCTTCACTTCTTCTCTAAGGTATCTGTAAGCCTTTAAAAAAAATTATTATATTTGTCAAATATAATTTAAATAAAGGAAACTTAGATTTTGACAGGCTAAGCCTAATAATAATTCTTGGAGTGTCTGTTAATGTTACACTACAGAAAACTCTCATACATCATCTGCATTCAGCAACATTTAACTTATCAGCTCAGAAGTGCTTCAGTAGCATTAAAATAAGACTCTAACAGTTATGACTGAAGCATTTCAATGTGTCACCCAAAGTATCAATATTCTCAGTACAAAAAAAATCATAGCTTTAGTCAGAAAGCCATGATATGTCAACAAGATAAAACTCTTAAGAGTTATGTTTAATAGTTACTAATAACTGGATACTACCTAAGAAAAAGCRTTACTGTTTTTAGAGGTTTGGGTATTATTCTTTCTAAGTTGCTACACATTTGTAATACAGTTTACAACCTGTCAATTCACTCTCATATCATCCTTGTTTACTGTTACATTCTAATATGCTCCAAAAAATAGTGTTACCTGCTGTGCATCGGCTTCCGATTCAAATGTGATGAACCAATTGTCATTATAGGCAAACTCACAGTTGATGAACTTAGGCAAATTGTCTCCTTTGAAAAGCGCTTCAACCTCCTGAGGAAAGTGGTTTCATACAGAGGTAAAGGGCCGGGGGGGGGGGGGGGAGGATGGAGAGAAAACATCAATTTAAAGATTTAAAGTGCAAAGCGCTGAAACTCCAAGTAAGAAAGACAGAAAGCACTTTCGGGCTTACAAAATAGAACTGAGAAGTTCAGAACGCCTGCAGTAGTGTCAGCTCTCTCAGATTTCCCCACTAGAAGGAATTCAAAAAGGCACTGTCTAGAGCCATACTGCAAGAGAAGTTCAGCTAGGAGCTATGTAGGCCACAGGGAGACATTTAAACTTAGCATCAAGTGCGGAAAGATGTCTATTTCTCATCTGTCCCAAAAACCATGGAGCCACATGAGAACCTGTGCATATGGTACGGGACAGGAAAATCCTGCCCTTTCAGCTGAAACCTGGAGATAAGCTTTAACTCAAATGTCTACAGATTCATGTATTTGAAATAGGGCTTATGGTACTTCAAATACAACCAGCTACTTTCTACAGACAACACATACCCTTGACTTTGTTTTAATTCATTTCCATATTTTTTGGTTTTGTCACAGATTTGAGGTGAGTAGCATCAAAAGACAATACAACTTGTGAGGCTTTACAGTATTCTGGAATTTTACTGCTGAAATAAAGCCTGACCCTGCTGTGCCAGAAAAYATAGGCTATTAAACCTGGTTAGTTGAGTCTAGATTTTTCCAGTCCAGACAAATTTAAACACAATGTATAAAATATTTCACTGGAGACCAACTCTTTTGAAAATAAAGACTCCTCAGAACTTTGTTGTTGTCAAGCATTTAAGAGCGACCATTCAGTGCTAATATATCCAATCTGATGAACTGATGGCAGCAAAAAAAAAAAGTTAAAAAATCTATAATACTAAAAGCTAGGCAGCCTTTGAAATGTTACATTTCATTTGGAAAGCAAGAAGCAGCTATTATTTTTAAGCTATAAATATGGCATATATCCAGTTTCGTCCCTCCAATTCCTTCTAGAATTTTGTTTCATGTTCCTGTTAATTAAGGCCACTTACTTTTTTGTTATCAGTTTTTAAACTGCAGTACTTCAGCTTTTTGTACGAAGGCTATCAAGAGCAACTCTTTCAGAATCTTTAATCTTCCTTGTAAAATTAAATAGAAGAGAAACTAAAATAAACATCCATCGTCAAGAATCTTCTCTTCCTTTTTGAAAATTCAAGATGGTTTAATTATGACCCCATAATTTTTTCTAGTATTTTCATTAGTCATAGTCCAAGCTACATCAGAGTTGCATTGAAGATTTTTCAAAGAATCAAGTTCTCCACTCTTGCACTCATTCCACAAGCCAGTGGAGATCCTTAGCCGCTTACTGACACCTCTCACCTCAGCATTATGGAAACGTTTACAAAGCTTTAACTACTTTACTTGAACTAGCTTCAAGGTGTAACAGTGGCATTTTCTAGTCCAAGACTTATCTTCTTTCATCTTTGTCTATTTATCCAAGGATCTGAGCACCAAGTGCACATAGGTAAGACAGAGTCCAAGAAAATGATGGTATCTCAGCCAAAGACAGCACTGTCAGCTTCTCAGCCCCCTGCAGAGCTACAGGTTCTACCACAGACTTCCTATGAGCAACATGCTTCTATCAAATATATTGATTATCCAAACAAACAGAATAGACTAAGTTTAAGAAGGGTTGTTAGAAACTAACAGTGTAGTAAGAAATGTGATATGCTTATTGAAATCTAGAAGAAATCTAACCTCCAACTCCTAAGGGAAAAGCATTCTTTAGCGAACAAGGGAACACTTACTTCAATGGGAGTAGATTCAGGTACTTCACGTAAAATCACAATACAGCGATTCTGATTTGGCCGAACTTTTTCCCCCTTCTCATCCACTTGAACTAAAGGCAACGCTAAGAGAGAAAAGACACAAACGTATTTTAGCTGTCAGCAAACATAATAGCCTTTCACACCAAAAGATGCTGTGAACACTTTTACAATGCAAAGCTTCAAATAGTTTTGAACACTAAAAAAAAGCGGATGATAACTGACAACACTCTCAAACATATCAAACATATCAAACATCTCTAACTAAGCAGACAAGTTTCCATATCTCCACACTTTTCCAGCCTAGAAAATCCCAATTCATTAGCTTTTTCTTTTAAAGGACACATTAAGTCATGGGTTTTTTTGATTCTTACCTTAGCGGTAATGTCCAGTAGCCTTTTCTGATAATTAAATAATAGAAACATGGAGTATCAGATTTGATCTTAAAGATCACCTGGTGTAACCTTTCTTGGCAAAAGCACGGCCTAGACAGGATGGCCTGGCACCCTGTCCAGCTAAATCTTTAAAGTATCCAGCGGTAGGGAATCTACCACTTCCCTGGGGGGATTATTCCAATGAATGATTGTTCTCATTGTGGAGAATTTTCCTCTTGTGTCCAACTGGAATCTCTTCAGCAGTAACTTGTGCCCACTACCCCTCAACTCTACCACCATGTGACTTCCTGTATAAAGGGAGTCTTCATCTTCTTGGCAGCCACCCTTTACATACTGCAACATGGTAATAAGGTCTGCCCTGCGCCTTCTTTTCTCAAGGCTGAAGAACAAACCCAGTTCTCTCACCCTTTCCTCATATAGCAGGCATCCCAGTCCTCTGATCATCTTTGGAGGCCTCCTCTGGACCCAATCTTCTCCTCCACACCTTTTTTGTGTAGTCAGGACCAAAAGTGAACACAGTATTCAGGTGTGAYCTAACAAGCTCTGAGTAGAGTGCGATAATGACACCTTTACCTCTGCTGGTGATGCCCCTATTGATGCAGCCCAGCATCAGACAGCAACAATCGTGCTGTCTGATCTAGGTCTCTTTCCACAGAGCTGCTCCCCAGCCAGGTAGATCTCAGCCTGTGCTGTATTCCTGAATTATGTTTTCCAAGGTGCAATACCTTGCATTTATTCTACTGAGCTTCAGAAGGTTCTTATTAGTCCCCTCCTCAAGCTTATTCAGGTCTTCCTGGAGGGTCAATCTCCCTTCTGAAGTATACACTTCCCCCCTCAATTTGGTATCATCATTCTGTTCAACAGAGCGCAAATATTTTCCTTCTGTTTCTGTTTGTCATTTACATACCCGAAGAACCCTTGCTAGTTTTTGGCAAAACTCGTAGTTCTGGCCAAATTCAATTTGAGCTCAGCTTTTCCATTTCTCACTGTATCTCTGCACACCCTGGCAATGCCCTTGTAGCTCTCAACAGGTATTCATCCCCTTTTCCATCTCTCATATGCCTCTCTCTTGGTTTTGAGCAGACTCAGAAGCACAGAGTTAAGCCCAAGGGGGTCTCTCGATCCACCTACTTCCCTTAACTTTCAAGGGRATGAAAAGTTTTTGTGCTTCCAGGAGAGAACTCCCAGCACTAACTCCTTTATCCTYCACGGAACCTTCCCACAGAATCCCTCCCACCTGTGCTCTGAGCAAGCTGAAGTTTGGTCTTGTAAAATCTAAAATCTTAGAAACCCTCAGTGTGCTCAGCATGACCCCAGACCCTACAGTTCTGCGACGGCTGCAGCCAAGGCTTCCACTAACTGAGATATTCCAAAGCAGGTTTTCTTGGTTTCTGAGTAGTGAGTCCAGCAGTGCCTCATTCCTGGTCGGCACATCTAACACTTGTATGGGGAAACAGTTCTCTACACATTCCAGAAACTTGATGGATGACATGAGCTGCTGCATTGTTCTTTCAACAAATGTCTGAGTAGTTGAAGTCAACTGCAAGAACCAGGTCTGGCTGACCCAAAACTTGCTTAAGTGACCCAAACATTGCTTTGTTGGCCTTATTGTCTTGGTTTGGAGGTCAGTAGCAGATGCCTACTCTAAAATCCCCCTTGGAAACAACCCTTCTGATCTTGACTCACAGGTAATCCATAGAATTTCCACAATTGATGTAGTTGATTTCTATACATTCAAGGTTCTCCTTAACAGAGTGTGCTTCCCCCATCCCTTTTCCCCCACCTGTCTTTACAAAACAGCCTAGAGACATCCATCACGATCCTCCAGCCACTTGAGTTGTCCCACCATGTCCCACAATTTAAACTCATTAATTCTTATTTCCACAGATCATTATTCAATACCTCAAATACAAAGTAGCTTTGCGAAAACTACAGTCCTACAATTGTGATGGTCTAAACTGGCAGCTGCTTGGGCTATTTAATGCTTTACAGAAAAATAATGACAGTTTACTGCAATACATTGAAAAAGGAAGGGATTAAAAATTCAGATTAATAATTCTACATCAATAACCAAAATGCTCTCTAGCACTGAGGAACTTTTACTTACATCTCAGCACTTCAACAATCAAATCCATATCAGTACTGAGTTTCTTGACATGATCAAGGTTTGCTACTGTCATTATTGGCACATACTGATCACTGTCCATCTGTGATATAAGGTACATGTCACTGGCAAGATTTTCTCTGTTGGAAGAAAAAAGTAAAAGTAGGGAAATGTCACAGATTAACTTTTTCCAGTAAACTTGAGACAAAAATTCATCACATAGTAGAAGGCAGATTCTTTCAGCATTTTTGCTAACTAATTAAAATCATTGGCTTAAACCAAGCTTACTAAATGGCTTAAGTTACTCAGTTTTAATTATGACCAGTAAAGGTCACAAAAATTCAGCTGATTTGTAATTGCTTGTAACTACTCTCACATCAAAYCAACATATTTTCTAGTTTATGCACTGGGCCCAGACATTTCATGTAAGCTTTAAGAGGTACATCAAGACAATACCCTGAAATTTGTGTGTTACTTTCCCCAAATTCTCATCCCTTCGACTTAGTTTTAGGTGACAATTGAGAAATATATTAACATACATCCCAAGTTAGGTATTGGATCTTTTTAGTCGCCCTCCAGTTTGGTACATTTAGGTAATTACATACCTAGATAAACAGAATTCCAGTGTCTTTTTCAGTAATTCTCGTAAATCTTCCTGACCTTCTGGCTGCAACTGTTCGTTTCCACCTAATAATTAAAATACTTTAGATTAAAATGTCGTTCTGCTATATTACACAATATCTATTTTAAACAAGCCATCATGTCTACTACCGACTATAGTAACAAATTTTCAAATTCAATAGATGTTCATTATGTATTAGGTACCCACTACAGAAATTGCATGGCAATACTTTTTATTTAGGATAGAAAAGAGAAACCATGTCTGACTTTACTTGTTAACATCTGTTCTCTGAATACATAAAAATCTGAAGCACTGTTAGAAGAATAGCTACAAGCACATCTCAAAGTAAATACTGAAGTGATTTAGCTCAGAGATCTGTCTTCCACTCTCAAGAAACTAACCAACTTCTAGCTGACTAAACGCTGACTAATGCAGCTGACTAATATAGCAAGGGAACAATGCAATGGAGGCACTTCATACTTCTGGCGTCACTCTAAATTACCAACACATCAATTCAGAGAAGGGTTTCAAAAACGTAGGTATAAAATATCAGCAGATATCTAATCTACTAACAACAGATGTGTAATCAATCTTTTGATTAAGAAGGCGAAATTAATTTTTTTCTTATATGTGGAAGTTTCAAAATTATCACATGGAAAACATGAGCTTCATGTTCCTTTTAGTTTAGACACAATATACTAACGTCAGTAGAGGGTAAACTCATTGTGTCAGTGGGAGAATTGTTTAAAGATTAGAAGTTTTGTGTGGCTTTTAGTGATTTGTAAAACATTTAGTAACATGTTATTTATGTAAATATATTTGTATGTAAATATAAAATAGTTCAGAAGTATTTTACACCAACTACTGCCCTCTATACACTTCCCTTCACTAACTTTCATCCTTTTCTTCAGCTCTCCTTAGACTTTCTTCTTCCTAAAGCAACTCCTAATTTTCTCCCACCATGCTGTCCTTTACATGTTCTACTCTGATGAAGAGAATGCCAACACCTGAGAAATAYAGGTATCATGCTCTAATGACTATTTCCCTTCCCTGTCTACTATTTCTTTCTTGTCCAAAATCTGGCAAGGACCAAAATCATACGCATTTTTAAAAATAATCACTAAAAAATTAAAGATCAGATTTCAGACTTGCGAACAGGTGTCACTATTCCTCAAGTGGAACAGATCCGACCTGCTGTTCAGCTGTTTACAATGCTATCAGAGTCTTGTTAAAAATTAACTACTTTGGCCACATAAAAGACACACTGACAAGTTCCAACATTAATCTGAAGAATATTGTTTCSTTCTAGAATGTGAGGCATCATTAATACAATTTTCTATTTGCCAGCTAGTTATTATTTAACATTCCCTAATAGTACCCCGAAGTAGAAGAGTCAAAGAGAACTTTCAGTTTTTGAACATAAGCAAGGATGATGCCACAACTCTGTCTGACTTCAGCTGTCTTGATTTCCAGCTATTATGGATGCTATACTGGTTATTTTAAATGCACGTTACAAAATCAGCTGAACACAATGAACAAGGAACAGATCTCTCGTGAATCTCAAGAAACACCCAGCACATTTTCCTCTCCTTCCCATCCCTCATCTCAGTTCAAGCAGTAATCCTACATGCATCTTGCAGACCTTCTGTCCCATTCAATGAAATGTAAGCATGGCTGAATCTCTATGCTAGTTTCCAGAAGCTTCTTAAAACACACCATCTGGTATAGACTACAGCTACTAACAGTTGCACTGAAAGAAAATCCTGGAAGTTCATTAAATAAGAATGCAAAGAAGTTAGACTAAAATGTTGCTTATTTTAGCATTTCAAGCACAAAACTGCTCTTTCCACACATTAACATTATTACTTGAGACACAAACTATATGTGAATCTCACCTCAGTACCTGACCCAACTAGAAATATGCAGCTTAGACAGGTAACTATCTAAACGTAAATGTCTACAGTAGGGATTTTCATTCAGAATAACATTTCAGAAAATACTCAGGTTATATCCAGAACATTTGTTTGATTCTGTGCAGCACCTCATAGGACTTGTATTCAAACCAGGAGGAGACTGGGCTGTCTAAGTCTGGTTGCAAAAGAGACAGGATTTCCTAGGGTCTGTTTAAAGAATGCATATATTGAACAACAAAAGTTTTAGAGTTTGGGGGGCTTTTTTGTTTTTTTTTTTTTTAGATACTCACTGTTCAACTCAAAATACATGTTTTAGGTTTTTTTTAAACTAAGTCCAAGGCAATATTAGCTTTCTCTTACCTGTCTGGGTGGTTTCATGCATAGACTCATACTCGGAATGATCGAGGGCCAAAGGGTTCATATCCGTGTGCTCTGACACCGGGACAGCCGGGGCCGGCTCCGGCAGCTCTGTCAGCACCGCGTTCTGGTGCTTTTTATCGCCATCGCCGTTGGCATCCAGTCCTGCAGCACGGGTCACAAACACACTCAAAAAGCATTCTTTCCAATCACAGCAACATCATCGGTACAACTAAATCTGAAATGAAGCTGCTTACATATTTGCTTTAAATTTTTTAACAGAAAATTAAAATTGAGACATTTCTGCACTGAATTTTACTCATTGTTTGACAACAGCCAGAAACTCTTATCCATACCTTCTTTACAAGAATCTGGAGGCTGGTCAGGTATTTCCTCCCACGTTTTGCTCACGCTACCATCAGTGGCACCACTTGCTTCCAAGTGTAACATATGATTTCCCCACACCTTTGCATTGGGGTTTAACTCAGAAACCTTGGTTGACTCCTACAAAAAGAAATTGATTATGCATTTACGTACAGTTTCAAATAACAGTATCAGACATACAACTCAAGATCATACGTCATGTTTTTTCACACCTGAATATATTAATTGAATTCCCACAATCATTTCAGGTACAAACACAACTGAATTGTGCTGCACAGTATTCATCTCCCTGATTAAGAATCAAGACAAAAGGTTATTCAAGCAGAGCAAACAACAACAAACATTTCATTCTTCGCCTTTGACAGACTAACTCAGCCTGTACTTGATCTAGACTTCAGGCAGTTCTCTCATACACATGCCTATTTCATGTTGACTATATTGCTATTGTACCTGTTTCTGCAAAATAATGTTTTTAAAAAATCAGGAATATACAAAAGTACAGGGKTTTTTTTTCTGAAATTATATAAACATGTAAGAGTTTTAATGAAACATTACGGAAAATTGAAAGCAGTAAGATGTGGATGACAACTTCTGTCATTACTTCAAGAGGGGGAACAGAGCATCAGGACAGAAAGGATGAATTACCAGATCCAGTTATATCATCTCAAGCCAATCTCTTTTAACTTGGATTGGAAATGGACACATTTAATGATTACGTATGGTTATATACAACCATCATACAATTGGTTCTATCTGTGCTTCAGAGAGATTGCTCTCTGTAGTGCAAACATCTACAATACTTTTTTAATAGTAACATGAGACAGCTCTCTCTTGTTTTGCTGATGTTTAAGCAAAATGCATTGAATCATTCCATACCAAGAACACATTTGGAGTGTTTTAATAGAATTATACTGTTAAAGAGTATTGCTCATGATAAGACACTAAAAAAGCTTATTAAAAATTTGCTTTGTGAATTTACGGATGCTAGGAACATTACAGCATTTAAGACAGGCACACCAAAGCTCCATGAAGCTTTATCTTCTTAAACACATGCACTCAAGTACTTATTATCACAGTGCATAGAAAATATACCCAGAAAGTAAAAAACCCTAAAAAAATCTTGACTTAAACACATCTACTGGAGGAGAGAGAAAAGACTTATAAAAGGTGGAGGTGTTTGACATAACTATTTGAATAGTAAGGATTCAAAGATGACAACAAGTTCCGTCAGATTCCATTATATTATAAGAAGTTCCCCCAGGAGACAGCAAACAGCCTCAAGTACAATCCAATCCACTGCCCACACCGCAAGTGCTGGGCAGGGTCAGAGCAGCTGCTCCAACACAGCCGGCGAGGGGAACAATATCAGGGAAGCTCCGCAGGGAAGGAAAAGGAGCAGCAGCTGCTCCAGGTTGGCTTTCGCAGGCTGGGTAAGGCTGGAGGGGACCACTGGAGATCATCCAGTCCAACCTCTCTGCTTGAGCAGGGTCCCCAGAGCACCTTCGTCAGGATTGTTTCTTACCCTAGCTAGCCAAGATCCAGCCTAGCTCATTCCTCTCACTTCTGCAGCCACTCCGTTCTACACTCTACACTGCTCACCTCCAGAAGTGAGCAAGATTTCCTACCAAATTGCTACCAAACAAGAACTTCAGGAAATCCACAAACATTTCTTCCTATACAAAGTTAAAGAGCACTACTAACGGTCTGTAGAAAGCTTCCTTTCTGCACATTGAAGTGTTTAAGTTCAGCTGGAATTGAGAATCTGCAACCAAGTTACTTTGCCAACGATTAAACTTTCACACAAAGTAAACAGAAACAAAAAAAAAATCAATATTCAGCAAAATTTTTAACTTCTGCATTCTGTACAGCATTCCATTTTGCAAAGGAAAGGGAGTCGTCATGTTCAGGACAAAATAATATGATTATTTAACTAATGAAACCACAGTTTGACTCAGCTTAGTCAAACTTCTAGCTTCAGCTTTAAGCTTCAACATTAAATCACTTCTGCAGAATACTTACAAGTTCATCTTTACTGTGCCATCCCCAAGTACCAGCATTTTCTGGTGCTAGCAGCTGATACGGATACGTTTCCACTGCATATGAAGCACTTTTTAAGTCTTCAGGTTCATTTTGCAAGTTTTCACTAACTATACATAGTCTGTCATTCTTCATGGTATCATTAGAAGCTGCATTATTCCATAAAAAGCCCACCAGATATTCACCATTACCAGAAGGAACCGTGTCAGAAAGCAGCTGATTTGGCCAATCAGCATTGCCAGTCTGAAGATTGATGAAATGTGACCACATTTCAACGTGGGGATTTTGTCTGTCCAGTTCATAGAAGTGCTCCTGGTCCCTAGATCCATCTTCCATCAGATCTAACATGCACTGCTCTCTGCCTTGCTGGAATCCTGTGGCACCAGGAGAGGCACTGGGTATTTCATAGGAGGGAGTAGCAGCGTATTTGTCTACCTGCTTTGGGTCAACACAAACTCCAAGCTCTTTGTTTGAGAAAATCTTGTGATCTAGCTGCATCTGTTCCCAGCTTGTGGTCAAGTCATTCATTTGCGTATTTAATATGTAACTGGTGTTTTTCAGTTCCGTAGTCCTGGCTTCCAATTGCTCCAAATTCCCCCTGGTAAAAGGTTCCAGATTCACAACTGATACACCAAAACCTGTGAGGTTCTCCTTTGAGTGGATGCTGACACACTGGTTTACTTCACCATCCTGAAGATTACATTCATTTACATCACACATACTTTTTTCATGAGTTTCTGATCTTTCTTCAGTAAAAGGCCCAACAGAATCTTGAGTGTTCCTGACCTCTGGCTCTGTACTGGCACAGTGACATAACTCAGGCTCTTCCACTGGTTTGTCACACACATGAGAACACGGATTTTGACACAATAAAGGCAAAAAATCATGGGCTTTATTTAAGAGATTACTGGCATCTTCCAGATTTTTAGCATCATCTTTCAATTTTACACTCTTGTTCATACAACTGTCCGTGGCCGCAAGTACAGTGGACTCAGAGTGAGCATTCTGACTGAGAGCCAAGCCTTTATTGCAATTGAAGATCCTTTTATCACAATCAACAATGTTAGAATCCAAATTCTGTTTTACATTTTCTGCCTTGTTATCAATGGACTCATTTAGGTGAAGTTCAAATTTTGTTTGTTTTATAGATTCTACTGCATCCCCAGACATTTTGGCTGATTCAGTCCCTGCATTCCATTGATTTTCCACTGCGTGGAAAGAATATACATCCTGTTGCTCATCTTGTCTACAATGCATGTCTATTTTATTCATATTCTCACATTCCACAGACACAGAAGAGACACCGGTTTTGCTATCTGAATTTGAATATTTGCATACTTTACCTTTATTCCCTAGTGACTCTTGTGAAACCTGGCATTCTAGGCTCTTTTTCTTTAGGAACATTTCATCTGTGCTTGGGTTCTGTAGTTCATGGGATGTCAAAGTGCCACCACTTACCCATGAGCTAGTTCTGCTGAAGTTACCAGCTTCCTCAGGCAAGTCACCCTTTAGCCCAATGACACTCGCACAGACATTTTCCTCCACACCACTACGGTTTGCAGCTTCAGCCGATGCCTCGGTTTCAGTGCAATCCTTAATTTGAGTTTGAAAATCAGAACCTTCCTCCAAGTTTTTGTGCATTTCAGTCATGTTCAAAGCTCCACAGCTAAGCAAAATTGTACCTGTGCATTTGTCTCTGTCTTTCAAGGATTCTTCAAAACTGCTGTGATGTTCACCAGAGTCTGGTACAAACATTCGGCTATCACCATATGTTCTTTCAAGTGTTTTCGTTTCCACATTTGAGTTTACTTCACTTTCTGGCTCTAGAAAGCAGACTTCTTCAGCAAGTCTTTCTACATTGTCCATTTCATGTAACTCTAATGATAATTTGAAGTTATCCCCCACATTCTCTACCATTCGCTTAGTATTTATTTGCTTTACAACACTTGAGGGTTGCCTACTTAAACCAAGTAGTCCAATATCAGAACGATTACTTCCCTCAGTTTTTCCTGAATTACAAACTCCAGTGTTTAACAATACACTGGAAATACAGTCATCGTTTTTCACCTTTTCTGAGTTAGGGCTGTATTGGTCCTCTCCAGCAGCATCCACAARCTTTACAGAATCAGAAACAGTATGGAGTGATTCATTCCAACTGACAACACTACCCACGGTACACATCTCCTCCTGCTGATTCTCAGGGATGATTTCATTGGATACTTTTGCTCTTAAGACATCTGTTACTGTATTGTCAGTATTTAACCTATGCACCTGACACCTGTCAGTCAGTAACTTATCAGAAGAACATTGAATGTCTATCCTACAATAATCTTTTGTATCCTTTTTCTGCAAGTTTGACCTACCCTCTTTTTTATACTCAAACAGTTCTTTCCGCAAATTAAACTTAGCTTTCACTTGTGCCAATTGCTGCATTGGAAATTCCTTCCCAGTGTCTAGAGGTCGTGCCATGGTGCACATTCCTTCATCAGTAACAGCTGAGTTATCTATGTCTGCTGCAGTCTCTTCATGCACAGTAGTTGGCACCTCTTCATCCCCTTTCAGATCTTCAGCATCTACAACACAAATACTGTAAAACTCCTTATCTTTCACATTTTGACTGTTGTCTACATCAAKATAGGAAAATGTTGGAGACAACTCTCTATATGAACATGAAACTTTCTGTAAGCTGTCACTCTTGCTTATGTCTTCAGCATTTACTGTTGTTTCATTTTGCCTTGAATGGTCACATGTAACTGCATAATCCTCCAGAGAATTTCTATTTAAGGAAATTTCACTCTGTAAGCCTTTGTCTAGGATGTCTGGTACATGTGAATTAGAAACATGATCAAACAAGCAATGCTCTTGTGCAACTACATTTTCATTATTAATATTACTATAAATATTTTCTATATTGTTCATGTGTTGAYCATTGCTATTAGATTTTTTAGGTGCTCTTTTCTTAAAAACCCTATCTTTCTTTTTACTTTTCTGCAGATTTCCATATGTACCAGAGAATTTCAAGAGGTGACTAAAGGAATCAAAGAAGCTAAAAGGTCTGTCACACGTCTTCCTAGAGCTCGCATGGGGAGTATTCCTCATGCTGTTATATGACGAATATTTTGCTTTTCTACCCCAAAAGCCAGATCTAGAATCTGACGCTGTGCAATCATCGCTACGAACACATTCAGTGCCAACTGTCGCAGCTGCCCCATTAACTGTCCTTCCCACTGTATGCAGATCCTGGTTTTYCACAGTTCCAAAAATTGAAGATAAAGTTTTACTTATCCTTGACTTTGGTGCTTCCTCTTCCGCAGATCTTTGTAACAAGCTGGTTTTCTCCTCACTCGTGTTGTTACTCAATTCTTTACTGAAGCAGCAGCCCATGTTTAGTAAGTAGTGTCAGAGGGTCTTCTCATTGCAAATCACCTTCCTCTATACACTAACTTTCTATGGCTACTGAGGAGACAAGCCAACACCCAACTGCCAAAAATAGCACAGTTTAAAACCATGCAGGGGTTCATATGTCATTGCCACTCAAAGTCCAAATCCCAGTTGCTGAGCAATGTTTCAGTATTTCATCATTCAAGCCAAATACTCCTAATGAGATTACAGTCCATTTATGAGTATTATTGAGAAGAGTTTCGTTCATCCAAATCATTCAAATATTTAAATGACATCTTTCACAATGTCCATGTGTGCCAGAAAGTACTTGTCTTCATACTTAATACAACTCCCACTTTGTATACAAGGATAAACGCATTCTGGCTTTACATGTTTAAATCTGATGTGTAGATCAAATGCATTTTGAACAGTTTTCTCCTTCTCCTCCCTTCCCCCAGAGCTGAACCTAGACCACGATTACTTCTTTAGGAAAAACAGGCTAAAGATAGATAAGACCTCATGTATTCCATTGAGCAGTCATTGTACGTTATCAGAAGCTAATTCTGTTCCAAGCCTTTTTTTAAAATTTGTTATCTGCATGAAAAAAAAAGAATACATAATTCCTCAGTGACTTATGCACTGAAAGGGGCCTCATGATCATTTGCCCACCTCATGGTACTGTGGCAGGATAAATACATTTAACCTCCAAAAAATCTGTGTATCCTTTTACTAAAAAACTCAAAGACATTTAAAAGTAATTTGACTAAATACTACGCCTTCCAAAAGTCTGTTCCCAGTATACTTTTCATTGTTGTACATAAACAGACTCCTTCTGACCTTATGAAAACTAAAACACTTTTATACACACATATTTACATACTGAAATACTTCTATTACTGTAAGTTCTTTCAGTTGCTAAAAAAAAATGGCTCTGTTTCTTCAAAAATAAAAATCCAATAAAAAAGCTGAAAATACCCAGCCATCTTTTTCTGTTCTAAACAGAGTTATTCTTCTTTGCCTTTCTATTACCTCACAACACTCAGACCTTCTCTCAAATTCACTGCTACTATTTCAAATTTGGACCCCATCCTTCAGAGAGCTTACAGAGTATACAACTACAGCACCACTCTACTCAGTTACTTAAAAGATAGTGAAAACATGTACGAGTGTAAGAGAAGACAGACTTTTAAACTCTATTTCAAATGTTCTTTCAGACAAACATTGAATTCAGTGTTACTTTTCCATTGGCTGTGCACCTTACGGCAACTAATATTCCACTAACTCTGACCATAAAAGAAGATTGCTGAATGGGCTAAAAAATACATCCCCTCTTCAGCAAGTCTGCTTTGAAATTGCAAAGTAAGATCAGAGGAAGACTTCCCTCCTCCTCCCGTGCTCCTTATCCAACCCATGAAGCCTCCAAGTGCCTGCAGCTACACTGTTCCTAAGGATAGGAAGTCTGATGCATCATTGCTGCCATCTGCTGCATTTTTTTCAATTCTCCCGTGGGACAAAGTTATTCAACATGCTTGGATCCAGACTGAAAACTATGCCAAGTCACTCCTCTCTTTAGCATTCCCTGGAACCGAGAACAGGGAAAGGGGGAGGGAGTTACTTATAATAGTCTTTTTGAAGAAATGCCATGAGCAAATAATTTAACTGTTTTTAATGTCAGCTTAAAGTCACAGTAATACTTATAAAGTTCACAACTATTCAAAAAACTCCCTTATCAGGTAAACAAATAGCAAGATCTTTCCCTCTATGATTTAACCATTCCTAACTCGTGCTTTCTAGAGAGGAACTAAGTGTCTTTAAGAGTCAGACCAGGGCAAAGTCCACTTTTCCAGTGCCTTAACAACCACTTCTCCTATCAACTCATGGGAAGAAAAGTGGTGAAGCAGTTTAGGCAAGCAGAAACTTTTTCCAGTTTTCCCATACCCTTCTCATGTGCAAAAGCACATTTTGTACTTGTTCCTTTGTTTTTATCTAAGGGTTTCAGGAATAATTTCTATTTTTAAGCAGCTACAGTGCAGATTCATTAAGTCAAATTTCTCAATACTATTTATTGTGGGATCACGACTTAAGGAAAAAAAAAAAGGCAAGATGAATTAAAGCAGAAAATGCCACTCTTGTTATGCTACACCACCTGAGGCACCTTCTGGCTAAGTTAAACACTGCCACCGACTTGAAAAGCACTTAACAGAGTTCGAGCTCTGCTACTTCAGAGCCCAACTCGGCTGGGGAGCAGGTTTTGTTTATTTCAGGTTTTTTTTCCTTTATATATGCATATTTTAGTTCTGGTATATTTCTCTGGTCCTCAAAGCCTAAACACATTTTCCCTCTCGATGAAACAAAACTGCTCTGAAGCAGCACTTTCATAACTTGAACAATTACTTTTTTTTATGCTTATTAACATGAGTACACTTACCCATCTACTTTAATTCCTCCATGCACCTATTCTTTGCCAAAGAATAAGGGTTATAGCCTTATAGATCTAAGTTTTAAAATATAATCTAGATTTAAAGTTACAATAATACAAGTCAAAACAGTTCTTACAACCTTCTAATAGCTAACTTCCTTTATTCTTTTTCTATAATAGTCATGCAATTGTAACAAGTCCTGAAGAAACAGTGATTGTCCTGCACTCCCAGACCACACCTGATACCATGCCCACCACCAGTTAAGGTAACAGAGAAAAGAAGCATCACAACAGATGTTGCAGTGTCACTACTGCAGGCTTATGGAAACAGCTGGTCAAACTGCTTAACCTCCTCCAATAGATCACGGTTAATGGACTGCTAAGAGTTTAAATACAAATTCTACACACTGAAATAATTAAACACTAGCACTAGAAGCCATCTACAGCTGCAAAACTATTCTTATGGTCTATTCCTTTTTCTTATGGCCTAAATCTACAACACCACGACAGAAAAAGCAAACACTGACTAGTATCGATCCTGCATGATGCTGATACTGTTACATGTCCAGTTTAAGGTCTAATCCTCCCATTTCTAATTTAAAGTTATTTGTGATCTCTTCAATTATTAAATATCACCTACCTGTTATACAAACCGCTACTTAACTCTTAATTGGCACATACTGCATGTAATACCGCGTATTGTCAAACGATCTGAGAATTATATGCTATACTRAATTTTCACAGAACACATGGTCCTATATTAAACTAGGAAATCTAATTTCCTTAGTTCCTTTTGATTCTGAGGCTTATGCTTGAATGGGCTGCAAAAGGATTTTTGAGCAACAATCTAGCAGCTCCAAGTCTGAGACATCCTTTTATAGTACTTCCTAAGAAAAACATTTTTGGGAAGTACAATTAAGTGCCACCTTTCACGAATTCCTAGTTATTTTTCTTGTGCTTAGAACAAACAGTATGATTGAACTTGTTTTCTCAGTACCTATAAGCATTGACAAAACCCAGTGTACCACACTGAATTGAATTCCCATTAACAGAAACCCATGGCAGCACCTGATAATTACTCAGCTAGGGAAAGAATGAGTGATGCTCATATTGCAATCAGACAGCAAGTTTAAACAGCCTCACTGTAATATCCTGCACTGGAACACACATTTGCAGAACCTGTTGTCGTTTAACGACAAGAATCGCTTCTAAAGTTATTTTCAAATTTTCAGATCAGGTCTTCATTTCAGTCAATCAAGGAAAGAAAATTCCTTGGTCCTTGAAAAGTGGCCAAGGCCACACATTCAAATGTGAGCACGGCAGAGGAGGGGTTTAGGATGAACAAGCAAGGAAAAAGACTGTGCATACCTTTAGCACTAAAGGTTAAATCCTGTCTGGCAGAGACAGGTCATACAAACTACCTCCACTGTGGGATTTGGGTCTTGGCCTCTTTGCTCAGAGTAACCTCTGATTTCTAGCAGCAAAGTGCTACTATTGAAAAGGAAACACGGAAGTGAGTTAAAATGGAGTGAAACGGTTCTTAAATGCTGACCTTCCCGAGTTCAACCCAGCAAGGGCTTTCTCAGAAAGAGTAATTGTCAATCAAGATACAAAGAATCCATTGACAGATGTCACCTGAARTGACAAAGCCCACCTTCAGGTTAAAGAAGTTGAAAAAATGGCATGTTCAACTCTCAAAGCTAAGAAGACTATCAAAGCTAAGAATCTGCTACTATCCTTTAAGCTACGTATCTCCAATGTGTAAGTCTAAGCTACTGACAAGAAATTTATGAGGATCCTCAAGTTGCCAATTCCCTTCAAACGACTTGTGGGCAAAACTACCGGAATTCTGCCGTTAAATACGACAAAAATCAGCCAAACTCAAGGATTGTTGTGTTGGAAATGAACCATAATGTGATCAAATTATGCATTAAATAGCACAGTTTTATAGCTACTTCAAGGCAGAAGAAAAGACTGCCTCCCTCACTATGAGATTAAGACTTGAAAAATCTTAGTAAACAAGTGACCTCCATGTCTTTAAGATCAGCAGCCCTGAAAAGTGATTTCTGAAGGGTTCATCGTAACACCAAAACTTTAATTTGAATTAGTCGCTATTGACTACCTTTTCAGCATTACTCACAGTAGAATGTGTTCAGTTTTGTTCTCGCCAAATAACAGAATGACAAAAGTCATAATTAGAAAAATTTAGTTATTGTCTAAACAGAAAACAAAAAAACCCCTTAATATAACCACTTCAGATTAAGACTAGCCTACTAGTTATTTTTACAGGATCTAGAGAGGTGCATCAAAATTCCCTACAGAAATTCTGTAAATTTCTTCCTGAAGAAAAGCATTCAGACTAAGTATATCAAGAGATCCCAGAGGAACAGGACAGCCAAAACAGCTAAGGAAAGCAATTCAGCACATTTCTTATAAGGCTATTAAAAAAAAGACTCCTAGAAACCTCACTAGGTGCCATGGCAGTATGGCCTGTATCAAATGCACATCGAAATAGTGATCAGCACAAACATGCATCTATGCCTTTAGGCGGTCTAGTCCTCTGATCTCAAAATAAGTAAGACACAAGTAACACTAGGTGATTTTCACTTTATCTGAAACATGTACTTTCTAAACTCAATAGAGCCAGAATTCTAGAAGTTTTTCTCCTTCCTATCACATTCATGGAAAGATGGAAGTGTCTTAATGATTTTAGTTTGCTAACTTTTTCCTGCACTCTGTGAAGTTTTCCTCCTACTATAACCTTGTTCCCAAAACTTGCAAGTGAAGTCCTGAAGCACTGGCAAAATCAACTCATGTAAGCATGGCATTACAAAAGGGACCATTTTGAAAACCCCACTTTTAACAGAATATATTGGTAATGATGCTCATGCAACAGAATGACCTTCTGATGCTGTGCATGTAAGAGTATGATACTGGTATAACTTCAAAAAGCTTAATAAGCTACAAGTCTCCTCTTTTTTGGATAAAATATTCAGCCAAGGAAAAGCTTTAATCACAAGTTACTTGAAGTGTACCATTACAGCACTATGGATACATTCCAAAATATCTAAGTTGACATCAGCCTCCTCTACTCAGGAAGAGAGCAGTAAGTTCTTCTGAAATTTAAAGAAATAGTTACCATCTTTCTCGAAATAAGTAGGGAAGTATAAGAATTAAGATTTAAATCAATTTTTCTAAAATAAAATTTCTAAGATAAAATAAAATATTTCTAAAATAAAATTCTAAAATAAAATGTCAAATTAAAAAAACTAACATTCATGTGAAGACTAATCAAATTGCCTTTAATATTAATGCACCTGTTGAAATGCACAGACAGTTCCAAGCTTTCAAAGCAAATCTTCAAGCCCCTCTTACTCAAATTTACACACTGGTTTCTTGGCACTAATACCCTGAGCACAGGGGGAAAAAAAAAAAAGAAGAAAAGAAGAAGCAAATGACGAAAGCTCAACTTTCAGATGTATGGCACAAAACCAGGTTGAATTTTTTCCTCTACTGTCAAATACTCAAAATTCACATCTGAGAAATGTAAAACAAAGAAGAGAACTCAGAATAAAAAGAAGGGGGAGAGAGAGTAACAAACAAAAAGTCCACCAGCTTGTTTGGCAACGACAAGCACAAGTTTAGAGTGTTTTTCAAAATGCTCCTTAGTGCTTGCTGCAAGGTAAGTTGGAAGCAGGAAGCATCTACTGCTCAGGACAGCACAAGCAAAGTGCCTGGCAGAACATACACCGAAACCAAACCCTTCAAGATGTCCCAAGAGGGAACATTCCTCCCAATATACAGTTAACAAAGATGTAAATAAGAATATATTCGAATATAAATCAAGTATGTAACATTGAAGACGTATGTAACATTTACTGCAACATACATACACACAGTACAATCTACTGTATGACCTGCCAAAAGCATCCCATACAGCCACTTACTGGATCCTGCACAGCAGCACAGCAACTGCAGCACGTGCCAGTTGGCAGAACTGATCGAGCAAAATTCCCGGTACAGATTGCGAATTCCTGCTTGTATGGGTTTCTGCTTTTTTCAATTACTCATCCATACAAAGTGCATTTCCTGCATTTTCCTCACATGGTAATGAGAGCAAGAACCCAATTCAAGATTAGTAATACAATTTCTGCACAGCCTAGAAAGCCCTGCACCTTAAATGACTGCAAACCACCATAGCTTGCAGTTTATGTAAATCCCCCCATAGGGTTGAAGGAAAGTTGAGGTTCCTACTCAGTAGGGAGTATTCACCACCTGCAACAGCTCTGTTGTACTCTTTAATGTTGCAATGCTGTCAGCCAATGTCTTCTAATATGTCCTGACCTACAATTTTGATTAAGACATAGTAAAAACACAATGTTTCACACAACACTGACACCAGGGGAACATGCAATTATAATACTTACTAGATGAGAACCGTCCTTAACTTCTTGTACTTGCTGCACCTGCGGTTCAGCCACAACTTTAGTGTCCTGATCAGAAGTCATGAGCTGTCTGCTTTTTGGCTGCTCAGAGAGAACTTTACTGGTCACCTTTGTAAGCTGAGGAAATAGAAGACAAAAGAGTCTGTAAGTGCTGGTTGAAATTTCCAAGAACTCGCAACCATTCCAGGCATGCTACGCTGATTCAGACCAAAGGTCCAAAGAACTTCCACACAATACAGTCAGGATTATGAATCCAGAGAAAAAAGAAGATGAGGATAAAGTGATGTTGCAGATACACTCAGCTCCCAGTCACTAGCTACCTTGGGATTACAGATGAATGCTTGCAACAGCGCTGGGCATGGAAATGCCATTGGGAAAGTTTCTCTTGATTCTCACCTTAATTATTCAGACTGGATTTCAAACCATGACTTTTTCATACCACCTGGTAGACTCCACTCACTAAGAAGCATTTAGTCACAAACTAACCTTTGTCTTCTGTAAAGACGATCACTTTATCTTTGCAGAATTTAAAGAGCATGTCACAACAGTTCCGCTAGATCAGAAAAGCCCAACCAGTTCTTCTGCTCTATCACCCCAAAAATCTTATTTTATTTGATTAAACAAGTAAAAAACTGAGTAGGGTTGAAAGTCTAACAGAGACTTTGCTTTGAGATTTGATGCTATTATTTAATATTCTTATTTTAAAAAGAAGGTCTTCAAAAAAACAATAAACGCTAACTAAAAGCACGAAGTCTCAAAGTAAACATTGGGGGGTAAAAATCAGACTTTTAAAAATTTTTTTCTTTTCCGAAGAGACGTAATACACTTTTTTAGTTTCTTACTCACATGGAAATTCCAGTACTGCATCTATAACAATGCATGAGAGAAACTGATTGCCTTCAAGTTGGTGACACCAAACTTCATACAATTTCCTTAAAATAAAAAAGTAATGATTTGCAACATATGGAAGTTAATGGTATTGTTCCATTCTTTAGGAACATAAGCTCCTTTTAGGTTACATTGACTTCAAAAGACTAGAGTTAAGAAGTCTTTCTTTCAGTCTATGGCATCGTGGCCTTCCACAGAATCTCCTTTACACTCTACTTTTAAATGGACAAAAACAAAAGCCAAATACAACTGACTGAATACATTTCAAAATTTTCAAATAAAATTATTACATTCAGCTATGAACTGATTCAAGCAGCTGTATTACACGATTATGCAGAAGATATTTCGTACACACAGCTGAGGAAACAAATACACTGACACCCCCAAGAAGATGAACATTTCAGCTTACATGGACAGTTGCTTATCACTTCAGGCTAGTGATGTAAAGTCAGCACAAAAAATATGTTTTCAAAAGAAACACATGCACTGTGTGTCACTGTTATAATCTTAGAAGTTTCTTTCCTTAACACTCCGTCTCTCAGCTTGGAAGAGAAACTACTTAGGTAAGGAAGAAATGACACAGACAAAAAAACATACAAAAATGAAATTTAAAAATTACTCTATCCTTCACATACAATGTTACACACACATAGATATACTCACTGTTTACATAACAGAAAGTCTGGAATTTGTTCAGGATGTTTGTATTTTATAAAATACCAAAAAAATCACCCTCAGGATGAAAGCAATTCTTCAAAAGCAGTATTAAATAGGTAGACTCTGTTGCTCAAAGCCATGCATGGGAAGATGTAGGCACATTGACATTGGAGAAGGTGTCTAAGCTTCTTGGAGAACACTTTTGTTAACGTTCTTTAAAGAAATTGTGTTTAGCCTTTCAAAATTTTGAAATAATTTGTTTTCTAAAAAGAGCCCAAGACTCCTTACTCACGTCACGTTTACTGTACGTAACCTCCAACTGCTGTTCATACTAACCTTGAGCATACACTTTAGGTCAGATTCACAAGCTGATGTCTAGTTTACAGAAAGACAAATATGTTTCAGTCAGCAATGGTGGTATCTACTCAGCATTTTGATCCCCAAATCAATGCCAAGGTTATCTCCTCAAATCCTTCTCTCACCTGCTTATCTCACATATTCCCATTCCCACTCCCTTCTAGGATCAGCCTGTCCACAGACACGCTGCAATCTCTTCCATGCTCTGGTACATAGTGTTAGCACCAGAACTTTTTAAGTCTATGGATAAATGAAAGGAAAACAGCTAAGATCAYGTAAGTCTATCAAACGAAAGTCCCACTACACATATGTCCTTTAAAGCATTTGCTGACTGGCCATCAAGCACAAAATATCCAGCTAAATCATTAATTCCAGCTGAGGGTAGACAAGCTGTCAGCCAACCTGACAACACTCGACTGCAATGTGCACATTGCAACTTCAAATTTCTTGGGCAAGCCACCAGCAATTAGACCAGCATTATCATTCTACTGCTTTTCAGAAGTCCCTCAGATGAGATTACATGAGATGCTTATCACAGGCCAGGTCTAGATTGAAGCTCTAGGTAACTTTGTTTGCTCTACTCCAGCTAATAATCATATTCTCACTAGATATAAGATTTGTTGTGACACACACCACACTAAATCCACTCCCCTTGTAAATAAATTATTTTTAGTAATTACAATGTTGCACCCATATATTTTAGTTGAATTTTGATCATTAAGGATCAAAATGGCTCTCCTAACAAGTGTGGTAATATAATTTTTTAAAGAGAATACAACCTGTCTTCCAAATCCTGTAATTTAATAAGGATTAGCTACTGCCTTTCTGCAAATGGATAAGCCATATGGAAAGATCCCAGAGAAGGAGGGAGCTTCGTTTGCTATTATCTTCACTTAGTACATCACACTGCTACAAATCTGCAGGACATCGAGTGCTCTGCTGCAAAATCC
This sequence comes from Amblyornis subalaris, assembly GCA_018881555.1. Classification (NCBI taxonomy): domain Eukaryota; kingdom Metazoa; phylum Chordata; class Aves; order Passeriformes; family Ptilonorhynchidae; genus Amblyornis; species Amblyornis subalaris. Next base: position 8,847,401 of record JACAXG010000010.1, read on the forward strand.
CATTGGCTGTGATATACTTCAAAATGACTTCACAAGTGAATGCCAACTTTTCTACTGTAGAGCTACCACTTACCAGACTCCTAAAGAACAAAACCTACACGACTGCAGACTCCCATGACTATCATGTCACAGAATATAGGGGTTATGGAAAAAGGTAGCGTTACTTCAGAAAGAGAAAACCAATAAAAATCATGGAACTTTAAAGGCTCTCCACAGGACATGTTTTATCATTACCATTGATATTTATCTTCATATAAAAGCTTATCTACACAAACCACAATCAACAGCTGATAATTCTAGAAACTACACGTAAGGATTCACAGTTTGAAAGTTTATCAGCCAAATGACTGACAAGTTAAATGAGGCATTTTAATGCAGCAATAAAAATTATCCAACTGAAGAGTTAACTTGTCCATGACTTTAAAGATACGACTTACCAGTCAGCAGTTTCATGTATCTTTGCATAAATACATGATGCTGCAATAAGCAGGAGACATTCAAGAGAAAAATGCAAGTTGGCAAACCCATCTGGGATAGAGATAGCACTACCTACAGCAGAACACTGAGCTATCAGAATCAAATGGCAATTTTTTCATTCGCAGAATCACAGAACAGTGTTTTAGTTGAAAGGAACCTTTCAAAGGTCATCTAGTCCAACTCCTCTGCAGTGAGCAGGGACAGCTTCAACTAGATCAGATTGCTCAGAGCTCTGTCAGCCTGACTTTGAATGTTTCCAGGGATGGAATCCAGGGGTGGCACCCACCACCTCTCTGGGGAACCTGTGCCAGTCTTTCAGTGATTTAGAGGCACCAGTAATTTCAGTTCTGTAAATGCATACAGTAAACCATTGATCCCTTCTGGCTTGCCATTTGGTCATCACAGAGTAATGAGTCAAGTTCAGCAACCTGAGAGTAACTCTGCTCTTGACACTACTACATTCAAATACTTACGTTGACAACTACCTAATCCAAGAGAAACTGCATAGATTTTATTGAGACATATCAAAAGCAGTTCAAACTTGGTTTGTAAATAGGCAAGACACAATAGTTTAAAAYACAGGTTAAAACATTTTTGTTTACAAACTTCTTAACATTCAACCATGCTTGTATTCCCCAAAACTGCAATACACCACTCAGTCTGCTGAACTGGAAATGGCAACAGAGACGGGAAGAGCACCCTAATACTGTTGTATTAAAGTGATGGAGGTAGCCACCCCTCACTTGTACAGATCTGTCTCTGTGGACACCTGGTCAGTGTTAATCCGAGGAGTTACAAGAGCATTTTCTGGAGGGACTGAGACCACCTGGCCAAGCAACACAGGTACTTCAGCCTACTGGTTTCACTCTGCAACATCCACAACCATCTTCATAAATAAAAATATGTGGCATTTGTTTGCATTTTTTGTTTGGTTGCTTGGGTTTTTTTTGTTTGACGTCTTTGTGAATTTTTTGTTGGCTTTTTGTTGTTGGGGTTTTTTGTTTTTTTTGAAGTTAACAACATGGTCCTTTACTGTCAAATATTTTCAAAACTGTGTTGTTGTAAGAATCCATCATTTCAGAAGATACCAGATACAAACCAGCAATGGCCCACAGCATGACTACAGATAAGAGCACACAACCACATGATCACACTTGTCTGGGTGCCAAGCCAAGCAGAGCTGGGACTGCTCTCATCTAAAAGCCACACGTGTGTGTTAGTGTGGTGCCAACATCAGGCTAACCTTTACACTGCATTTTAGTGCAGGTTTAGGTATCTTAGGATGGGCAGAGGTGACGTGCAACTATGTAAAGGTATTTATAAAACACACTGCATCCACGTGCACCACAACCTTGCAAATAGTTTGGAAAGGACATCTATCTGCTTGATTGTTACACAGCAAACAAAACCACTACTACCCCTGTTGACCTCCCCAAAAAGCTCCCTGGAGTGTAGCCCCCGATCCTCCTGCTTTCATTAACAGTCATCTCTAATTTTTCTAATTCATATTCAAAGCGTGCTTTTCTGCAGTCTGTTTCACTGTCTAGAGTTACTAGAGACTGAGTAGCAGCATGAGTTCTCTCAATCAAATCAGTCAGATAGATCTGTTATTTAAAAACATGCAAAACCCCAAACAATGCTCTAGGGCTGACATCTTGCCTGCCAACTTTCAGCCCAGAGTAATCAGCCCTTAAAAAGAGATTTACAAATGCAAGTGCTGACAACTAACTTTCACCCTGCAAACAGCAACACCACAAAATAAAAAAGCTCACTAGAATAAAAGAACTTTTCACTGCTCTTCCAGCAAGCACAAACAAAAATAGATTTGAGTTTGGCTTTGCGCAGAATTCTTCCTAGCAAACATTTTCGAAACTTTAAACACAGATTAAGATAAACTTTTCACAAGGCTAATACAGAAACACACTTCAGTAACATGAGAAAGACTAAAATGTTTTCCAAACAGAGATGCACTGCTTAACTTAAGCCTCATAACAAACTTCCAGCTGCAGGCCAGAAATCCTGTTTCTACTGTGAGAGAGAACATATTTTCTCACCATCTATCACACTCTTATGTACCCATAAGGATCATGACACCACAGTAGAGGAAGAGCTACCACTGACATCAGCTCTGAAAAGTTTTAGCGCCTGCTGAAGACATCACACAGACCTTTCTATGAGAAATAAGAGATACTTTTCCCAAAAGAATGCTACAAATTTAATACATTTGCTCTTCTTTAAACGAAGTTTACCTTTTCCCTATTAGTTTCACTAGGGTTGTGAATACCCAAAACATATGTCAAGAGTTAACTGTGTTTTTGGTCCCAGTAAAGCTGCCAGCTCAGATACAGGATATACGGTTAAGCTTATAGAGCATCATCAAGAAAAACTGAAAAAACCCTAAACCTGAAAGGCTGAAAGTTTCCCTCTTAGTGTTATGAGCAGTGATACAAACTTTCAATTTTTATCGGGTGGCTGTTTTAGAATACTTTCCAAAAAAAAATTTCAGCTGTTAATGTAAGAGTTGACTCATCATCCTACTGCATGGGGCACATGTTACCATTCTGTAGATGAATAACCCTACCCAGCTGTATCATGCTCACAGAGAAAACCTGTGACACAACTCAGGGGTTTCCATCTTTCCCTTCAAGGCAGGAAATCAGTTTCTTCACAGAGCAGACTTGACAAGCACTCTACCTTTCAGAGGATGGCATTGTTTAAAATTAAATATACTGTGAAGAAGTTCCATTACCACAGTGSATAAAATAGCTGCAAATGAGAAATCTGACAACACCAAAAGCATATCTGTTTGTGGCCATCTCCGCAATCATCACTGTGCCTGCATCGGTTGTAAACTCTCTATTACACAACGGCAATTAAAAAGCTGACATGACATAAATATTTAGTCGCAGCATGTGTCTACAGAAGTCTTGAATGGACTACTAGTAAAAATCGTCACAATGTTTTCCATTTGTTTAACTGCTAATCAGCTAAACAGTTGAGGGGAGAGTTGAAAATTCACCTCTGAAGCTTAGTGTTTAGATCCAGCCATTTATAAAAGCCTGTCAGATGAAGGTTTCACAATGTACACGCATCCAATGTACATGTCAGCATGGTGGCTGGGAAGTTAGATTTCAAAAAACCCGAGAAAAGTACCACTGGATTTGTTTCAGTTTTCCTTCCTGCCAAGAAGATTACTTATGCCCAGTCACCTCCAAGAATAATGCAACTTCTGGTTTCCTGAAGAGGAACATGGACACAAGCACTGGGGGCAAACCCGCAATCGGACACTTGGCAGACGCATTTCAAAACGCACAAAGGCAAATGAGTGTTAGCAAGAAATTGTGTCAGAAGAACCTAAAACTCAATGCTGTACTTTTTAAACATCCTTCAACAGAAAACACAAGCACAAATCATTTAGAGCTGCTGCTGCAGCTACTTCACAACTTGGGGTTTTTTTTAAAAAAACCCTTCTGTTTGTAAGGTTGATAGCCTTCAAAATTCTTCTGCAATTCTATTAGTTATCCCTTAAAATGTCATTTCTCCTCTAAGAAAGGCTGAGATTTCAGGAGAAATAGTAAACCTTGCTATTTTAAGGGAATGTTGCATTTCCTTAAAGATCTATGAAACATTTCTGTATGAGGCTTCACAAGCAACTCACAACTCCCATCATTTACTGAGCTCTCTCACACACAAATGCATGCAATGAAGAGCAYACCAGAACTGATTACTCTGCAAGTCTGGAAATCCAGATCATTACAGTAATTAGGTGTCCAAAAGATGCCAAGCAGTAAGTTACTAAACAAAGGTGATAAAATACCAAAGAAACCTGATAGTGGTAAATGATAAGGATTCTGTACAGAGGTATACGAAAAACTCTTTCAGTCAAGAGCAAGAAAAATGGGAAGAGGGTAAAGTTACAGTCTTATTCACTCACCTAATCTCAAACAAGATGATGTCGACAGTGCAAAGATGGTAATGGGATGACCCCCACCAACAAACAATTATGATTATAATTTTTGTATCTAGCCTTTTATATGCACTGTATTTTAAAATATATATGCTTAAAAGGAAATAATTTTGCTACATTGAAAGGTCTCTCACAGAATTTCCACAGCCCTCCTGCACATCAAAAAGTTAGGCTTTACATGCAGTTACTGTCTGATGAGCACTCAAACATCACTCCAGGGATGGACCCAGAAGCCTGTGGATCACATCCTCCTCAGTAAAGCAATGCACCAGATGTTTAATAGTATACAGTCTAACAAAATTCTTACCATTTAAGAACACTAGGAGTGCTTACCAAGCAGGAATAAGCCACTGGGAAGAAATTTTTGTGCCTGGTAAGTGTCATGTGCCTTGAAGACAAGTGTGATTGTGTCACGAGCAGTTTTCAGTTTGCTTATGGCTTGCTCTCAGTCTTCAAGTCTGAAGCAGCACTCTCCCGACTGCATGCTGAAAGCGCATTACATTAAGAAACCCAACTCATTAATTAASAGGGGTTGCTTCATGTTGCACATCCATCACAAAGCCACAAGCTTGTTTTCCTCACTGTAAGTGGACTAACAGCACACACCCTGCAGGTTATTCATAAAGATGTATATTTAATTTCTATTATAACTATCGTGTTAGATAAGGTATTTATCAGGTGACGATTTCAAAAAGTACCACACTGTTAATTAAAATACATATCTCAACTCTCTCATTTGTGCATTTTCTAAGCAATCCCCCAAATGGCAGAGTTCAAATTGTCAGCAGCTCAGCCAAACCATGACAATTCTGAAATGAAAGGTGCGATGCTACCTTAATATTTCTCAGGAAAGAGATCAGGAATTTGTTACTCAAGTACATTATACCTCGAAGTATGATGATTTTCCACTAAAATCCTCCACCACTTGCCCTCTGTTTGTTACGTCTGTGAGCATTTGACTTCCTCCCTAACTCCCAGCTCTGGCTTCACTTTTTGCTTTTCCAGGAAAGAAAACGTCACCAGCAAGAACAGAATTTGAATAAATTTGAATGACACTCTGTTCTCCAGTTAAACAGAGAACTACACGGGAGTCACCTGCACACGCACTTGATTTCTGTGACCACTAGAAGAGCAGTAGAGAGGAGCCAAGCTGAACACCTGATGGCATTAATCCTTCTGTCCTGTTCTCTAGGAAATTAGCAGGAGCACAGCACTGCAAACCAAGTACTCCAGTTCTGAGTGGAACTGAACAGCTCAAGTCCACATCACTCTGCTGCTGTTACTCCTGCTACAAAGCATCACAGGTAGTTCCTACAACAATTAAAAAAAATTTTAAAAAAAGGAAAGCAATGGCTACAGTAACATACCTGCAGGACCTTCACAAGAGAAATCCCAGCACATTGCCTGTACTGAATTGAAGAGTGAAAGGACAGGTCAGTGCAAACCACTGCTCTTCTGCACTGAAATAATCAGAAAACTAATTAAGCCTAAATACAGGGCAAACAACACTTTAAAGTACCTACAGAAGGACAAGCTTGGAGTTGGATCCCACACTCTGCACAGCATTTCATATCTGCTTCTGCTTACAAACTCTATAATAGAGAACACATTTGTTAAATGAGCCTAACCATAGAGGCAGACTAACTTTTCATGCAACCTTCTAAAACCAGCCAGCCTAAATAATGGCTAAGTATGTAAAACCCCCATATTTATGCCTAACGTGGGTTAAGTGAAACTTCAGAATGTGATGGAAGCTCCCTCCTTCTGTAAGATTTTTTAGWATGTTCTAAAAACTGATGAGGTTCTCATCAGAGCACAGGCATCACTAACCCGCTGCTCACATTAATTTCTTGTAATGCTCCCATCCACCTGCATTTACCCGTTATACTTGCCTAAACTACAAGGCAGCAGCCTGCGCTTGCCGTGTCGAGTGCAGCAGGATTCTGATCTGCAAATACAGGTCACAGCTGAGGTAATACAAAGCAAAGCATTGGTATTTTTACTAATATATATAAATTTAACTGCTAAAATTGTTTACTTTCTACATCAATATTAAGATGCTTTGGGGTGATCTTTGATAGACTGATTGCATTTTCTCTCCAAGTCAAAGCTTCTCAAAAACTTCAGAGATCTTTATGCCAACAAATTAGCTCGGAGACTGTTCCAGGCTTTTAACGTAATACCAATATTTAATATCAAATACTGCTCACTGATGCACAAATGAATTTTGTCACTTCATGCAAATGTTAAACGAAAAATAATGGAAAGCATCACAAAAATATGTTTCTAAATTTCAGCACCATCAAATACAAAACCTCATCTAAATCAACTATCATCATCCATGTTGCTTGTTTGCACTAAGGTGACATGAGTCAAAAACTGCACAACACTTCTGTACACACAGAAAGCAGAAGAGCAATTGATTAGAAACAGTAAATTGAATTGGAAAGAAAATTCAAGCTTGCCCTGGAGTGGACAGGGCAGGAGCAAATACCTGTTAGCACTAATGACTGGATTTCACAAAATATTGCTAATTCCTGTACTATTTTTAAATAGGCATTTACAGAACACTACACTCTTAAACTCTTAAAATAGGCCTATATTGCTCCTTCCCACAGCCAACCAAGACACTATATGAAGAGATTAACATGGCTATCAGAAAAAGCTACATGATAGACTTCTCCAGTATTTTTTCCTATGAACTATAGTTCTTAATTTTGACACACATCTTATTTCCAGCAGTCGAGTTTATTTTGGCACTCTGGACACTAAGTCTATCTCATTCTATCATACCTCCTCTGAACTCATGCACATACGAGGAATTATTATGCAAAGATACTATCTTGCATAATAATATATTTTCCTTGTTTCTCTTCCTTCCCCACATAACTGGCCTGCTCTCACTTAACCAAGGAGGTGGCTTTTTTTTGGTGTTTGCTTTTCTTTAAAGTACCTATTGAAGAGAAGTCAGAGATTAATCTTCCTATTCCTCTGTTGAAGGAAGCAACAATTAAGCATGCTAAGAGCTAACACAGAGCAGTGAAATTTACAGACACTGTTGCACTTTCACCATGAGAGAGAGTTTTCATTCTAAAACAAACTGATTCCTGACTTGGAGTGAAAACTACAAAGATAGTTTGCAGGGTAATGTACTCGCCAGCATCTCAGCATGTCAGGCTCGCTGTAAGTGGACCTGTCACTTCATAAATTCTGTTTATTTAACAAAACAACTGCAAGTTCTACAGTATTTTATTAACTGCTTCACGTTTTTAAAGTAAAGATGCAACAACTGATGGTCTATTTGGCCTTTCCCAATTCTTCAAAGAAACACTAAATCTTCAAATGATTTAACACATGACAAAGTTCCAGGAGGTTTAACACTTGCTTAGAGGGAACAAGTTAAATGTTGTGCATGAAGAGTATCAGTTTGGCAATGCTGGGAACAACGAACTTCCTTGTTTCAATTACTGAACGTTCCTCCTCACGATTTACCAATACCAGCTCTAAGTTTTCCGCATTCCTCACCACACTGCACTCACAGTCTGCCCGTGACTCTAGGCAGGACAGCTGGCAAAGGCAAAGGAAATAACTAACTCAGCACTGCTGGAAGGATTTTATGAACAGCATCTTCCTCAGAAAAATTCTGAAACTGGCAGAAGTAGATGCGGTATTTTATGATGAAAGACAAGACTAAAAACACCACTTCAAGCTATAACGTTCATATTTAGTGCAGTTCCAAGAGTGAGGTTAGAAGTCTGACCTTCTTTAACAGATCTTAATAGTCTTATCTTTCAATATTGCTATTACTCGGATTCCATGTTTCAAGTCTGCAATCAGTGCTGCACTTGAGCAAGAGGAGGTCAAAAGCTGCATCAGGACCCTTCATATTTTTAGTACTTTGAATTATTATTTAAGACACATATATAAAACACACACAGCTTCAGAGCCAATTTGCCAAGTTCTTTATCATTACTTTCTCGGACCATACAATCAACATTTAATTCAGGCAAGCAGAAATCTAACACCAAGGATCTCAAATTCAAGTGCACACAGAACTAGAATTCTGGAAAAGATTTGATGCAAACCAATGGGACAGCCATTACAGTGCTCCTAGAATATATCTTCCATCACAACAGGCCTGAGAAAATTAAGAGAGAAAAGGATCTATACCTATGTAAAGTGCAAGTGAGAGGCACATATATAACCAAATAAGATGCTGATAATGGCAGTGATAAGCAAAAAGGTACAGTAACAAGTTTTCTTCCAACATGAACGTATACAACGATCCTTGACTACGCAAAAACTATTTCAATAAACAAGCGTTCTGCAAAACAAACAGCCTGGGATGAAATCCTCTCAAGTTCTGGGGTTTAGGTTTTTTTCRGATGACTTGAAAAGCATTCATTTACCTAAAAAGTTAATTTAAGTTTTGAAACATGTTCAGGACCAAACCTGAAGTGAAATTAAACTACTTACAGAAGAAACATCATTTAAGGTTTCATATAAGACAAGGAAGCTAATGTTTTTTGCCAACAATTGCTTCATTAACTTCTTCACCAAAAACAGAATTTAACCCCAATAATCCAGTCATTTTAGTATTACTTCCTCTTTTAATAAAGGCTACCATCCTCCATGACAAGCTTCACTGAAACCAGAAGCAACTCTTGCTTAGTTTTAAAACACTGTATGAAAAAGACTATTACCTACTGGGTGCACATTTGTTCACAGTTAGAGCACCCCACCTTGCTAGAGTATCACTGTAATCAAAACTACTGGTAATTCAGGTTTTGACTCACTGTTAAAGGATGGACTGTTCCAATACATTAGCTTGGATTTAACGACAATAATTCTTCCTTCCAAGTCAAAATAACTGGGCACAGACCCTTCTAAAAATTCCACCAATTCCTTGAATTCAGGCAGTTAAAATACACAATGTTAACTAAGAAAATTATAATCATAAAAAAATAGACTGTAAGCTACGCTGCAACATATGTTCATTAAAAAGGGTCCTTTCCCTTCTTTATAGTATAAATCTTTTAGACATTTATGATGAAGAATTGGAGGAGAAGCTTTAAACAGGAGCAGGGACACAAACCCAAGATCCTGGACACATGCCAATGTATACAAAGATATTTTGCCCAAATTGTTTGCCTTGCTGCTTTAAACAGCAACATGTACCCATTTTGTGTCCCTATCTGTCAGGCAGCAACAACACTGAATGGGAATGAAACTCTGAGATAAGGCTGCAAATTCTGCACATGCAGGTAGCTCAGCACTTAAAGTAACCGTGCCCCAGTGCATTCGTCACTTTTGCTCTACTTTTTAATTCCTAGAATGAGAATCAGAAACCAGGAGGATACATCCAAACATTCGAGCATAAACCCTAAGCACCAGGGTATGGAAAAGCAAGCTACTTTGGACATTGGCCTGTTGATTCATCAGTTCCTTGTTTGAACAACAGTCAGAGTCAGACTCTGTTGTGGGGCAACCTGTGACAGCATCACAACCTGTGAAAATACGCATATGGATACCAACACTAACTGAAAACAAAACCATAAAGCTGCCAAGAGACATCACTGTAAAGCTTTCAAACCTTTCATTAAGTTTCTGCCAAATGAGATTTATCAAATAATTTTTTTTCTCAACATAGTTACTATTTAACTAATATTTTGTTTCTCAGGTTTCCTTGTCAGATCACTGGCATCCTGTAATTATACAATACTTGAAAACAGATTTCAGAACATTAGATCTGCTAAGAAATACCAATAAACACTTTTAACAGAACAAGAGAAATCTCCAGTATTTTAAGCAAGTTTGCAATTCCACTAACAAGACAGATGGAAGTCCACCTTATGAACACCACCAACGAAGTATTCACCATTGTTGCTTATTTCCAGAAGCCAGCTGGGAAGGACCAATATGAGACTGTGGGAGAATGAACCTATCCAAAGGGAAAATACTGTTTAGATAGTTGTGCAAGAAGCCGCAAGAAATCTAAATGCAAAATCAGGTGATACAGTATTTAGACTTGCAAAAAGCCCAGCACAAGCTTTAGATAAAATAACTGTTATGCTCTATAACTACACTGAAAACTCAGTATATTCCTGAACATGTCCCATGTGAACTCCTGATAGCATCTCAAGATGTAATTTCCGAAGTCCATCCTGCCAGTGTCTGCTGTTTTCAATAATGAAAGAGATACCGGTGTTTTAGAAAGGAGTCCCTAACAGATAAAGCAATTCTGTGCCTAATTCAGCTCAAGCTACCATGGCAGAGGTCTGTACATTTCTATAGGCATCTATGTTTCTATCTATATGTGCAACAGTCCAAAACTCAAAGTTGTATACAGCTGCCACTACCTTAAATACATGTACACTGAACTCATCTGTGAACTCTACATGGCCATAGAGGCAATACAGAATAAACCTCTACTGTAGGATTTGCTCTCTGGGACACCAGCTCCTTACATGCCAACAGCCTTATGTGAATAACAACAGAGCTGCTGGAAGTGCAGAGGTGGCAATCCATTCAGCTTATGAACGACTGATTCCTTTTGTATTACATCATTCAACTACCCATTAAGGAGCTGGACTGACAGGATCCAGAATATGCATAGCCCAGCCCTCCACGGTAAACGAGAGCATTCGAAAAGATTAAGACTCAAAGAAATTGGTGATTCATCAGGGCGTCAAAACAGCGCTTCCCCAATTCTCTGCAATGTTCTAGGCCAAGCAGCTAGCCACATATTAGTAACCTCTGTCAGACTTCCAATTTTGGAGTTAATTGCTCTTCCTGAAACACATACCCAGACACAAAATACCTGCAGCAGCACACATCACAGAATGAACACTGTCGTGGCTCTCCTAATCGCACAATTATGCTGTATTACAGTCACACCTCATTTAAGTACTCCAAAGTACCTTTGTTGTCTGCAGGTATTACTCCGTAGCACCTGCTTCCGAATGGGGGGGCACACCCCTTTAGAAAGGGTATGGAAGAGCTACACACGCAAGTGTGAAAGACCAAGGATTTTATAAATCCTTGGCTCCATCACATCACCAAAACTTAAGAAGTATCAGCTGGCAACCAATTAACAGCATTTGTTTCTATCTTGCAATACTTTATGGAACTTGAGTAGATGAATGGGTGGAACAGAAATCGACTTCTAGTCTCYTGTTTCTAACAAGTTCCTCAAACTTGCTGGTTGTACATGCACTTTTATCATGAAACAGTCAAAGTCAGCATATGCTTAAAGAAAAAGAGACAGATTGTTGGAATGGCAATTGCTGTTCTTCAATTATCCAGTATTTACAGCACCAAAACGTTTTCTAATCAGGTGCAGTATCACTCAGTTTTATATTCAAAGAAAGTGGTCCTGAGTGCTATTCTCATATTTGACTGTTACGACACACTAGCTTGCCTTGAGTTTAGCACAGAGGAGTTAATGCACAGGAAAAGAAAACAAGAGCTTTCCCAAAGCATTAGTTTGAAAATGTAAATACAGTTAGAACTGGTAGCTTTGATAAAGCACATTACCAGTTCAGGGGAAGGGGGTGTGCGTGTGTGCGTTTTCTCTTTTTTGAGGGACCACATAAACTCATAGTTTTAGAGGGATCACATAGTTTTAAGTTTCACATCACTTTCCCCTCTAATTCAACGACTGGCTTCTGTAGTGAAATCCACCTGTCTAGATCTTGTATTATACGGACTAAAATGAGAGTATTAATTTCAGCATGTACATGCCTTGCTTTGGGAACGACATTGCTCAAATACCTTTCCAGGGCCTTTACTACAAGAGCAGCTTTTACTCTCATCTTTTACACAGCTCTCCACACATCATTGCCTCTTTAAAAACTGCAGGGGCAGGGTTAATTTTCTTCCTTACAACGTCCTGTTTTGTAACATCCTTTCTTTCCGACTCATACCTGTGTGCCCATTCTGAATGCAAATGCATGAGACTTCCAATACTCCTGTTAGTTGAGTACCACTGATTACATACAGGAAAAAATGCAGCCTGAGATTATTTTCTACAGTTATGTCTACGTTACACAAACCTGTTGTCTAAAAATGTCATTTTGCTAGTAAATGCTTAGAGGAACAGAGCACTTTGTAAACCACACTTTTTACAACATCTTACTTCATGTAACAGTTCCTCACATGTGTGCATACACACACACATACATAAATCACACTCCCAAAGCTGAATAGTCTCCATACTTCAGAATGTGCTTCTTTGCTCTCATCTCTTTGCCTTTCTCTCCCTGCCAGTGATAGCCCTCCTGACACTGCATTTGTGAGCTACTCCACAGCCACCTTCGCACCTCCAAGAACGCTCTTCTCCAAGATCGATAAGGCCACAGCCTTTGCACAACCTGCTCCTTCCAACACAGGCACAAGAAAAGGGAAGTCAAGTGCTTTACGTGCTGATTTGTGCACCTTACCTGTGAACTTACGACAATGCGAATGCCTGATGAATATATATAGACACTGTGGAATTAAACATTAATAGCGCTGAAGGTCCTAAAAGCCACCTACTTTTAAAAAATCAAACTGATGGAACACATCTACACCTAATTACTTAGTTTTTTATAACTCCTTTTTTGCTACCTTTAAGCCGCCACTTTAGATTTGTCACGCTCTATGGTCAGAAACATGCCTTTTCCGTGTCTAGCATGTGCATTTTGTGAGGTAACATAATAAATATTTAACAAAGAGTTTATATTACCATGCCAATTAAGCTCTCAACTGATTTAAAGCCAAAGCCACTGCAAGATATGAGACTTAATAAGCGACGCAGCAACAGATCAGTACAGAACATGTAGATTACACAAACCTGACTGTACTTACTTTGCATTTCAGTAAATAAACCAAGTATTTAACTTCACTCTAATCGAAATAAAACATCATCACTAGAAACTGCCTACACGGTTTCTGCATGTCTCAAAGAAACAAAAAACCCCAAACAAAATCCCAAAGCCCCCACAACTGCCTCCAGTTCCAGATTTTCTGTCTTGCTCTGTAATGAAGCAGATTTAAGTTCCAGCCACATATCTAAACAATATATATAATAAACACATATCAGTCATTCGTACCTTTCTAAGTGTATACTTACACTAAAGCCAGCCACAAAAAGCACCCAAGGCAGCACACGCTTGCGCTGACACCTTTATTCCCTAAAGGTATTTGTGTGTAAATGGGTAAAAAAATCCCAGAAAAAATTACAAGGTAAACTATTCAATCTAACCCAGAACACTGTGTGTGCTTAAGGACCTGATTACAAACAATGGTTTATGAAGGAACATCCATGAGATCAAATGTTTTCTATTAATTCATTTAAGCAGAACTTTTGCTTCTGTTCCAGTAAAGATTATTTGTCCCCAAAACGTAAGACCAATTAAACATAGGGGTAATTGTGGCTTCCATATAAAGAGCATACACACATAAATGACAATACACCTAGAAGAATAAAATTTTCCATAGACATTAGATATAAAACATATACTGCTTTCTACATGTGCATTATCAGGCCTCAGCCTAGTTTTCACCTCCCTTTCACTTCCCACAAAAAAATAATAATAATTAAAAAAATACAAAAATGTCAATGTTGTTCTAATAACTAGAGTGATCAAGCTGATCAACTTCATACCTCAAGAATTAACTTGAAGAAATGCTTACAAGCCAGCAGGGAGAAGTGAAAGTTCAACTGATAAAAAGTTACCAGACCAGAATCAAAACCCAAGAGTTGTGAAATCCCAGTAAGTAAAAAAAAAAAAAAAACAAACAACATGCTTTGACCTTTGAGAATTTATCCAATCTGTAAAAACCAGATAAGTTTGACATGAAACTTAAGCCACAAGACAGACATTTCAATAGCAATCCTTGAGGCAGTACTTAAGAAAGATTCCTTCTCCAATTTAACTCAGGATTCAGAGAGCAACAAAACTAGGCCAGAGACAAGACGCAGAATCGGAAGCCAGAATTCCCATGGTTTTACCCTAACCGTGACTCAAGTTTAAACAGTGGTTTTGAAACCAGCTCTCTCTGTGGCCACAGGCAAGTCTTAACCACTTTGCCTCAATTCGCTTACCTGCAGAATAAAAATAATTATACTTATCTGCCACACAGGAATCTCGTACAACAAACATTGTTTGGCAAGTGCACATCTGTTTAAATTGTGGACAAAGCTACGTAGTAATTTTGAGCACCTGGACAAACTGAAACTGAGAGTGAAAACAACTTCACTGAAGCAGCTACCGAAGGTCCAACAACAACAAAATCCTGGGGGCAACACACCGCCCGTGTGCCGTGTGCTCCTGCAGGTACTGCTGTGCAGCCCGGGCGCACCCCCGGCCCGCCGGCAATTCACCTGCTCAGGACACGGCCCGCGTGGAAAGTCAGCGCTGCGCCTAAAGCGATGGGCCGGGGGCTGGCACCGCCCGCTGCTTCGCAGGGTCCCGGCCACACATCCGCCCCGAGTGGGCCCCGGCAAGGCCCCAGGCGGGTCCCTCTGGCGCTCGCCCCTTCCCGCTCGCCCCGCGTCACACGCGGCTCTCCCGCAAGGCCCCGGCGGCGCGGGGGCAAAGCTCACCCGCTGTGCCCGGGGCGGCGAGGCCGCAGTGCGGGAGCGGCCCCGGCGGCTCGCCCGCCCTACCCCCGCCACCACCGCGGCCCCGAGCGGGGATCCTCCTCCTCCCTCCCGTCTCTCCCCCGGGAACCGCCTCGGGTGGGAAAATGGCGGCTCCGGCCGCCTCCCCGGTGCGAGGGGGCGGCGGAGCGGGGGGTGTCGCTCCCTCTTCGGCCCCGCCATCCCCCCGCACCGGGAGATGCGGGTGTGGAACGGCCCCGGCGGGCGCCGCCGCCCGGAGGGCGCGGGCCGGACGGCCCCTCGCACTCACCTGTCACCAACAGCCGCCGCCGCCCTCGGGCCGGGGCTCGGCACGGGGGACACGGGCGGGCACGGGGAGGGGGGGGGCTCCGCCGGCGCGGGGCCTTTCACTCCTGCCGGGTTCCCGCGGGCGCCGGGGCCTCTCGCCGCGCCGCCGCCGCCGCCGGGGCCTCGCCGCCGGATGCCGTGAGGAGGAGAGCGAAGCTCGGGGCGGGGCCGAGGGGGCGCGGGCGGCGGCAGCGCCGGGGGCGGGCGGGGCGGGGGGGGCGCGGGGGGGCGGCGGCGGCTCCGGGCCCGAAACGTCTCCGAGCCGAGACTCAACCACCCGCTCGCATGAGAGACCCGCTTCCGGCTCCCGGCGGAAGTCCCACCCCCGCCTGCGGAAGGGATTGGCCGGCGCCTCTCGGCCGGGCGCCGCCGCCCGCGGATTGGCGGAGCCGGGAAGGGGGGAGGGGGCCCCGGCGCGCGCGCCGCGTGTGACGCGCGGAGCGGCGCGTGAGGCGCCTGACGTCACCCGCCGCGAAGGGGCGCGCGGGGGCGGGGCCGGCGCCTCCCGCCCCTCCTCCCTCCGCCGGAGGCGTTTTTTCCCTTCGCGCTCGCCGTAGCCCCGCCGGGACCTGGCGGGAAAGGGAAAGGAAAGGGGAAAAGAAGGGGGAAGGGAAGAGGAAGGAAAGGGGAGGGCGAAGGAAGAGAAGGCGAAGCCAGGTCGTGTCACGTCATATTTGGTGTCGCGGAAGCGATGCCTCCTGTCTCGGTGGCTCCGCATGTGTCCGCGGGCAGTGTCCAGCCGGCCCCGGGAGCCCCGGGCAGCGCGGCGGCGCCGGGCGGTGTTTCAGGCCGGAGGGACAGAGCGCGGCCTGGGGCAGCGCCCAGATCCGGCAGGGCTGCACTGAGGGCTGCGGGTGTGAGAGCGCGGCCCGGTCTGTGCGGTGACACAGGGCACGTTGTCGCCGTCTGGAACGCTGCCACGGGGAGCCCAGGTTCCCGTACAAAATTAATAGAACCTACCACAGAGGATTCCAGCTCATGGTATAGCAGCTCCTGTGGGGCAAGGCTGAGCAGTTGTGGTTTCAAAAGGAAGTGATAATCTTCACTAAGAGGATCTTAGGAGAAGATTATTTCATGAAAGAGCCTTCTGTTTCATGTGGTTTATGAGAGTGTTGTCTCATAGAATCATAGAATGGTTTGGTTGAAGGGACCTTAAAGATCGTCGAGTTCCAGCCCCCCTGCCACGGACAGGGACGCTTCCATTAGTCCAGGTTGCTCCAAGCCCCACCCAACCCGGCCTTGAACGCTTCCAGAGATGGAGCATTCACAACTTATCTGGGCAACCTGTGCCAGTGCCTCACCACTCTCACACTGTTCATCTCACGGAGGAGCAGAGGAAGCAAAGGGCTGAGGAACAATCCTGACAAGACAAGGGCTGCGGGAGAAGGGCAGGATTGTTAAGCAGAATCCACACAGTGCTTCCCTCCGACAGTGAGTTCCGGCCCCCACAGAGTGGTTCCTCTCTGCTGCTCTCACAGCTTCACAAACAAAGAAAGTGCTGGGAAGTAAAAATGCATTTTGTTTTAAGGTGCTTCCATCTAGGCTGGAGAATGTCAGGCTGGATTGGACAACATGCACAGAAAGAAAAGGGAATGCAAACAGAGTCAGGTACACACGTGTAAGCACAGGACATTCTGTTTGGAACATGAGGGACTTTTGCCAAAAGTAAGGTCTCTGTAGGACTCTCCTGACTTCTCAGACTCATTTCCCAAGCTAGGGAATAGAGTAAATCTTCAGTTATATAAAACTGCAATGAATTACACAAAAGCCCTTTTGTTTTACTAAAGACTAAACAGGTCTTGTCAAACAGTTCTAGCTATTTAGTGCAGATCATCATCTATTTTTAACTACAGTTAATTAGGGAAAAGGGAAACCTGTGGTTTCCAATCAGGACTTTAAAATAAAGAAAAAAAGTCTAGAAAGGATCATCTTCCAGGACTTAGTCCCAGTCCTCAGCTTGTCTTCTACTTCAGGCGTGGCCAAACTACATCACCTTACAACCACTTGTCAGTAGGTATGTGGAACATGCATTGCTGCTTGTCTGCATCTCAGAAATTAATCCAGATGAGATAATCCAGTTTTTAATCCTTACTGATAGTCATGTGCCTGCCTTCCAGGTATCTGCTAGAAATTCCCATAGAGACAATACAGCAATTAACTTAGGAGACCTGTTTTAAGGACACACAAGCACCCTTTGGAACTGTTTTTGGAACTGGTTGAATGTTTTTGATGTTGTATTGTTAAAAAATCCCTCGCTAGTAGAGGCGGTAAAGACCATCCCAGTGCCTGAAATGAGCTCAGGCCCTTTTGGACACAAGGCTTTGCTGTTCATTGAGGGAAGTTCAGTGCTTGGTCCTGGGCAAACAGGGGGTGTTTTCCTTAGGAAATTGTTTCTCCTTTAAAAAATTTTTATGCAGAAGAAACCCTGAGCAAAGGGTAGGGCCTGGGCAGGAAAAGGAATCAACCAGCTTTGAGAGGAGGTGCTCAGAAGGACAGATGGTACCTCAAGCAGTGCAGGGAGTGTGACTGATCCATTAGGTGGTCACCACATAGCTGCTGTATAAACAATTGATTGCTTGAAAGTCTAAAACAGTGAGATAATTGCTATTCCTAACATTTTAAAAAAAAATATTTTATAAAGGAATTTGATATAGTTTTGTGCTTTAATGCCAGACAATTTTTCAGCAGACTGCAGCTGTTATCAAAAAAAGGACAAAAAAGAAATGTCTGATTTCAAACTCTCAAACATCATAGGCCCATTTATATCCTTGTTCTAGAGGAGACACAAAATTCCTGATACTTACCCCATTAGGCAGGCAGTCTTCATGTCTCCCCGAAGCTGTATCCCCATGCAACACTTGGAGAAACACTTTTTCTGGGAAGTAATATGAGTTTTCTACTTGCCTGGGCTGCTTTTAATTGTCAGTGTGGGGGAGGTAGAACTTAATCTCTAAATGCTTCCATTTTTTAATGAGCCACTGCTGAGATCAGAGGTTAGATATTTTTCCTTGGTACGCTGGTAGCTGAGGAGTGTGTCCTCACATAGGAGTAAAATATTACAAATCAACAGTGGATGCTGTGTGCTGGTAAAAACTACTCCTGTTTCTTCTACATCTCAAACTCAGCAGTCAGGAGAGAGAATGCAGCTCTGGAGGAACAGTGTCCATGAATAACTGGATTGTTAGTCCAGAAAAATCAAGCAAGATTAGACTAATTAAGTTTTTTTCCTTGCTGTGTGGTCAATTAGATGTAGAAGGGACTATGTAAGTTACTTCTCAGTAGATTAGTGATATATTCTTAAAATTATATTTTAGTCTGGAGAAGAGGAGGCTCGGGGGGACCTCAGTGCTCTCTTAAATCTCACTGCAGGAGGTTGTAGCCAGGTGGGGATTGGTCTCTTCTGCCATGTCTCAAGGGAAAGGATGAGAGGGAATGGCCTTCAGTTGAACAAGGGAAGTTCAGCTTAAATATTAGAAAAAAGAAAGTTCACTGAAAGAGTGGTCAGGCATTGGAATGAGTTGCCCAGGGAGGTGGTGGAGTCTTTGGAAGTGTTCAAGAGATGTTCAGATGTGGCACTTGGGGATATTGTTTAGGGATGACAATGGTGGTGTTGGGCTGATGGCTTGACTAGATGATCTTAAAGGTCTCTTCCAACCTGATGAGTCTTTGATTCTGTGATTCTGTAGGTTTTTTAATTAGGATTCATTGTTCAGAAAAAAAAATAAGAAAAAAAAGAAGTATTTGGTATACTTAAGAAGATAACTCCAAATGAAGAGGAACTGCAAATAATGCACTATTCCTGGAAGCTAAACCTAGAATTGAGCAGTCAGAAACTTAAACCCTCAAAAATCACTGGATGTACTGAAACACTGGGGCTTTACAAGTCTTTATGATTTCCTCTAAATGTAATAAAAAGGATAATATTTCCTTCCTCACAAGAGCATAGAGGATTAATTCATTGACGTTTGTGAAGCGCTTAGGTGATATGATAAAAACTTTCACTAATGCAGAACTAGATTTCTTCTTTGTAATGAAGTTCCTAGTTTGGACTACCTCTTTTCTGTTCGTTTGTTTGTGGGTTTGGTTTTTTTGTTGTTGTATGTTTATTTCCTATTTACTCCTTTAAAACACAGTCTTGTAAAATATTTTATCCTGCAGATAAGGCTTCATGAATCACTAGTATTTAAGAATTGCTGACCTGGAACACTTGCCGGAACTCACAAACCACTCAGTACTCTGCAATTTTGTGAGACCTTATGAGCCAAGTGGTATTTTACAATTCCTGAAGCTATTACCCAGCTTTGCAGGAAGAGAGGTATTTTGAAACCTAAGATACTAAATGATTGTACACAACGGGCTATTCCTGTCATAAAGCTTTAATAGAATCCTGTAATCAGTCTCTATTGCATGGATTTGATGAGTGGCATTTTAAATGTATATTATTTCTGTCAGTATCTTTCATAAGTCACGAGTAAATATTTGACTGTCTGTGTCAGAGGCAGTCCTTGTTCCAAGTAGAAAACTGTCTCAACAGTCAAAGCAGAGATGAGGAGAAACTAAATAGTACTTCCAAAGGGAGGGGGAACTAAGAGAGATTAAGTGACCTGCCAAAAGATTACACAAGATAGCATATCTAAGTTTCAGCTCCATGTGGTATCCTGTAGTTTAGTGAAATGTTCAGGCTTCCTTTGTAGCTAAATGAAAATTAATTATCAAGTGAACTGATAAAGGTCCACTATTGATCTCATAGATTTATGATCCCTGTTACCCCATGCATCTCTAACTGTAGGAATGATCCCAGGTTCAGATGAGGTAGACAGAGATATGTTCCACTATAACTTTCCTTCTTGTTTGATGTTTAATAACATGCTCTTCACTTTCTCAACTCAGTGCGGATATGTAATACAGAATATTCAGTAAAAGCAGGTGATAATTTGGATCTGTTTCTTTTCTAGTTGAAGAATTGTTTGTGGTGAGGCTATCATGAGACAATTTCTTAATTATATCCAGTGCCAAAATCCAGCTGGACTGCAGTGGAATTCCAATTCCCAGACAGCAGCGCTGGGTAGCCACACATGTGACTGACAACAGAAACGTGTGCATTTTGTGTCTTTCTTGGATCATCTGCTGTGTTTGGTATCAAGCCTTGCAAAGTGCTGCTGTAGAACCAGTTCAAACAACCCCAGACTCAGCAGATTTTCCCTCTGGCCTTGTCTCTGCGGTGGGTTAGTCTGATTTCCTTAAGACATAGAGACCATTTTAAAACAAGGCTGTAGTGCCAGTGCCAGCCATCAGTAAACCTGGGGTGTCATTAACACACTGTAAAAACAGTCTAAGCTCTAGATGGTACCATAAATATTAAAACTGTTGTTAACAGCAGCTGATTGCAAACTTTCAGGAGGTGATTTAACAGCAACAATTACTGTTAATTGAGCATAATCACAAATCTGAAAATTGCCATTCTGTTTCATGGACTTTGCACTGTCATAAAACTGACTGGTGTACAGGCCTTACTCTGTCTATAGGTAGCAGGTCTGTAGCAGAGCCAGGACTTGAAACCAGATCTTGCACATTCTGGTTTTGAGCAATATACTGTCTTTGATTTAGTTATTGTTAATCTGTGACATATTTATTTCTTAGCTTGGACCCATTTTTAAAAGCTAATGAAACCTTAATAAGAAATCATATAATTTATATACATCTTGAGGCTGAGTAAGAATTTTCTAAAGGGATCTGGAGTAAACTCAGGTTTTCTTAGGAGTGAGGATGTTAGCAATTTTCTTACTTTGTACCTCTTTTCATTATTCTATCACTATTGTTTCTGAACACTTCACAACAGTCTTTAAATATCATTATAGCCACTGTGTGAACTGTGAGTGTATTTATCCCTTATCAGCAGGTGGCAAAGTAAGGTATGAAGATGTTTGAGCTCAGTGTTATAACTGGTCCTGTACAAAAGTTGTGTCTGCTCTGAAAAATGATTATACTTTTGTATTTCTGTCCTCTTATGCGCTATACTAAGATTTTGTGGAGATCATATACACATGTATTTTTATTTCCCACACTCCCAATTTCAAACATGAGCATCTTTAATTGTATTTCCTGCTCTTGTCCTCATAGATTTTAAGATATTCTGTTTCTATATTTTGTGTGTGTGTGTTTGGATGCAATTTTAATTCTCTCATTCTCAATTTTCTTGGGCATCTGTGAGAAAAATTACATGAAAATTTCAAGCCCTAATGAATGAATTGCAAAGCTATGAATATCAAATGTTTCTAGTTATAGAAGGAATATATTGGAGAAGGCATAGTAGTTAGCTGGGATAAAAAGTTGAAAGATTCTTAAATACTGAAGACTTGAAAAATAGGCATATACCCTCTATATTCGTGGCACCTGTATTTCCAGTTTTCAGGAAGAATGTACTCCGTGACTGGAATTAACATTTTGTTTGGCCATTAGTCAATTTAGCATCAAATAGACTGTTTAATATGACCCTCCCATCATAACAGAATGTTATGTACAAGAAGACCAGACATAGAATTCAAGAAGTGTCTTTTTTTGAAGTTAATATTCGGGCCAAGTGAAATATTAATTACAAAAAGTTGTTTCTAAAGCAACACTTTTCCCTAAATCTAGTATTTATCATATCACTAAATATAATGACATTAACATAGAAAACAATGTAAATCACAGAAATGTCCTAAATTTTTAATTTACATGGAGAAATGTGGTTTTCTGCTTTAACTCTGCATCAAATACCTCTCTGTGACACAGAAATGCTCTCCAGAGTCATGAGTCTTGTGTAGCCTGTATGGTGTGAGTGATGTTGCTTCAACTGGGAAGCTTCAGGGTTCTTCCTCTGTTTCACTATAAAATATGTGCAACAGTGGGGTGCTGAGGGTGTAAGTTTATCCTGACACCACAAAAGAAAACCGCTGCAGACTGCTTCTTCATCTGTGTATTGGGTGCAAGGCAGGTTATGTGCAGGGAAGTGGCTAAAGTTTCCGTTTTGCAATAAAGAGCACTTGGTGGAGACTGGTAAATAGATGAAATGCAGACGCATTTTGGTGTTTGAAATGCCATAAAACAGTGACTATTATTTGTTTAAAAACTACTTTGAAACACTGTAGAGTAGTTGTAGAGTCTGAGAGATGCTTTAATGTCAAAGTGCTGGATAGTCCTTTTCATCGGGAGTTCCTAAGGGCATAGTTGGTTGCAGTAATCTCTTTGAGACTTGCTTTTTACGGTCATTGTGGCTCAGGATAGAAAGGAGTCTATCCAAAACACCCTTTCAGTGCTTGTGATTCCCAGCTGCTCTCTAGTCCATTGAGACCACTAGCAGCTGGTGTAGTTGGGAAACGACTTCCCAGGCCGCGCCAGGAGCAGTGGAATTGCAAAATTGGCTCCGGCGGTGGTGCAACGCTCTTCTTCAGGTGCACAAAAACTGCTCAGTCCAAGCAAGGAGACCATGTATCCTTTTGCCAAGTACTGAATGTACAGTGCCTGACATTTCACTTCAGCATCCCCCAGGTTGATTGTTCCTGCCCTTGATGGGTTTTTTCACAGCTTCAAGAATTGATCCAACTTCCTGCTTATAATTAGACATAGCCAACAAAAGGGATCTTTTGAGAGTTTTACACCTTATGGCTAGATTAGGAGGTTACACCTTTCTTAGTGATGTGAAAAGTACTTTTTCTAGAAGGTGTGATTAGGGAGGATAGCAGCAAAGGTCAGGAAAACCCGGGTTGTTGTATTCATCAGGCCTTTTTGGTTCGTTTCTTTATACATGTACCTTTGAATTATGGGCTTACTGCTCCTGAAGCTGCAGAGCTCAAGGTGATTATTAGATAAGTCAAAAAAAGGGTGTCATTCTTCTCATGCTGAAATGTCTGAAAGTTAATTCTCTTGTATTCTGCTATGTAAATTAAAAAAATATATAGCAGCAGCTTATGCATTACAAATAAGAATCACATAAAAACAGGGTCTATAGTCAACTGGGAATCAATAACATCCAGTCCTGAAAATCTTAGATAATTCTTGAATACTTTAAAATAAATAAATAAATGTACTGTGAATTTTACCTATACCTGCACATATATTTCAAGATAGATTTTTTGGGGGGTTTCAGAGATGCCCACAAGCCTCTGCCTGCTCTCTGATAAACCAAATCCAAGTTCCCTATAATTCTACAGAAAGGTGCAAAAAAGGGACAGAGCAGAATTGGTCGTCTCTGAGCTCCTTTTTAAGAAGACCTTGTCACCTGTGGTGGAGGGACGGAGTGGTTTTATGTCTTGCACTTGGTGAGCTGTGCTTGTAAATATTTGGGGATTGCCATACATCATAGCTCCTGGGGTTTATCTGTGGTAAAGAAACTCTGCTGCCTTGCCTCCAGTTGTTTTATGCCCATAATTTACAGATACAGTAACACATATACCCGTTCTAATCGTGTTCTTTGATGTGTCTCTTGTGCTCTGCAAAGGCAGGCAGGCCCTCAAAGAACAAAGCAAGATTTCCACAAGAAAAGACCATTAGGTGCTGATATTCTCTAAAGTCATGTCTGATTGTTCTTTGCATCTCTTCCCCTCAGTCAGAGAAGACAATTGCTCTCTGGAGGCTTGGAAAAAAATTACTCCATGCTGCTGAATCCTAGAAATTGTCAAGATGATCTGTTCAGTACAGCCCTATGACTCCTCTTGCAGAGCCCTTTTCCATGACATGAAGGTTCATTTCTGGTTTTCAACCAGCAGAAAGATGCCAGTAAGAAGGACAGTTTTCACACCTGTTTTTTATAATACTCGGAAAGATAACACAGTTAGATCTTACTCGAGAAGTCACAAGGCTTTCTTCTCAGTTCATGCTTCAAGCAGTGGTCTTGGCACCTCAAATGTGTTCCTTACCAAAGGGCCTTGATCCTCAGGATGTTTTTCTGGGGAAGCATTTTCCTGTATAAACTGCTGTTGCTCTCATGAAAATTTCTGCTTGATCTGTGTCCTCATCTAGCACAGAGCTTCTGTGGAGGCTGCTGGTTACTTCAAGACTCAAAGAGAGCTCTTGCTGAAGCAACTATCTCTGAGGAGGCAGGGGGTTAGAGCTTATCCCTCTGTCTTCCCAGTGCTTGCTTGACTCAGCTGTGACACCAACATCAACACCAACTCTCTCCTCTTCCAAGTTATGATGGTAACACTTAATGGCACTTGGTTTACTTGAAAACTTGCTGTCTTTCTTCCAGGACAGAAGCTTCCCCCTTCTTGGGATCTTGTGGGTTATTTCCATCATATTGGTGGGTCTTGTCTTTAATCCATGCCTTACCTCTCCCTGCTAAGTGTACATGGCTCCAAGCAGGCAGAAAGGAGTGTTCGCTGTTTGATTATTATTTGTGGTCCTGCCCAATTATTGGAGTCACCCAGAATGAGAAATGCAAGCCTTGAGCAAGGCCAAGCACTTGGTGGTGATGGATTAAGTCTGGTGCTGAAGCTCCAGAGTGCCCAGGCTGCCCTAACAGTTGTTGCTGCCCATGAAACAAGGATGAGATGAAATTAGAGCTGAGTGTACCAAATTGAGAGCTGTGGCCACCCCTGATTGGCTCATGTGTGCCAGTCTTTGGGAGTGGAATGACCTGTAAAGGGAGTGGAGGAAACCCACATGAGTGGTGACTAGAGATGTCTCATTGTGACCTACTGACACATATGTTAGACATCTAAACTGAGCATACTTAGGTCACTGTGGAAATCCCTGTGCACCTCAAGGTACACAAAGAACATTTCTGCAGAGTTTTTGTGCAGTCTCAGTTCTAACTTACCCTTGGGTGTAAAAGAGAAAATAGAAAGCTGTTTTAAAGGCAAAAGAAAAAGCAGTTTATACTATAGGAAGTCTGACTAGCAAACTCCAGCTGACTATTTACTAAGCTAAGTGCAACATGGAAAATTGAGTGTGTCAGGGAAATAATAGAGCTTTCTCTCCTGGTGGCAGGCAGCCCTGGTTGTTGTTACGGGCATGGTCAGCTAATGCAGGCTTTGGACACAAACTTAATATTCATCCTTCTGGTATTACTATAGATGGATAAAATCACCATGAGAACTACCCAGTAGTGAAAAATACATGTTTATGCTGTTTTTCTCTCCTCACTATGGTGAGGGCAGTTCAGAGCTGGGGCTGGGAGCATATTCTGTGAAATGTGTGGGTGGCTCAGTGTTTGCTGGACAAATACGTCAGGAAGTTCTCTGCATTATGGCCAGGCTGCCGGGGACAGGCCAATGCCTGGTGACACAAAGGTGAGCCCAGATGAGACAAATGCAGTATGACCTACACAGCCAAGAGATGTTTTCCTAACAACCAGCACAGAAGAACAGTGTTTCTCTGCAACCTTCTGTGCCTCTCTTCTGTGTGTGGAGAGAGGAGAGCTCTGATAGTACAGCTGTGGAATCTGAGTAGGAGATAACAGTGCAAATGTGTGTACTGTACATCTAATCCCTGATTTTCAATACACAATGATTTTTTAAAAAAGCTTAATGCTCCCTGTGATGCCTTTTGCACTTCTAGTGCCTCTTCTCCTACATGTTGCACAGCAGCAGTATGTTTTTAGTGTCTGCTATAATATGGGTAATACTTGCAGTCATATGTTTCTGATTTTTATCAAGTAGAGTAATAAGTGGGGGGTATTCTGCAGAGATGACAAAAATTATCTTTTCAAATGAATGGTAGAAGTGATCTTTTATCTGAGAAAGTGTGTCCATAGATTCTATGAAGTGAGATGGATAGCAGATAGGGGTGAGCTGGCATTCATTGGGATAAAATGGGTAGGATAACGGTAGGTGATGTCCCAAGACGCACAACAGGACTGATGGTCCCAGGAAATCCAAGGGAGGTCCTGCTGAGAGGCCAGTAGGAAACCAACATTTTGGTACATGGTCCAGCCTGGAGGCTGGATCACAGGCAGGCAAATCATCCAAGAGGAATGGAGGCAAAATGGATGAAGGTAACCTGCCTTGCTTCATAGACCACCGGGGAAAGAAAGGCCTTGTGTGTCCCTGCTGGTAATCCAGCACTGATTGATCTCGGGAGAGACACCTGAACCCACGGTATATAAGTAGGTGGATGTCATAAACGTGAAAGAGAATCTTAAATAGGATTAAATGGAAACATCAAATTATGTAAAGTGCAATCTTTCTACTGAGAAATATAAATTGCATTGAGAAACAGGAAGGGAGGAAAAGAGAAATGAAGCATGCAGGGTTTGGTTAGTTGTTTATTTTTTTTAAATTGAAAAGCATATAATTTTAAAAAGTAAACAGTGTGATAAAAAATATTTTGCTTCTCCTGACTTTGTGACTGTTACCTCTTTTGCTCATCAATTTTCTTTCTTCTTTTAAACTCCAGGCGTCTTGTTTTATAATTAAATTTTAAGTTCTTCAGGGCAGCAGCTATATTCAGATATGGAGCAGTAAACACCCTGCAGCAATAAATACCCTGATTGGCACCACTGAGCAATATAAACACTATGTAAATAATGAGAAAATCTGAGAGGTGCTGCGTCCTGGATAAACACTGTTCCTTTTCAGCAGCTTACATTATAGTGGAATTAATTCCAACAGTACACAAAACCATGTCGGCTCATCGGCTACAGGCAGGCTGGATCCTGCTTGGAGGTATGGAAAGTCATGAAGAGCTCGGTGAACCCCATGATGTCCTCTGGGAGGAAAGATGCTCCGGGGAGAAGCTGATTTGGAACTTTGAGCTGAACTTCTCACCCTTTGGGAAGGAAAAAAATTGACACAGTCCTCTTCTTTTGTGACATTCAGGAAGGATGAAATGTTTCTGTATGAGATAGATCCAAACTCCCATCATAGGCAGGAAACCTGGAGAGCTATCTTGCTCACTGTTTCAGTTCTCCACATTTATTTGTCTAGAGTTATTTGAGATATCCTGTAATAGGGCCCAACTTTCAGATGCCACTTTGGAGGGAGAAAGGTCATGTTTAATATTTGGCAATTCTGTGTAAATGTCTTGGATACCAGAGGCAAAGCTGGCACTAGACATCTAAGTTTAGCCAGCTAGCTTGTGTGCCAAGAGGTCTGCTTTGGGGTGAAGGGGGCAGATCTCTGGGCTCCACTGACTAACAGAAGCCTGGACATCCAATCCACATGTGGACATCTCCCAGGTCTCCTAACCTGCAAGAGAAATATTATTGTCCTTTAAGATGTGCCCCAAGGCAGGACATAGCTTAGTGTCCTTTAAGACAATACATAAAAAATTGATTGATGCTGACATTGGAAGAGTTCTTCAACCTCTTTTTAAAATTCAGGGGTCTTAAAGTGGAGCTGGAGTTGCATGTGAGCTTCAGGTGTGCTCTGAGCAAACGTGCTGGCTCTGCAGAGCCGCACAGAGCCCACGCACATGGCGTGGACACCGAGCTGGCTCAGGACCACAAGTGTGTGGTGCTGCCAGAGCACCAAGCAGGCTGGGCAGGCACCCTGAGAGGCTGGGAGCGGGTAGCTCACATGGAGAACCGCTGGCCTGACATTCTGCACTGGCTTCTGCACAAGGCTGTACAGAGAACACATCTCAGATGTTACTGAAAATGCATTACACATCTTCTTTCCTTTGCCTTAATTTTACTTTCTTTATTCTCAGAAATAATTTCCTTCTGAGTGTGTGAATTTACAGCAGCAATAACTACTGTTTGCTTATATGTTTGTACAACAGGAACACAAAGAGCCTCTAGTGTCTGACAAGGACGCTGTGGCAAAACAAATTAAAAATACAGACAGAAGGCCAGAGTGCAGAGAGAGGTTATTACGCCAAGGATGACATTGGCCGTGTGAAACAAGTCTGAGGTCTTCTGCTGTTTGACTCAATACCTAAACAAAAAAAAAAATTTCCATGCATGATATTATATATCAAAAACTCGTATTTGGCTAGTGCCTGAAAGTTGTTGGTGTTTCTAGAAATGGGCATATGGAGAAAAACAGTCATTGACCACAGAGGACTACAGTATGACGTGCAATCAGACAGGAAATGAGAAAGGTATTTAACATCGCAGGTATTTTGTCTCAGTGCTGGGCAGGACAGATGGACTGTCTCTGTATTCCCAGATGTTCTTAAAGAGAGAAGGAACTGACTACAACTAAGAGTTTTTATCTGAAAGTCAGTACCAGTATGTTTTTTCACCTCATATAAACAAAGAAAAAGAAGGGTTTGTTCTGCTTCAGTGGAGCAAAAAAAATAGCACAATAGACTTCCATTCAGGCACACAAATAGCAACTGTCCTGTGACTTCTCTATTTAAATGGGTATCCATGGTGAGATCTGCCTCGCTCTCGGTAGATGGCTGCGGAACGGTGCTGTGGTTCACACTGCAGGCAGGCAGGAAAATTCCCCTTACGGTGAATGAATGAAGAAATGCAGCAAGATAGCAAGTGTCTGTTGCATCACACTGCAAAACGTGATGCCTGTGTTCTCCACCACTGCTTTAGTGTCCCTTCACACTGTTTTTCCAGGCCCATTCCAATTAAGTGCTAGTCTGTACTTGTAGGCACAACCCTGACCAACAGATGGTACATAAATAGGTGTAAAAACTGCAGCATCACAAGGGGCTTCCTTCCCAAGCTGCATTTCTTGTTTGCTTTCTTCTTTCAGTGTTGGTAGTAGAGATTAGTAATCTGCTCTATGATATCCAAGCCTGGATCAGACCCTCCAGGATCTCACTGGGCTCAGAGCACACAAGGATGACCTGGTGCTGTAGGAACAAGTGCAGGTGTCTCTGTGCAAATGCCTTCTAGCAGAAAAAGGAAAAGAGAAGCTGGGGACAAGATTGCTGGACTTCTTAAACCACCTCTTTTCTGGGGAGAATGGCAGGCCTGCCTAAAATTCAAGATACTATTGATACGTTATCAAGGCTTTTTATACCAGGGATCCATGAAATAAAAGTGAAAATCAGCTAAAGAAGTCTGAGCTAATGAATGATGACTTCCTGGTGTTGGAATAATTATCACGATTAATGACAACAAAGATCAGCTGTCTTCCCAAATACGAGCTTTGAAAAATACTACCTTATAACGCCAAAATAAGCAAAAATTGGGTTAAGGAGTTAAATACAAAAATATTACCCTTGGGTTGTTATTTGTATTCTGCATTAAAATACTGAGGGTTCACACTTTTGAGATCTTATCAGCTAGAAAGTGTCATGTATCATTTAAAAGTGTTATATTCTGGTAGTAAGTTGAATGTAAAAATCCTCTTATAGATCATGACATTCACTGTAAAATTATTAGCAATGCTAATGCTGATACAAATTGTAAGATATTGATGCACCAGTGATAATGCATTGAACTTGAATTCCATCAAAACTAGTAGAAAAGCTGTTGCTGACTTWAGGTGAGACCCAGATCTGACCTATACATTTTTAAAAGGTTATGCCTAAGTGCTAAAAATTGAAAATATTAATAAAAATGGAATCTTCAAGGCAAACCCCTCAAAGCTTTTGTATATATATCTTTTAACATTCATTGCTGTATTTTGCTTCCATGTGAAGCCCGGAAGCAGACTCATCACTAAGCATTTGGTTTATTCAAACCAAGTCAAGAGTTAGGTGCTAACTCCAGCTGCTACTAATACAGCAGCCATTGAAATGTGAAAGCACAGTTAAAAAGAGCTAATTTTAAAAGTGTTTTCCTGTGAAATCCAGCCAGCTTCTGAAATCAGACTTTCACTGTCTTCCCTAAACCAACCAAATGTTACAAAATCTGGAAATGCAGCTAAGGAATCCTGCTGGTGCAGTGATCATCTTGCATGGTTTCTCCCTTGGCTGTCAGGGCATGCCAGGGTAGATGTTTGTGGTGTGCTGTAGTCCTCTCTATTCTTTAGGTCTGTGCTCGGTGTGGTCTCCATGGACAGGCTGCCCTTTTATTTGTGCAGCAACTATGGCAAAAGGCAGACCTCGGCAGTGCTGGCAACAAGGACTAGACAGGAGGGACCAAATCAGATGTCTGGGATTCTGCAAGGGAGAGGCAGGCAAGATTTATCAGGAGGTGAAGGCGAACCAAGGCAGGCAGAGGTGGGTGCTTGTGCAGTCCCGAGGGAGGGTGTGGGTGTGACAGCAAACCCAGGATGAACTGAGTGCCGGGTGGGTCTGCGCTGGGGAGGCACAGGCAATGCCCCGGCCGGGTTTGATCCCTGCTAGGGAAGCAGATGCCTGTAGAGTCAGGAGCAAACTGTTGTGGTTTCCAAATGCTCATATATAGCATTCTAGCAAGCTGGAGCAGATGGCAGGTCTGACTACCCCATTTCTGGGCAGCAGCTGGAAACCCTTCAGGCCTCTTTGAAGAATGGTGTGGATATGCCTGCTTAAGGAATGGCATCCCGGGATTTCCTTCTCCCTTCCACTGTCTCTGTCTAGGTTTTGTACCAATCTCAGCACTCTGGAACGCATGCCCAGTGCTGGTGCCACAGCCTGGGGACACGCCGCTGAGCCGCGCTGGCAATCCCATGTGCCCCAAGTTGTTCAACAGGGGTAGTGTGGGTCTGGCTCCAAGCCAGAGGAGTTATTCTGCTTCTCAGGTGGAGACATGTGAGAGCAGACATAGCTGGACTGTTTGAATGCCTTCCAGAAGATAAATCATCCGTGAGCACTGCTGAAGTGAACTCAGCAAGCACAAAAAGTAGGGCACAGCTGATTTTCCATCACCATTCGCTCATAGTAGCAGAGTAGAAGATGTTTCAGAACAGCCTTGGTCACTGGCTGGGAGGATCTCCCAGCTAAGGGTCACCATCAAATGTATCCACCTTCTCAGCGTGGCTGAGGGCTGAGGCAAGCACCATGACTTTGTGCCACCTGACTATTCCTCTAGAGAAGCCAAAATAAGTGCTCTTTTCCCTTTGCAGTTGGAGAGGACCTGTACGAAGGAGGTGGAATTGGAAGCAGGGTTTGACCTTATGCATGTAGCTTACACAGAAACCTACAGTGTTCAAGGGATTTTTAAACTTTGCTCATTAGCTTGTAGCAAATCTCAGTGTGCAACCACAGAACTATCCTTAGGCAAGCATTGTCTCCTCAAATGAGCCTTCTTAGGTTCTTCAGCTATTGCTAGAGAATCCATACGACAGACTTAGCATTTTTATCTTTCATGGTRTGTTGTGGGTATCTTTGTCTTTGGAGACAACTGAAGCTGAATTTGTCCATGTCCATGTCCATGTGGCAAGCAAAGCATGTGCTTGGCTTTTGTACAGGTGTTCATCACAGACARAGAGGGAAAGGATGGAAAAGGCAAGAAGAACCTGTCAGAAGAATTGAAGGGGAAACTGGAGCCAGTCCTGGTCAGTCCCTCTTTACAAAGTCCCATTTTGGATKACTCTAACTGGCAGGTGAGGGCACTTCACTGTGAGGCCTGCACAGAGTATAGGGCTTTGGCAGGTTTCTGGAGTSAAACTGACTCTGGCAGAAGGAGATGAAAAGCAACTCAAACGGACAAGGCTGCAAATGAGGTAATAGGAAAATAAAACKATGAGAAGAGAAAAGGACCTCTGAAAGCTGGCAAGTAGGAAATTAATTTCAACCTGAAACTGCCACTTTACCAGGATGAAATCAGAGAAGTTCTCTCAGGAAAGAAGCAAAATGCTCAGAAATCCAGGTTTCAACAGTGAAGTTCAACGTGAGCTGCAAATGCCTCAGGGAAATGGCAGGCGGATCAGCAAATAACAAATTATAGAAGTGAAGTCAGGATGTAATAAAAGCCTCAGTACCCCTTTGAGATAACATTTGCTTTTACCTGGAGAGGTTCCTGAGAGCGTTTTGGGAGCTTGAAAGAAAGCACTAGCTCCAAAATTGCAAACCTCAGAAGCAGGAAGAAAATAATTGCTTCCCAAAGAAACACGTAGGTAAGAAGATGCCTCCGCTGGGAGAGGTCAAGTCAGTAACAACCATGTCTTTAGTCATCACTGAAATCCTGAAATCAGAAAGGCAGTCATGCAAGACAAAAAAGAATTGCTTAAAGGGCTGACATATTTTTTTTTCTGTACATTAAAGATGGGACCAAGCCATGAAGCACAGCTCTGACTAGATCTCCAGATCCAAAATTCATAAAAGATTGGATTTGGGTCTTTCTGGGCTGGGCAAACTCATCTGGGCAAATCCTCAGAGTCTGGTAATGTTTAGTTCTGTGGTTTTTTTGTCTCAGGTTTTGCTCCACTTCACCCAGACAGGAGTATAAAATCCTCTGCGGAACGGAACCAGGAGCAGTTTTGGGGTATGTGTATTTTGTGTGGTCATGCTGCAGCTCTGTTCATACTCTGAAGAGCCAGGACATTGTTCCATTGTCACTATGCCTGTGCTCATCCTGCTTTTCGATTGAACATGGTAACACCATACAGTTGCTGCTGCCATTGCAGGTTTATGTTCATGCACCTGTAATTATAGGGATACTAATCATGTAAAGGCCTTTGGAGCTGGGGGCATAGATGGAAAGCTGTCTTTCCTCACCAAACCCTGCACTCATCAAGTAATCTCATCTTGCTGGGACACACAGTTTATTCCTTGGCAGCTCCACCATGGGAAGCCACGCTACACGATGTCATGGGGAGGGGAGAAACCGCTCACCTTCTGTCCCCTTCCAGTTCTGCGTGTGGGGACTCAAACCCATCGGTCACCCTGGCACAGGATCATTTTGGGCTGCTCTGATTCCTCCTGGGTATTAAAGAAAGGGAGGAATGCTGCTGGTAAGGAAGCAGGAAGGGTTGGAGGGAAGGACAGCTTGCGTGCTCCCCTGGAGGAGTGCGGGAGGGAGGAACGATGCCTTCGCGGTGGCTCAGCGGCGGCCACACTCAGCACTGCCGGCTGGGACATGTGACTGGTAGCACAGGTAGTACTGCTGGTGCTACAGCTATTAGTGCCTATTAGCTGTGGTGTCCTTTCAGAGTCACGGCCCTGCAGGATGTCACCCGTCGCTTCTGCAAAGCTTCTGATGTGCAGGCAGCTTGTGCTGCTGCTGCTGTGCGGCGCGTGGCCAAGCTGGGGTGCAGCTGCCTGCTGCTCCACACTCCCTCGCTCGTGGCAGCACACCACAGCATCCTTCTGTGGATCGTACTGGGATATTGCTCTCCTGAAGAGCTGTGGCCCAGGCCTCCCACGGGGGATGGAATGCTGGAACCCCTTGAGTTATGCTGGTTGTGAGAGGATGCCGAGGAATCCTTACGTTGGTTTCTGTACGGGGAGGGGCAAAAGTTGCCATGGTCAATATACGCCTGAAAGTGTATAAACAGTGCTGGAGGAGGAAAGGGTGGCATGGAAGGGGAAGTAGGTGAGGTTGTTGCTAGAAAGGTCAAGATATGTAGATAGAAAACACCGAAATTGAAGAGGAGTTGTCTGGAATATCCTCATCAATTTCTTCATTTTTTAGAAGGACAATAAGCCTCTCTTCTAGGTGAATTTTAACTTTATTGGGTAAAGATTTCCTGTCTTTTTGATAAATTCAGCCAAAATGTCAATGAACAGCAGCAGCACAGTCTTGCATGTTCATAGGTCCTTTACAGTTCTTACCCATGGCTGGTTTCAAGACACGTAGGAAGAACCTCTTTTCTGCATTCTCTCTTACCAGAAGGTTTTGTCCAGGCATACCCAGGCTGTTTGTGTTCTCAGACAAGAAGCTGCAATGGCCAGAGATTTCAGCCAAAGGTCAAGGTCCTGTTGTGCAAGGCAGGATATTTTTCCCAGAAGTTAGTTCCTCCCCTGAAGAACTTCCAGAGACAAAAGAAGACTGTGGCCCAGCTGACGACAGAGAAGTAGAAGACACCGGTGAGACACTTATAATTAGTCTAATGAGGATCAATCAGATGACACCAGCTGCCTAACCATTGTCAGGTCATTTTATGGGCATTACAGCAACAGCATTGTTGTAAAGAGAAATGATAGGGGTATTAAGTAGTGACTACTTTCAGGACAAGCTTTTTCCACTCATGAATGCAGGTTTATCGGGGATGGTATGAAATAAAATGTAGAGTAACAGCAATTAATCGGGATATACCCAAAATGTGTGCTGCCTGTTTGTTGAGTGCTGCAATCTCCCATCTAAGGCCTACCTCGTGCCTTAGTAAGGTCCTGACTCCTGTGCACACATTTGGTATACTCATCCCCATTTATATCTTTTTTACATACAGTACAAGAGTGAACCAAAATCTGATCTTTCTAAGGCTAGAAAATACAGGCACTGAATCAATTATATTGCTAGAGGAGAATTCTAACCAATGGAATTACCTGCTATTCACAAGCAAACTTCTTTTAATCCAAATCCTCATTGAGATGTTCGAGGGGGGTCCATCCAAATTTCTCACAATGTTTGCTAGAACATCTAACTACTCACCTCTGCTTTACATTCACTGCCACTAAGCAGTGAGTAGATCCTGTGGGTAGTTCTTCACCTTGCAGTCTCTACGTGTTCATACGTAATTTTCCAAGGGTGAGGTTTTTTCCAATAAGGAAGGAATGTTCATGCACAAATGGCAGTGGGTTGAGACATGCGTTGAGCCAACTTGGAACTTGTGGTTTAATAATCCCTTAAGACATTGACCAGGAAGGGATGTTTGCCTTTTGTGTGTTGTATAAAACTTAAAAGAGACCGAGGGAGGGATATGAATTCATTATTCATGCATTATTCAGCATTCATTATTCTTTCCCTTTGCTAAAGACTGCACAGGTGTCTGAACTCTAGTTCAGTGCAGGCAGTACTGAACTAGAAGCCCATGCTGGCTGACCAGCACTGGTGTCTGGTCTGGGGAGAGCTGAATCCCACTCTCCCTGGTAAGCTGGTGGACATATGTGTTCAGTGATACAGCTGCCTATGAGTTGAACKGAAACTGTGCTGTAGATGTTGTGTACTGTCAGCAGGTCAGAGGAACAATGTGCCTATGGAAGTTTTCTCTCTGCTGCTGCTGAGCTCGCCGTAGCAAGGCTATGAAGAAACAAACTCACAGGCCATAAAAAGCTGAAAATTGTGTTGTAGGTAACTGAAAGGTCTGAAAACCTCCTGTGTTTGGGATGAAAGGCTCAGACCTGCTATAGCTAATTCTTGGAAGAAATTTTTCCTTGTGAATTTTTCATATGCCTGTTTCCAGGATTAGTGCATCACTTAATTTATTCTATATGTGATGTGAAGAGGTTGAAGAGATGCAGCATAAAGGCATGCAAAAAGCCACATACTGTATCCAGATATATTAATAGTTATCTATTAATAGATCATGCTACATGCAAATATGCTTGTTGTTAAAATATTTAGCTAAAATACAAGCAATAAATACTGTTCTCTAAGGCACAGAAAATACATGCAAAACTAAAGTCTATGTTTTAATAGATTTCTTGTGTCCTTAATAAACTCAAAATCAGGTAATATATATATACCTAACACAGTTTAAGCAACCAAGACAAAGGAAAGTGGGAAAAACTCAGCATTGCTTCTTTGGAATCACAAGAATACTTTTCCAAAATCATGATGCCTTATCTAATATTCAGTCTCAGTACATTTATATACCTAATGCCTTTTTTTCTCATATGAGCAATCTAATACCGAATCTGACTAAAATGAGAAAAACCTATTCAGCCCAGTGGCTAAGCAGTTAAAAATGTCACTCAACAATTTGCCAGGTCACTGTCACAAATATGTTGCTAGGTGACTGCAGATGTTATCAGCCACTAAAATACATGCATTTTCCAGATGTCTTCATTAAATAATTTTCTRTTGAGTGATTCTGTGGTACAATGAAATCAAACAGCTCATTAAAGGTCTAAATACTTAAAATATATAAGCTAATCTGAATTATATTGAAAACTGTTATCAATTGTATAAGAGGAGGAAAGGGTTCCAAATTTGGGAAATTTGACTAAGGGTTTCTAGAGATTCAGCTCCCTAGAAACTGCAATTTTACACTATCCTCTTGGGTTTTGTAACTTCTGTGCATACCTAATGCTCACATTCTGCATCCAATTATTCTACAGCTGATCCCTGTTAATTGGCATTTCTATCAGCTAGTGATATGACTCATTAACCCTTTGGAAAGCAGTCTTTCAAAAGTTAATAACCATAGAGTTTGAAATCAGTCTGACGTAATACCCAGTCATAAAAACACATGAACTTCAGGCAGTTGCAGATGTCACTCTGGGAGCTGATTGTATCAGTCATATGGAGTTCACCCTGCAGGTCAAGACCCCTACAGGTGAGATGGTTTTCCAGGTTCCTGTTCCTGGCTGTGGCAATGTCATCCATGTCACTGGTGGGACTGGGAGAGCTGTTCACCTCAGCAGATGGAGGTCTCTATAGCAAAGTGAGCCAGAGGAGCTCCCAGACTCCTGGCAGTGTGCACGAGTGACATTGGAAATGAATAGAGGACAAATTTAGGTACTTAGCTCAGGTGTAAATACCTGTGTTAAAGGATTTAATCTGCAAGCTGAGTCCACACTCCAAATAATGGGGACAATAATTGGATACAGTTATCTTCTATAGTGAAAGTCAGATCTACAGATTCACTCTGGCCTCACTATCTATGAATGTACATTGAGTAGATAGATATGAGGCAGGGTTCAAAGAACATGCCACTGGTTGCATTTTTCCTAGAGCTTTGAACCATAAAATCTGTGYGTGCTTCCTGGTTCAACATTTGTCTGGAATGATCAAGAGATTACTCGGAGTAGTTTGGCAGGGACCTGCAAGATCACACTTTTCAGCTCAGACCAGCCTGGATCAAAGGTATTTACACGTGCATGGATTTAAGAGTAAGCTGCCCATAGAGAATAATGTGCTAGTATTAAATCCAAAAGTATCTCCTCTGGCTCAGGGAGTTCCTGGGCCACCAATGATGGCAGACTGAGAGTTTATTCTGAGAAAATACTGCTATTTATTATTTTTCTGCATTCAGCAAATTTTTCCCTAGGCATCCACTTTTGGTCACMTATCAGAGGTGAAATACTGCACCAGATGGATCTTGACCTGATCTCTGCGGCCATTTTTATGTTCTTAGGCCTGTGCAGCACTGACTCTTTATGACAATCTGCGTGATTTCTGGCAGTGTGGGGAGTTCATGTCATTGGTCTCCAGGGGGTAGTAATARGTACAGAAAGAAAATATCACAGAATAAATCCTTAATCTTTCTGGCAAAGCTGAAGGGAGGGCAGCAGTTTGTGAGGTTTATGGTTACTGTAGGTGCAGTTTTTAAGCATACCTTAAATAGTTGTATGTCTTATGCCTAAGCTCAGTGTGTTTTTACCACATAAAAAAAAAGTTTAGACAATATATAATGTTCTCTGTTCTAAGAAAGTTGGGTGGCATTTCACAGTCTGTCTGCTAGAGGTTGTGCTGCTTGAGGTTGTGCCATTGCTCCAAGGAGAAGTGGTATGGTAGGAGATTCATTGCTCTTCCTCTCTTAGCTTCACTGGCACCAGCTAATGAAACAGGAGCCTGTGGCCATGAATTGTGGCTTGGGATGTTCAGACTGGACCGTGTGACCTCTCGAGGTCCCTTCCAATCAACATTTCTACAGTCCATAGAAGACCTGCACTCACCTGAATCAGTAACTCAAGGCAGCTATTCCAGAGCATCTGAAATGGCTTCACCTATTTATGTGATGGCAGATGCATCGTGCCCCCACATCAGCACAACGAAAGGAGAGTGATGCAGCTGAACTGGCTGTTTGGCAATTCACCAACCAAGCAGGTGGACATAATCCACACACTTTGGGATAACCTGGTGTATCTGACCTGCTCCTCAGATGTCACTTCAGAAGGACCTGTATCTGTTATAGATTCTGTGTCATTTTGAAGGGGGTGATTCTGCCCCTCTACTCTGCTTTTGTGAGATYCCACCTGGAGTGTTGTGAGCAGTTCTGGTGTTCACAGCATTAGAAGGGCATGGAACTGTTGGAGTACATCTAGAGGAGGGCCATAAAGTTTATAAGAGGACTGAAGCACCTTCCCTGTGAAGACAGGCTGGGAAAGTTGGGGCTGCTCAGCCTGGAGAAGAAAGAGAAGGTTGCATGGAGACCTCATAGGAACCTTCCAGTATCTGAAGGGGATCTATCAGGAAGCTGGAGAGGGACTCTGGATCAGGAACTGTAGTGATAGGACAAGGAGCAATGGGTACAAATTGAAAGAGGGGAAATGTAGGTTAGATGTTAGGGAGAAATTTTTTACTGTGAGTGTAGCGAGACTTTGGAACAGGTTGCTCTTCCAAAAGGGAGGTGGTGGATGCCCCAACCCTGACAGTGTTCAAGGCCAGGCTGGACAAGGCCTTGAGCAACCTGGTCTAGTGGAAGATGTCCCTGCCCTTGGTGGGGAAGCTTGGCACTAGATGGTCCTTAAGGTCCATTCCAAACCCTTAACGTTGTATGATTCTATGAGTATCTCGTGTCCAGAGATATCTCCAATGGCAGGACACACTTGTCTTTAGGAAACTGAATCAAACCCTGGTGTAAGCAGAAGCAAATTTCCTTTTTCATCAGCAGCACAGCAGGTGTCAGGATATCCTCAGTGTCTTGTTCACCTTAAATAATTGTTCTCTGCTAGGCTGTGGTTGGTAGCTTTAGCTTGCAGAATCCCAGCACCAGGTCAAAAAAACACGCAAGCGCTCCAGTGCACAAATGATGATCTGGGATAAAGCCCTGCTGTCAGATTACATTTGTTCAACAATTGCAGTTGCCTAACCAGGGCCACAGGTCGGGCTCATGTTCAGGGTAGCTCATTTACACGTTGTTTGGGCTTTGCCTCGTTCCTTCTGCTGTCACTCACACCGGAGCTGGGCGTAGGTACCGGGCCTGCTGGCTTCATGGGGAAAAGCCACCCTTTAGCAGTTCCCACGGTGGCAGCACGCGTGGAGACACAGCCTGTGTCCCATTTCCACTGATGTTTTAGCACAGACACCAAAGGGACCTGCAGCRCTGAAAAGTATCTGTCAAAAGGCCAAGTACGGGGAGTAGGAGCCCTAGGGACAGTAAGGTGGTCTGTTAAAGTTAAAATCACTCAAATCAATTGTTACTCAAGTGCAATTGCTGTAGCTTCCTTCTGGTACTTCCCAGAAGCCTGAGTAACCTTGTTTTCTCAGTACAGATAGTGAACTCTCTTAAATAAAACATATTCCTAATGACATTTCTTTTAATGCAATGTCAGAAGTCTCCAGAAAGATGTTTGAACTGTAGAAATTTAAGTCAATGTTACTTAAAATTW
This sequence comes from Amblyornis subalaris, assembly GCA_018881555.1. Lineage (NCBI taxonomy): Eukaryota > Metazoa > Chordata > Aves > Passeriformes > Ptilonorhynchidae > Amblyornis > Amblyornis subalaris. Next base: position 8,886,970 of record JACAXG010000010.1, read on the forward strand.
ATTCTCTGTTTTGAATTTGAGCAATCAATTGCCCTGATCCTGGAGCAAAAGTTCCAAGAAGAGCTTCCCACACCACGAAATGGAAGGATAGAGGTGCGCACAACTCACTGGAGATGGAGGAAGTATTGGAGGCACAGTGGCCGATTCCATGGGCCTGTTTCCCTGGATATCAAACCACCTGAAACTTGGCTGTGTTATCAGAGCCCTGCAGCCCCTGCCAAGGTCCTCTCTGCATATTTAAATTTGCACCAACTCTGTGTTGTGACAAAGTGCCAAGCACTGATGGGAACCTTCTGTCTCTAGTAAGAATTTTGGACACATAATAACAACAAAGGATTAATATAGCTTTGCTTGAAAGCAGAATTTAAATGAGGTTATTTAGGAAAAAGCATTCATTTCTTTGAAATACTATTTCACTACATGAAAATATAATGAATTAACATTTATTTGGAAAATGCTTTTTTTTCCGTATCTTATGACTACTTATTAGCATTTCCAGACTGAATAATACTTTCTAGAATATGTTTATTCTGGAATGAGCTTTTGCAGGTCTGGGTGATAGAATCAATCAAGAAACTGACTGTGTATGTTTAATAACAAGAACAAAAAACCAGCAATAGTAATAGTAGTAGTAGTAATAATAATAGTAATAAACCCAACTTTTCTTAATTCTGAATAAACCTGAAAATGTGGAAAAAGCTCAATTTTACATTTTGTCCTTTTTTTGGTTTTCCGTGACACAAACACGAGTTTCTGGTGCATCATTTGATCCTGTCTTACAAACTACTTCAGTATACTGAGATTTATAGAGATCTGTTTATTTTATCCCTGCTTTGAGAGTCAGTTTGGTTACAGCATATAAGCATTATCAGAGGAACAAAGCACTGTAAACTAAGAGCTGTTTAATCTAACAGGGACAAGAATAACACAGGAGAAAAATTAAGACTTAGAGCTTTATTAGCAATGAATGCTATTTTAACAACACGTGCAGATGAGATCAGAACAGATTACCCAATGAAAATGGTGTCTTCTCTATTAATTTTTTTCTTCAAATAGGCTCTTGAATGTCAAGGTGATAGTGACCTCCTCTGCAACAGTCTTGTCTCTGGACCACTCTATGAGGCTGAGGGGGACCTGGGGCAACCTGCCCTGGGGGAAAAGACCAGAACATCAAATTTTCCTCTTCTCCTAACACAATTCCCTGGTCACCATCGAGCAATTATCCCTCTCCATTTGCTCTAAAAGGAAAACAAGTGATAATTTAGATTAATTTAGACAGCTAATGATTATTCAGAGATGTAGAGTCGACCAGAACTTCCCTCAATTAAGCAGTCTGGATCCCACTGTGATATAAATCCTCTTCTTTGTGACCAAGGCTTCAGTATTTCTCCCTTCAATGCAGCAGAGCAGGGTCCAGCTCCCATCTGCATTGCTCAGTCTTCTAAAGGGGCTGCACACAACAGCACTGCAGCACTAGAGGCCTGGTACACTCAAACTAAGCCTTGTTATCATTATTTGTCACAAGATTTAAAAGAAGTTACATTTTCCTACAGCCCACTAGAGACGTGTTAAGTTATTAAAATAAAGTGTGGTGTGTTTATKTATTTATAAAGGACATATTAATTGTAGTTTAATGGACCAGGAAACTTTGCTGTTTCAAAATAAAAAGTGAATAACTGTTGAATATGCTTTCTAAAGCTATTGCATTSGCATCTGCAGTTCAGACTGTTAATGCTTTAATATTTTGAAAAGCAAGTTAAATTAACTCTCCAGTGCTAATGTACATTGCACACGTACACTGGCACCCCAATTCTCTCATATTGGATGTGGTCATGACTGTATTAACAGAGACATTTCAGAGAAATCTATTTAGTGGTTTTTCTTCAGCACAAAGCACCAAATAATAAGGAGCCAATATTCTGATTTTGCACATGGAGCACTGCAGTACAGTCCCACTCATTCCAAGATTGGTGCTGAGAGGAGTAAGTCAGCTCTTGCAGGATGTGCCTCCCTTGCTGTGTGTAGTTCATGGTGCTCCCCAGAAGCTTGCACATTCTTGCTTTTCTTAGAATGGATGTTATCTTTAATAAAGTGCACTCCTACTGAGATCCCTTTTAATGCAATGGTGGAAGTTTCCAAAGAGATTTAAACTGTAGAAATCTGTAGGAGTAGAAATGCTCAAGGACTAAATCTTTGTACTGTGCCACTAACAAAGTGCTTCACTTTCCACATAGCTTGTGCTGTTACCAAGGGCCATTTTGTACAACAGGAATCATTAAAAATAAACAGAGTATTTCTTATCCCTAAAGCCTGTATTACTGGCCTTATTCCTAATGACTTTTGACACAATGCAGTAAACTTTCATCACTTCCACTGTGCTGGAAGTGTGCTCTCCAGTATTCCCACCGCCTCTGTGCACCCGGTGAATTTGATTTTCCTGTAGGCCTTACTTATCCACATTTTATTGTCCCTGAGCCTGATTCATCTTGAGTGGCACAAGGCTGGTTTTGGGAGCATGCATGGTCCACGTGGAAGGCTGGAAGCAGGACAACGAGGCAGGGTTTAAGTTTGAGGAATGCTGATGAGTTTGTTTGGAGCACAGATCGTTGAGGAGAAGTAGGCAATGTTAATGGGAAGGCTATCTAGTGGTTCYAAGGTTCCTAGTGGTTCCACAGTGGGCTTGAAAGTGTAGAACTGGAAGCATTCTACTGTCATACTGATGCTCTGCTGGAGAGAATTTAAACTTGGAGCACAGGATGAAGTAACTGGTATTTGTTTTGCTTTTGTTTTTTTACTTCGTTTGACCTGTCTACACATGTCTAAGCCTCAAATTCCAAACCACGACTTAATCCCTTATCCTCTGGAGCCCTTGGAGGTAGAAAACAAAGTTGTGGTAAATCATATCATTAGATTTTAATAGCCAATATACACTAAGTAACATTTTTTCCTCCCAAGGGAGTTATTTAATGTTTAATGAAAATACCAATTTGCATAATTCACTTGCAGTATAAAAGTCACCAACAGTCTGCCACTAGGATAACAGTGTAATTACTGAAGATAACTATCTTCCATCCACAAAAGAATGTTAATTTGTTGAAAAGGGCTATTTAAAATTCTTGTATTTTAATTATTGTATCATCTTTATTCTATTTTAAAGAATGTCAGAACTTCTRCAGCGGAGCTCTCAAACCTGTGTATCACTTTGTCAAAGGCAGTGGATGTTGAGACCAGGCAGACCAGGCTTCTGTACTAGCTGGTAGATAAATGTCAACAATATCCATAAATATGAGAAGTCTGAGGGAATCTGAGTGATGGACCAGTGTACAAGAAAGTGTCTGGGTCAAAGACACAGCAGTCCCACACCGTGTGCCCTCTGAAAGTGGGGAACATTCTCACTCTGTGCCAGGATCAGGAAGACCCTGCTCGAGGCAGGGTCTTACTTCACTCTGTCATACTCCATCACCAAAACCTCTTGGGTCATAAATAAAATATTATCCAAATAAGGGCCCATTTTTTTTCAGATTGTGGTCTAAGAGAGAGTGATTCTTAGTAAAGCACAACTCTGCCAGGCACTGGAAACCTGAGCCTTTGCATGACCAAGCCTAGCCACGGACTTGGACATCATGGCATTCACCTAGCAGGGAGCAGCTTATGGAAACGTCTGCTGGGACAGCGTGTGAAGCCCAGCACTACTCCTGGCAGCTGCACACAATAGGCTGCTTTGGGGTGATCCTGACAGCTGCACACAATAGGCTGCTTTGGGCCAGGGGCCACCACCACGCCCAGAATGTTTGCAAGGAATACCCAAAACTGGCATCCAGCCACCAGCTGTGCTGGAGCACTCTGCTTTCCCAGAGGAATACGTGTCAGAACCGGCCTGCAACAGGGACTTCCTAAATTGTGGGTATGTGCAATGTAGCCACACTCATACAGGAGTATTCGTGGCGTTGGAGCAAATGGTGTCACTTTATACCTCAGAGTACATCATCCTGCTCCTCTGGGGAGATTCCTATCAGGGCCATCAGCAGAGATTGTAAAGATGACTCAGTCTAATTGATTCCTCTTTCCCTTCACTGTGAAGCCAGGAGGATTTTTCTCTTATACTACTGGGTGTCCTTAATCCAGGGAAGTGACCCTGAGTGAGTGACACACTGTTTGCAGAGGGACAAACCTACTTYTGCAACTCAGCACAATAGACCAAAACCACACTATGTTTCATTTAATGATTACTCCTGCACAAAGCTTTCAAATAATAAGCACTAACATATTTTAAACGTGAGCAAGCTAAACGTTTAATTTATTATTCACTTGACTCCACTTTAGTTCATTAAAACCTCTGCAGCATTGGAGAAGGTGAAGAGGGCAATATGATCAAGATAGCATGATTAGGGCCGGGCAGACAGGGTTTCTCTCAGTTGAGAGTTGAGGAAATCTTGTTCTTTCCTTCAAAGACAGCAGTTCTGGTTCTCCTTGGCCAGGCCAGGATGGAGCTCCAAGCACCAGGTTTCTCTGCCACTTGGRTACTCTGCAAGGTGATGATTTGGTGATAAGCCTTGCACTGCACAGAATGACCCCAGCTGTTTACCTGCATGTCCCCAGAGCAGTATTTTTTAGGGATATGATATTGATAACTCCTCAGCTCTCCTCTGCTGTGATCCAGAAGGCATCTTGATTGCATTGATACAAGTAATTAATTATATATATATGTATATATATATACATACACGCACACATGTGTAAGTTGCCACTGTGAAATAGAACAGATGCAAGAATTTTTTTAATAAAATCCTAGCAGATACGAAAAGATGAGGGATGCCAGCCTGTGGCACAGCAGCAGCAAGGTCCTGTAGATATTAGGGCTGATGTCCTGGCCTGGCCTCAGTCTGACCCCATTCCCAGGGAGGTGTCCAATGCCCAGGGCTGGGGCTGCCCCCACCCAGTCCTGCTTCCTCACAGGGAGCTGAGGCACCACTCACGGCCAAGGGCTGAATGTGCAATTTCTGGAAAATCTGTTTTCTGTTAGCATTTAATCACAGAACTCCTTTTTCCACCTCCTCACAAATCAAGACCTAGGAAAACAGAATGAGAGCCAGTGCTGGATTTAGGCAGATCTGTGGTCAGAGACTCCTCTGCTCTGCAAGTCCTCCACCATCTATGGTGATCCAGGGTATGACCATTCCGGGTGTAGTTTCCATCTGCTTCCCAGCCACCAGGAGCCATCTCATTTGAGATCTGTGGCTGGTCACTTCAGTTTCGAATTTAGGTCCTGTGTGATTTCCAAATGCAGAACTCTCATTAAAGGGAATTGGACCACAATAAAAATAGGCTTTAGGGGACCAGCCTGTCTAGTCAGTCAAGAGGGTGCTTATAGGATGGTTTTCTTGACATACAAAGGCATATAAATAGACACTAGTGGCTTTTTGGTATCCTTTCTGAGAGTGGCCAATAGCAGACATATAGAAGAGCTTTCCAATAACAGACAAAGGGAAGAGCTTCCCAACAGCAGCATTTCCATGCAGTATCCCAGCTTTAAGCTATCTGAAGTTTAGGCCTCCTTAAACCACAAGTAGCATATTTGTCTTAAAAAAATTAATGTAACACAACATCTAAAAATAGTCCCACAGAGTCATACATTCTCTTGTTCTTCAGCATTTTAATCATTGCAGCTGACTCCGCAGTGTCATAAAACACATTTTGAGGAAGAAAAATATCCAAAAATTTCCCAGAGCAAAGTACTTAAAAATAAACACAATCTCTCATGCTGTAAAGCAMATACCTAAGTCATGTTGTTTCAGGAAGCGCTGAAGGCTCTGGATGAGGAAGTTCTGGCTGCTCCTTGGTGCCCAGAGGCCACACRTGGCCAGAGCTATGGGCACCCCACCAGCCTGCGTGCAGCTCAGCCTGCATCAAGCTCTTACTCACAGTTGTTTTCCCACATGAACTCAAAACCTGAAAGCAATTAAACTGCTAAAAATCTGATTATTCTCCAAAGCTGAGCTCTGTGGTGGAAGTCCCGTGTGTGCTGAGAGAGGAGCACTGCACGAGCACAGGGCTCAGAGCAAACACCAGAAGCGCTGCTGGGGGACTGGAGCCATCCCTGCTCTAACGATGCTCCCGCAGCCAAGGAAACTTACTCTAGCTGGCAACGAGCAGCATGAAGCAGGGAAATTGTCTTCATTAGTGCTACACATTTTTCCCTCTTCAACCAACAGTTTAAAGGAGGTGCAGAGGAATGGCTGGATCCCAAATACTGCCTTAACTGAACCTGAAATTGGTAAGCCCCTGCTGTCTATATTCTGCTGCTCAGGTGGTTTCTGGTAGCCCCTAAAATGACAAGACTCATCTCCAAAATGCTCAAATTATTAAAAATAAYAGTATCCTGTTCTTATACGCTACCATTTCATATTAATTTGGCAGTGTATGAAGGAAAGGAGGTTAAGCCAAACCCTGGAATTAGGCACGCGATTTTTCGTTGAGTACAAAAAGGAAAAAGGTTGAGACTCCTTCGTTTAGGTGGCTTTGATTCATCGCCCAGCGCTAGCTCTGAACTGGCTGTGCATGGTCATCACAGTGTGTGACAAATACTGGTGAACGCCCGGAGCACAGTCGGTACCCAGGACTGATGCACTCTGGTTTAGGAAGCTGGGAAGCGTTGCCCTCAGAGAATGCAGGTCTCTAACACAAAACCCTCAGCGACTGCCAAAACAAAACCTGTCTCCAAGGTGCTCACGGGGAAAAGGAGGCAGAAGTCAGATAGCATCTCTGCGTGCTCCACCCCTTCACACTAATTATGTGACCTGAAAGCTCATGCCTTAATTAACCGGGAAATAAATTACACTGGCGCCTCCTGGTGGCTGATCCCACCAAGCTCAACGCGCACGGCTGTGGATAYTAGGGATGAGCACTCATCTCCCTTTGGACGAGTAGCCACGCGGTTTATGTGCACTGCAGTGGAGCCTGGAGCCTCCAAGCGAGCCCTCCCAGCCTCCTGCCGTATCCATCACAAGCACCCATGGCCACCGCACTGCCTATGGCGTTGTTAATAAGGTTTTTCTGCTCGTGGGCTGGTGCTAACAGTGGCACCGCAGGAGGAGGGATGGTGGGCTGTGGGTGCTGGGGCTGCCCTGCAACCCCTTGCTAAGGGGCCATGCCTGGTGTGTGCTGCTGGGACTCAGCAGCACATTCAGCTGCCCCCTGCACATTCAGCTCCAGAAGGAAAACCGGAATAACACAGCTGAAAAGCTCGCTGATGCAGGGGGTAACACATACAGTCCAATAAYAAAGGAAAGCAGCTGGATTATGAATTGATTCGGTTTGGTTTCCCTGAGCAAGCCCACCCAGCATTCATTTTCTGAAAGGCACAACTCCCCTCTGCAGCAGGGAGGAGCCAGGATCTCCCACCTGGGGAGGCTCTCCTCAGGGGCAGGGGTGTGGGCATGTCAGAGGACACTGTGCACTTTCATGTAAAATTTGAATAAATATTCTGCACGGAAACAGGCCCAGTGACTGAGCGTGCTGGCAGGCTAGCCTGGAGACCTGGCTGCCTTTGAAGGACTGTGGTTGTAATTACTGTCACCATTACTTGCATCAAGAATTACAACCAYATGAATCCAGAGCCTCATCACTTTTAGTCAGTGCTTTAAAGCTGGCTCTCTCTTATGCACGCCCAGTGGTTTTCTTGACCTATTTTTGGGCAGTGAGAAATTATTTATTTTTATATCCAGACTTCCCACTTAACCATGATAATACAGTAAACAGGAGGCTGGGAGGAACAGGAGAGACATACCTGGCTCTGCACTCTCGCCCAGACTATACAACTCAACAGGGAGCAGCCCTGGATGTAATGCTGATTAGTGTTACAGAAATCCATCGTACTGAAAATGCTGGTGCCAGAAAATACAGAAAGGACATGAAGATTACCTCGTGTTGTGTATTGTCACATGTCCTGTGAGGAAGAAATTCACACAAGCCAGAACCTTCTACAGGTGCAAGATACGAGACCTCTACCAATTCCCTCACCATCCCTCTCTTTCCTGAGTGCTGAAGTGTTCAGTAACTGAATGGTATCAAAGGAATATCTGGTTGTTAGATGGAAATAATATAAAAGGCCAGTGGTGCATTTGTATTTGTTCCAGGAATAGGATAAGTTACTTGGTTTATGGTTAAACAAGCGGATCTGTGCTCCCCCTTTCATCTGTATGTTCATTTGTAGCTCCCAGATGAGTGCTATGAAGGCAGACCTTGTATATAGCTCACATACGGTATTTGGGCTTCAGATTCAACCCTCTTCTGTTAGGCCCCCATAAACATCCATCCATGGGCACATTTGACCCCCAACACTTTATCATCTCCGTAGACAGAGCTGAGGTGCACAGTGACACCAGAAGGAAGAGAAGCAGGAAGCCAGAGGACATTAGAGTTTTCAACAAGTAAAAAAAACAAATAATTACATAAAAAAACCGCCGACAAGGCTCCCTTCTTCCATCAAGAATGAGAAGAAGTCCAGGAGAAGCAGAGAAAATATAGAAATATGTATAGATGTGGTCACATATCTTCTCCTGAGGAACAACATATTTTTCTCAGTTTGGAGATCAGGTGAGGGATGAAACATACACCCCAAAATGTATAAAAAGGAAGAAGGTTTGAAATAATTTGGATATATATTTTAATGGGGGCAAATGTAATTTAAACATGCAAATATGAACAGGCAGTGGGATGCCCTCAGGGGTTGGGTGCATTTGTAAAACACAGCTTCCCCTGGGTGGTACAGGAGTGATCTCTGTGAGGAACATGAGCGTGGTCAGCCTGGGTCAGACTAAAGCTCTGTCTAGCCTTGTACTCTTCCTCTTTTACTGTCTCATAGCAGACCTCCAGAAAAGCTTGTGAGAACAAGATAATGTGTAGTTTTACCTTCCTGAATTGAATATACTGTGGCCCAGCCTCCGGCAATTTGCAGCTCAGGGAGTTCCTGAGCCAGARGTAGTGTCTTTACGTCCAGCAGTTGCTCACGGACACCTGGCTGAGTCTGCTCTCCCAGAGCAGGAATCCATGCTGTGCAGGGGGTGCAGCTGTGCCAGCTCACTAAGCAATGCCYCACTGGTGCTGCTGTCCTAGATAAGTGGCATGTGCTATATTTTCTCTTTATCTAGGCTATAAAGTCAATGTGAAATTTGTATAAAATGCAGCACAGAAAAGATGAGAGGATTATTTCTATAGGTGTAAAGACTTTGAAGGTGACAGTATTATATTTCTTTAAGACTGACTTTGTGTTTGTTGCTGCAGTGCCCATTACGAGGAGATCATATAGTATGTTGGGAATAGCTCTGTGCTGTGAAAAATCTCTTTTTTTCCAAAACATGTCTCTGTGTAGTTCCCTTCTTCTCCATATTTAAAGCAAATGGTCCTTTTTCATATAATTGTTATGTGGAGTCAGAGGCAAATATTGATAGAGAGTGACAGAGTTTAATTTATTTCTTTGTTGAAGATTGATTTTTCTTGGGTTTTGACAGCACTGGCTGCCTTCCCAGAAGCGTCTCTGAATTTATCACTGCTGGGTGCCAAACTGAGACAGAAGGAACAGCTTTTAAATATAAAACTCCTCAAACTACGGAGACATTTCAGCTTGGTGAAGTTCTAGCCATAACCCCGAGTGCCACAGAGTAAGGACAGCTGAGAGGCATGGAGGCAGTGATTTATTTAGCAGTGTCAATGGAGGGAGATCAACCTTAGAGAGGGGTGCCCCTGTCTGCCATGGGGTAATTACCTCTCACTCCTAACTTTTGGTTCATGCTGAAGATCATTTCCTTCTTCTCACAGTTGTGTCTAGGCACTGAGTGAAAGAAACGAGAGTGTAAACTGAGACAGACTTGCCCATCTGCAGTATTTTGCAGGCTCCAACACTCAGAGCCACTGTGGGAATCCAGCTGCTCAAATCATTGATTGGCAGAAGTCTCACTTTACRTTGTTTGGCAGAGGAAAGCTCATGGCCTCATTTTTTCAGTCTTCCTGCTGACCAGCCTCATGAGCTTTAACAGGTCCCTTCTGCTGGCAGTGTCTGCCGAGGGGCAGGGTGAAGCCCACTGCTGAGGCATGCAAAAGGTGACCTTCCTTGGAGGCACACAGAGATGCAATTGCTGATGTGACTGCCCTGTAATTATCAGTGTGAGTCACTGGAGCTGTGCACACTTACACCACAGCTGAGCTCAGCCATGGTGCTCCTCTGGCGAGGCACAGCTGCACTCTCTACTCTCAGTATCATCCCAAGACAAATCAGGAGCCAAGGCAAAGCAAGTTGAATTTTGTACTAAACTGGAAAGATTAAATACTTTTATCAACTCTGTCAGACTGGACCCAGAGGGAAGATATTTAGGTGTTGTGGCAGGGTCTRGTGGTGTATGACTCAGGCTGCCGACAGTCGTACACGTCAGCACCATTGCACCATTCAGCTGATGAATTTACCACAGCTTCTCTCTGTGTAGAACCCCTTGTAGCAGCTACTCCTTGCTGGACTGATCTGGCTGGGCAAGCTCTCAGCAGGTCCTTCATGGAGGGGTCACAGTGGGGGGGATGTGGAGCAAACAGAAGCAGAGACAAGAGGTTGTAGAGCAGCATCAGGAGAAACACCCTCTTCCATCACAAAAAGATCAAGGCAGTTAACAAAAAGTCTGGGCACCCAGCAAGATCAAACCAAGCTCCACTGCTCAGTCTGCTCAGAAATCCTCCCCTCCCTGCAGCAATGCGGCAGAGCCACTCACTCCCTCTAACGTTAAAACAATGCTTAAGTTAAAAGAAAAGGAACTCTGATTGTTCTGACCTCTGGTTTCCACCACCTCAGGTAAAATGGAATGCCCCTCTCACTTCCCAAGTAGGAAAGTGAAAGCCCACAACCTAGGAAAGTCCTTTCCCAATGCAGTGAGTTCTCGTCCTGGGGAACCCAGTTTCCTCTGAGACAGGAGAAGTCTTAGTGCTGGCAGGAGAACCTGGTGTCTCCTCTCAGCGAGAAGCACCCCCCAGCTGATTCATTCTGGGTTGAAGAGGAGAAACTCTCTTTTTACCATGGATCTCACCTCTCTGAAGACTCTTTATAATTAATTCTGCTCCTCTCTGAGCTTGGCAGCAGTGGCTGGTGCTGTGAAGCACAGCAGCCTTCGCTGATAAGCTCTGCACCCCACATATCTTCTTCCTTTGAGTGTTTTCTATCAGGAAAGCATGAATTTGTATTTCCTACAGAAATTGCTTCCGGCTGCTGGGCTGGATGGGCTTTTCTCTGATAGAAGTGGTGCTGTTTCTGTACTGTTTCTGTACTGTAGTGTTTCTGCTCGTTGCAGCATGGAGCAAAGCAGCATGTAATGTAGAAAAAGGACAAAGGGGGATGTGGCCACTGGCTCCTGCCTTCCTGCCAAGCAAAGGTGCCATGAAAGGAGCCTCCCTTTCCCTTTGCCCTTCCCAGCAGATGGTTCTTCTGAGTCAGCACAGGAGTGCCACAATCACACTTTTTCTCTTCTCCCAGTATTATGTTCTTCTGTTCAATTTAAAATTTTGACAGCACTCTATTTTAAAGGAAGCAAATTCCTCCATTAACCTCTTCCCTGGTGATGGGAGCTGCAGACCCTACCAGTCTCTCCGAGGGGAACACAAGACATTCCTCAAACTGAAAGGACTCACACATGTTTCTGGCTGGAACTAACAGTGTGCTGGGTGGATTTCAGCACACATGGAGGGGACAGAAGTCTGTACCCCCACGTCATTGATCCTACATGGGCCTAGGTCCCACTGTGGTGCTCTTTGCAGCACGCTAATACCTTATTGAAGAAGGTCTTCTGAGGAGCTCAGGTGGAGTATAGAGAGGCTTTTCTTCCCATCCAGCTAAATTCTAAAACATAGGGTAAAGGTTCAGCCGTTTACGTAACAAAGACATTTTCTGTATAAAAAAGCCCCAATGGCTTGCCTATGCACTAGAGCATATCTTTGGGCAGATTTAAAACTGTATAAYGTCTTAATACTTCAGAAATCATATAAAATACAGTACGTACAAGAAAACAGGAATGAAGAAATGGTAATATACTGTAATACCAAAGCATCTTTCAAAAAATTGATCCTGGGGATAATCTCTAATATCTCAAAACTTAACCTCAAGAATTAGCATTAAGAGGGATAATAATTCCCTTGCTATATCAGAAGAGAACAAGTTCACAAGCAAAAATTCATGAAGGAAAACTCTTTGTTGGTAAACTACAGTGAAAATGTGTCTGGAGTGATTGACACTTGTGCTCTTGAGGTGTGTCAGTTCTCTGAAAATTTAATACAGAATTTAGTGTGCTCAGGCGCTTCCTCAGAAATAGCAGGGAGAAATCACAGCTATGCTAAACCCAGCCAGCAAACTCCATTTCTCTCCTAAATCAAGTCCTGGTCTCCACAAAGTGAAGAAAAGGGAAACATGGGCATGCATGGGAGACCTTTTACACTGCACCCCAAAAAACTCTACTACACCTGCAGTGAGAATTTCCCTTGTGTGCCCGAGGATGATGGAGTAGCTGTTTCCTACACCTCTTCCATCTCTAATGTCAGATTTTACTACAGATATTTAAAAGTTTCCCTTTTGCCACAGAAATGGGCTCTACAGATAGGGACTAGCTCTGTTACTGAAAACATATTTTGTTCAGGGAAACTCCTAGAAAAATTGTATTGATGTCTCACACCAGTATACATCAATATATTTGTGAATGTATAATTGTATATACATCAGGTAAACTCCTTCCTCTGCTAAAATCAGTAAATTAGTTTATTTATTATTACCAGAGCACTCAGGAGCCTTTAATCACATATGTGGATATACAGAGTTCCTTCTAGAAGAGGACCTAGCCCTTGAATTCAGTAGAACTAGGATTTCACCTCAACTTGTACTGCTCTATGAGTTTCTCTTGATATATGTTTTACCTAAACCTTGAGAAGGGGTAGGGCAGCTTAAGGCAATGTCCTATTAAAATCTATTTCTAGAGTGCAAAAAGCAAAGCAAATGGTGCTGGATAACCCCTAGGATCTGTGAGATTGCTGTGGTAGTATGATATTTCTGAAGATTCATCTAGTTATCAGCATAGGTTGTTTTGTCACTATTTCATTTCTGTTAAAGACAGTCTTCTGGAAGAGGCTGTGTGTGTTCAGAGAATTCCACTCAAGGTGTCATGGTCCATACAGCTGATCTCGTCCTATCTGCACACACCTATAGCCCAGAAACTTGTCCTCAGAGCAGAGCATCACGTGAGCATCATTTTCATTAACTTCCAGATTACTTTAGACTAATCAAGTGCCATAAAAAGCACTTTAGCTTGGCTGATACTCACACTCATCCAACATCCATCTCACTTAGAGGCAATTGAGCAGGTGATGTATTCAACACATACAGAATTTAAAATAAAAAGCCACCAGAATCCAGCGTTGTTGACTGGAAAATATTGCACTCATCACCCCAGCTGTTTATGATTGCTGGTTACAAATACGTGTTACGAAATATCCATTTATTTAGGCATTATGGGTCACTTGACAGGGAAGATGAATGATGTCATCAGAATTCCTTTTAATTTTTTGCGGATGAGGGGTGTGGTATTCCTGACATTAATATGCACACATTGTGCAAGATCCCTTCATACAGAGCTGTTGAACTGCACTTGAAAATGGACAAAATCAGCACTGCCATGATCATTCCTGGAGGAATTCATTTTAGTTGGGCTTTTATTGTGTGAACAGTGAAAAGTGACACTGAAATTTGAGAATTTGCTTTAACTCGTAGCCATATCCAGAATTTAAATTGAGATCTCCCATATGGAAAAAAAAAAAAGAGAAAACCTCTAGGATATTGTATTGCCTACTCCATTATGTGGTAGTTAATTATTAAATACATGCTGCAGTTGCTTTTATGAATTCATAATGTGGAGATGAAGGATTACTGCAAGTTGTAATTTGACATACAATAATCTTGACTGTATTTCAGTTATTTGCTAGCAAAGCCTAATTTCCTTTTTCAATTTTGATAATACAAAGAAAGAATTACTATCAGATGTTTCCTCTGCACTTGTGCAATTCTGAAGTTCCTTTATTTAAAAGAAAATAAAATCGCACACAGTTTGCCAGAGCACCTCTCCAAAGCCCATCCTTATGTGTTGTTATACAACACACCCCATCATCCCTCGGGGACAGGACCGTGCCTGGCTGCCTGGGGCACTGCTGCTGATGTGATGTATCACATCCCTTCAGACCTTGGGAACGCACTCTGATCCATCACAAACTCGAGGGGGGTTTGTGGCCTGCAGTTTCCTTAGGTAGCATGGCTGTGTTTGTGTCCCCAGAGACACCGAGCCCTGGGTGCAGCCCCTGGCACCGTGGGGCTCACCTCTCAGCTGTGTTTGCTTGCTCTGTGCAGCAGCTCAGGGCACGGCAAAGCTGAGCTCAGGAGCAGCTGGCACGGAAACACCTCCTGCCCAGCAGCCTCCCCGCAGGGGAGGGAAGAGCGCAGACAAATAAATGGGCTCTGGGGTTGGTGAGAGAGCATCGCTTCCCCAAGCGCATTTTCTGTGCTGGCTGTCACAAAAAGGAGTCCCTGCCCTGCCCACTCCCTAGCTTGAGGGGGGAAAGGAAGAAACTGAAGCATCTGGAATTACACAATTGGACTCTGGTAACTCCGGGGAGATGGGTACAGTGAACCCTTGTGTCCCAGCGCCTTGGACAGCACGGGCTGGCAGCAGTGCCTTCCTCGCACAGTAGTTCCGCTTACACATGGGAGGGCATTTCACAGGTCACCAGATCCGAAGCCTTTCAGGTTTTGTGGGTTCCAGTCAGTGTCCTGGTTTCCAGCTGTGCACTTACACAGAGCCTGGGCTGACAGGAGGAATCCCTTGGCTGTGCCCATATTGACAGAGGGCCCATGACAGGAATCCTGCAGTGCCAAGGCCACCTGCTGGACCATGTGTGGACCTGGCTGTGGCTGTGTCATTGAGATCCCAAGGCCTGTGAGTGACACATGTTGGGTACATCTCTGCTGGTACATGAAACAGTGCCAGAGAATGTACCCAGGGACTGCACCTACATCATTCATGATGGATGGCCCAAAGCATGRCTTTAGACATGCAAAGCAGTCCTCCCCCAACCTCAGTGCTTCTGCCCCATGAGCTGGACATGTGCTCTCAGGTGACCTCTCCAAGTCTGCTTCCAAGGACAGTGGGGAGGAGGGAGATAGGGCCTGCCTGGTCATCTCTCTTCCTCCCTCTCTCTCTCTCTCTCCAGCTGCCCTAGTGAGTGAAGAGTCTGAAATGGCAGATGTCAGTCATTTGTCAGGTGCTGGCATGCAGCCCTAACTGCAAAAGGCTGCAGACTTTGTGAGGTACCARCAAGGTCCCCCAAGTACCGTGTGCAGTTTGTCACAAAAGCTGGCATGTCTGGCTGCAGCCAAGGACTGGTTTCTGAACTTTCCATGTCTGTATACAGCTTCCAACACCTTTAATGCAAAACAGTACTGCTTAGTTGTAAAAAGCTGCCTGTGTTTAATATGTCTGCTATTTCTTCATATTGCTGCTGGCAAATCTTCTTGCCAAAGAATCTGTGGGTGCAAGCTTGGCCCTTGCAGATGTTGACCACAGGCACAGCTGYTTCCTAGCCAGCCAGATGCAGCTTTTTGCAGTGTAACTCTGAATATGAAGCATGTAGATAATGGCATAGAGTATATGGGGTTAAGGAGCGGCATGGGATGCGATGAGGCTTGCTTTAGAGGGCACACAGTAGATGAGAAAGGGCAACTGGAGTTATTTTGAGCTGGACATATACTCCAAGGATGGGATTTTTGTGCTCTATGGCCCATAKCTGAGTTTCCCTGCCCAGGAGATAACTTATTTGTCTTTGAAGTAAGACTGGATGTGAACTGGGTGCAGTTCGGACACTGACACTGAGTGAGATGGAAGTGCCCCAGCAAGGCACTGCAATGATCTGTTCTGGTGTCCTGCACAGCACAGACCACACCGCTCATCAGGTAAGTACTCCTTGGGCTTGCAGCTTCTCCAGAGATAAACTGTGCCTCACRAAAAGTTACTCATTACTCATTACATTTGGAGAGAATTCCCCACCTAGAAATCTCTAATTACATATCCSTAATGAGCTCTACTTTTAGTCTGAATTTGACACATTCAGCTTCCAGTCTTTTCGCTATTAATTCAGAGTTTTCTACTGCCAGGTGTCTCTTTGTACAGGTATTTATAGGATTTTCTCTTTGTTGAGATTGGGTTCCTTTGATTTCTCATTGGAAGAAATTATCCAAATCTCAAATGATTACTACAGACTTCTCCTGAACTCTTTTCACACTTGCCAACGTTGTTTTAAGAAATGGAAATGAGAAGTGAGGAGCCAATACCCCGATCAGTACTGTTGCTTTCAGTGCAAATTACATTCTTTATACCTCACATTTTGCTGTTTGGCTGTTACAACACACTGGGAACCCGTGCTCTTAGTGACTCATCAGGCTTTCACAATTATTTTCTAAATCRTTCTTTTCCAAGTACCAATCTATAACTCTAACCTACATTTTTGTTTCATACATAAATGACCTTGCCTTTAACTTTCCTACAGCGCCTGCTGTTCAGGTGAGCCTTAGTTTTCATGGTCACCACATTACTCACGGATGCTGACCTTATTAAACATGATCCCACTAACTTTTGGGTTGCCTGCTAACTGTTATGGTTAATGGAGACRTCAACTCTTAGTTGTCTGGCACATCTTTTTGCTCACACGAGAGGCCATAATTTATTCATTACAGCCTACCCGACCCTGTGGGAGGTCTGAAAAAGGACTCTATTGCAGCGGAGCATCCCATGCCCTGGGCTTCCTGAGGAGGAAGCTGCTGAGTCCTGCTCCACATGCTCCCCTTTGTTGTCACAGCTTTCTGTTTGTGCTACCAGCACCCACGTCTGCGAGGTACCAGAGCTCACCCCGAGATTGCCAGGACTCTCAGGCAGCATGAMTCGCCAGCAGGCTGTGCTTGTCCGTGCTGCCAGAGCCCTCCTGGAGGTGACTGCAGGCCTTGCTGTTTGGCCCAGAGAGCAGCTGGACCCGCTGCAGTGCCCCAGAGCCCGGATGTTGCAGGTCAGGTGGCTACGTGCCCACCCTAAAGCACACCAGTTACCTTCTCTGTATCCTGGCTGGGTTTGCCCTCATTGCAGCCCTGCATCCTGAGAATACCTGGAGTGGGTCAGAGAACAGGGACTTCACACGAGGGCTCGAGTCTACTCTCGAAGTACGGTGTAGATGAGGCCCCAAATTCCTCGTCACCTTGAGTGTTTGAAGATTCTGTCACTCTGACTGCCATAGACCTATCTACTGCACCCTCCTGGCATGGTGGATGTGCCTGGCTTGAGCGTGCAATGTTGGCAGCTGGTGGGATTGTCCTGCTGCTGAGGAGAATAAAGTGGACACTGAGGCAGAGAAAGGCAGTGAAGCTGAATCCCAAACCCCACTTTTTAGCCCAGTTTCATAAAGACAGTAGGTCTTTACAACCATACTGCTGCCTGTCTGTCTCTTTCAGACCCACAGTGAATGGGGTCTGTTGGTGAGCTTAAAGTGAACTCRCCAGAGGGCTCTGCTCCTATAGAAATTAGTTTTCTACAAGCAACAAAAAGCGGTGAGTGAAAGGAGAAGAGAGTTTCTGCTYATGCCCCACAGGCTCAATACCTACCTGTTGAACTTGGCCTGTCTGCACACCAGCGATCATGGAGCTCAGGAGGAACCACAGGATCTTCTGCCTCCTCCACAGCTGAGCCTGGGGGATGAGAGGGATGGAAGGATCCTGTGCTTGGAGTGTGGAGGACAAGGCATGTGTACAATCACTGAAAATGCTGTGGGGAGCGAGGGCTTGCCAGAAACTAACTGGGAGCAGGTGGCAACCCCAGGCTTTGTAATCTTGCTCACAGTGCAGCAGGTCTGGGACCAGTAGCACAGCATTCAACTTATGGACTACAGAGAAGAGTTCCTCTGTATCAGTAACTTGCACATCAGTTGTCTCACTTCCAACAAAATGCCAGTGACTGGATGTTTCAGGATCATTTCTCTGCATCACATGCACAGGATCCTTCCTGATCCTCAGTGTTAATGCACTGAGAACAGGAGTAACTGAGCACTAATTACCGTTCTGTCTGCATGTTGTTGTCTACAGGAGTTCACGCCCTGGGTCAGACCACAGGCAAACAGCAGCACTGCTGTGCATCCCCTAGAGCTCCATCCACAATCACCTTGTCTCTGGAGCCCTCTGTTGTATCTTCTGTTGGGCTGTCTGGATGTATGCTATTATTTGAGAATTATTTGAGCATTTACTATGTTGCAAAGCTTAATTAATTAGGTTTTTTCTAAAGTTGGGAAAATGAAAAGTGCTACGTAGGGTTTTCCTAAATACTATCAAGTATTATAGAACAATGGTTCACAGCATCTTTTTTTTTTTTTCTGACTTTTCTTTGCAGCTTTAACTTCCTATCTTGTACCACACAAGTTCAATTACCAGTAATAGTCCAGTAGGCCATGTGTCAAATCGTAATTCTCAAAAAATGGGAGAAATAAATTCTAAAGGCAAGGACCATTTTGTCATTATAAAACTATGTATATTTTAATATGTCATTTATTATATAACRTATAAAACATGTTTATGAAAGAGTGTGTATACATAAATACCACTACATATGCATATATTACAAACAGGTATATCTGTGTGTATGTGTATATGTATCATGTATAGAGACAATATGATAAAGGGAGGTCTTAGTAATTATTCACAGATGATGCTATAGTAATATATCCCCCCAGGAATAATATGCAGGTCTCTTTAAGTTCACARCTTCTGTGTTTCTGACACTACCTTAGTAGCAATGATTCAGAGCAAATATGAGATTATATAGTAAATTATACACATTAAATCAGTCACCATCATAGTTTGCTATCAAAGGCCCTCCTGGATTTAGCTCACTATTATTTGAAGAACCCGTGAAGACATCTAAGTACTGCTGAAAGGTTCTCTATCAGCACAGTGACAAGGTGACCTTATAAAAATCCAGTCAGAAACTGGAAAGGAAGGGTTTTTAATTTCCTCCATCACACTGTGATACAAATGGCATTTTTTCACAGTGCAGTGTGTTTGTGTGCCATATGCAAATACAGGAGAAGCAACAGCAAAATGAAAGCCTGAAATGCTCAGTACCAAATCACATTTACATCTCAGGGAGTTTTGCTGATTTCATGACTAAGAAAAAATACTCCACGGACATTCTCATTGAGCAAGAATCAATGAAAGGCCTAAAAAAATGAAACAGAAATTAATTCTTAAAACAATGAGTGGTTATATGGCCACATAATTAGCAGGTATTTCTAGTTTTTCTTCAGAAAGAATGCCAGTCAGCATCCATGTGATTGACAAGGACAATGCTGGTGTGAATGACATATGGATCTGTATAGGCAGGACTGAAAGATCTTAAAAGAAAGGGTTTGTGATGGGTGGAGAGACTGGCAGCTGAAGGGCTGCAGGAGAGGGAGGTCAGTGACCAGAAAGTAAGGAAAACACAAAATTAAAGTTATGGAATGTAGACTTGTTTGGTGGTCCTGTGTTCAGAGGAGRGGAAGCTCCTGCCATCCCATGGAGTGTCTGTTTTGACTCAGGAGAAATGTTCTGTCTTTTCTCTCACCTCTGTGGCTGCAAGAATAAGGAACTGCAGAACTATCGTTGGCTGGCTAAATACCAGCCTGCAACCAACCTTTTCATGCTCTTGATTGTGGCAGCTGAATCTTCAGACCAGTGGTGGCCYGACATGGTAGAGTGACTTGCAGAGCCAAAACCCAGAGATGCTGGCAGACTGGTGATCCTTTGGTGGGATCTGCACCAGGGAACACAACTGAGTGTTCCAGTACTTGGATAACCCACAATTGCAACMGAGACACGTGAGGTGACAGGCACATGAGGTCCTGGGGTCACCCACTGAGGTTGGGTCCGTAAAGAATGAGTCGTTAGGGCAAATTATAACAATATCAGTAGCTCAAAATACTGTACTTGGTAAAAATATTATTACTGTGCCTTACACTGAACCCAAAAGATCCTGCAGAATGCCATAAATCTTTTCTGAAACTACCTGGAGAATTGCACAGTGTTTCTTTTGGCACCATGACCATGCTGTGACTCCAAAGCCCCACCTGCTGAGCCCACACCATACAGAGCTTTCCCAGCTGGCACCTTCATCAAATATTGTTTTATCTACTTACAGCTCCTTGGCTGTTTCAAAGGGTTTAGCAATATCAGAGTGATATTTTTAAAATGTCATTGCTAATACATTGCTGACAAAGATTTAGTATTATTATAGAACCTGAAACTTGCTATCTTCAGTGTAGGAATGTGAGGATGAAGGCATTACTTTTGGAAAGGACATCAACTTCATTTCCAATTTTATGTCAAAAATACATCTGTAGATAGAATTTATGTCATAGCTGATGGCAGGCACATTTAGATGTCAATCTGCTCATTTGCCAGACAAAACAAAATAGGCATCTAAGTACAATAAAATGTGCCTGCAATTATATGTGCCAGCAAAAATGACACCTGCAGATGTTGTCAAGTGCAAACATCGAAGAACACTTGAAATCACTTCCARGCATGTGAAGTTTGAAAAAAGTAGGACATGAGTATCTATTGTGAGTACAAAGCACATCCTGCTTCTGCCCTTGGAGAAATATCCACTCAGTAATCCTGAATCCTTCTGATTTTTACACTTCTGGGTCTTAAAGTCTTTTAAGCCTTAAGCAAGATAAAATAATAATTAAATAAAATCTTAATATGGTCCTACTCTGTGTTACTTTCCAACAGTGCTGTTAGTGYTTGTTCTTTTTTATTCCCTTATTTCTTCCTTTCCTCTCTCTCTYACATGGAACATGTTCCTAGGCTGATTCATCCCTGTTCAGGGAAGGCTCRCAGAAGTTATTAGCCTTTTGAGAGTGCAGTTTAATCGTTAGTGCCAATGAATGCCACACCTTGGGCCTCTCTGCCAAGAGCCGCTGATCCCAAGCGGTCTCAGTGAGGTCTCTGCCAACACTCCTTTTTCCATGGAGCTACCRTGAGTCATGGATGGCTCAGCAACCTAGGATGTAAAGTAATTTAAAATTAGTGTGATAATTAAAAATTAGGAAGTGAGCTAGTGGAACACAAAAGTAACTCTCTTGCACCTGAGAGCTAGGCAATAGCCCACCATTCCCTTCAGGTGCCTTGGGGAGCTGCCCAGGGCAYGCTGCGTTGCACTGCGCACGGTGAGCAGCTTCTTCCAGTAAAGACAGCCTGGACGTGGCTCGTTTTGAAAATGTAACCCACTGGTGCCACGGTGTCGGGGCCAGAGCATTGACAAGGCTGACACGAGGCACTATTTTTGCAGAAGAATTACCTATTCCTTAGAGCATGACAAAACCCTGCCAGCTCTAAGACTGTGCCCATATTCAGAAAGAGTAGCAAAGCAACTCTTTCCTGGCCATAATAATCACCAAACTTCAGATGGTTCCAGGGGATTTTTTTTTAATATCAGGAATGTATAACGTAGCAAGTGTCAGTATGATCTGCTGAGGCTCTCTGCTCTCAGTTTGGCTGTTCACTCCTTGGGGAAGGGAGGGTGAGACAAGATGCTTTAGAAGCTCCACTCGGGGCTCTTTAAGGCTTTTAGAGGACTCTCCCAGCCTGTGTTCTTGGCCGAATGCCCGCAGAGAACAGAGGAGAAGGCACCTCTCCATGAGCCCTTTCCTGCCCACGTGACTCTGACCTTACCCTAGCACACCGAKGTGCCACTGCTTATCCTGATGCTAAGGATGAGGGGCTCCTTCCATAGGGCCATCCCCACTAGACTAAGGCAGGGGCTGCTGCCAGCCACGGAGCAAATTCTCCCACTTGCCATCACTGTTCTCTGTAATGCTGCCATGGCAAATCATGGGAAAAAAGGACATACTCCCCCATCTCTGTTTTGGTAAAGCTGTCTCCTTCCCAAAAAAACCATAAAGGGGAGCAGCTGGGAAAGACAGAACATGGTGTGTCTTTATTGTACTTCCTTAAACAACTTCAAAGTTWTCCCAGGATTACACAGTAACTACAACTATTGACATGCACATCTTGCATTCCGAGTGTGTTCCTAACTGTGTCTCAGCCGTGTTACTGAGACACATTAGAAGGGATTCCTCTTCTGGAGCTGTATTGTCACTCTTCTGGAGCTGTATTGTCACTCTTCCAGGGCAGTACTGTCACTCTCCAGAGCTCTTTGATCCATCACCATGCATGCCCTTTGTAATGACAATTTAGTAAGAGAGTCTGATACTTAATAATTCCATTTTGGAACTTCCCCTTTGTGTGTGTTGTGCCTTTTGTGTGCCAATAGGAAATGGCATCRTTTGAAAAGAAAGTCGTGCTCTTGCTATTTCAGATACTGCAGATAAGTGTAAGCACTATTGCCTGTTTATAGCTTTATTTTCTGTACTTAACATGATACTGCTGGTTTGGCAGTTCAGAGATCGATGTTCTCTGACGAAGCCTGGAGTAGTTGCTAGAAGAGAAGCAGTAGTTTTCCATACCTGCCTTCCGTACCTGTGTCCCTTGGCCCAGACATCTTGCACCCAACCTACAGAGCAAAAGGTTAGGGGAGCTGCCAGGTCGGTCCTGGGCCATGCCTCTTCATTGTGAGGACCAGAGTGGGACTGACTATTTTTCTCCAACTTGGCTACTGACATGGAGGAGCTTTTCAAACCCAAGAAACCAAGCTGAACCAAAATTGCTTTTAGAAATACTATTTTCTGCCCAGCCTGTTAGCTGGCCTTCAAGCTGCTGAAATCAAAAGGTGAGGTGGACTGTGTATTGCTGCCAGACCAACAGGTTATCAAACGACCCCTCTCAAAAGCATTTTCTGTTACGGAAACAGGAGGAGGGCAATGAAGCTGGGGAAGGGTCTGAGGGAAGTCACATGAGGAACAGCTGAGGGAGCTGCAGGTGCTTAGCCTGGAGAAAAGGAGGCTTGGGGGAGACCTTCTCAATCTCTACAACTCCCTGAAAGGAGGTTGTAGCCAGGTCAGTCTCTTCTCCCAGGCAACCAGCAACAGGACAAGAGGACACCGTATCAAGCTGCACCAGGGGAGGTTCAGGTTGGACATTAGGAGGAATTTCTTCACAGAAAGGGTGATTAGACTTTGGAATGGGCTGCCCAGGGAGGTGGTGGAGCCACCATCCCTGGWGGTGTTTAAGGAAAGACTGAATGTGGCACTCAGTGTCATGGTCTGGTTGACAAGGTGGTGCTCAGTCATGGGTTAGACTCAGTGATCTCAGAGGTCTTTTCCAACCTAATTGAGTCTGTGATTCTGTAATGCCACATCTGGTCATAATACAAATTCCTGCATGTGTCCTGCAGAAGCATTTCTTACAGAGGAATGCTTGAGTGGCTCCGTGGGCCATGTCCATTCTTGTGCCTGCTTTTCCAAGTTCCTCTCTTGACAATTGGCACAGCACATGGTCTGAGTCTTGCTGGATGTCATTATTGCCCTTATACAGGAATAATTTTGTGTCATTCAATTTCAAATTGATATGAATTAAAGTCTACTGGAGTGGTGTTTTAAGCATGAAATGGAGAATAAGTGTTACAAGCCAGAAGTTTATCATAAATATGAATGAGAATGTGTGAGTGCAGAAAGCCAACTGGGATAAGGAATTTTCTGGAGCAAAAGAAACATAACTTGACATGGTCTTACTTCTCCTGACTCCTGAAATAAGAGGACACAATACCCAGAACAGTACCCAAATTTTGTCTTGGAACTAGTTCTCTTGAAAACTGTTCAAGAAAGTAGTAACATACTGGCAGTGTGAGAGCGGGGTCCCCAGGGCCTGCTCCTGGATAATCCGAATGTYGAGGATCAGTGTCTTGGAGGGGTGCACAGGGCATGTCTGCATGTGTGTTTGGAGTACCTGCAATGGGCACGTGGGCCTCGAGGGCTCAAACAYAAAAGTGCCAGGGACTGGGAAGGGCTGCTGGTCCCAGCTGCTGGGCAGTCTGAGTGTCCCAGGCCACTTCCAGGAAGGATCTTTCCAGAAACTGGGGAGATGTGGGGATATACTTAGAGAAAAGCTCCTTCTACTCTATAAAATGATGTATTTGCAGGCAAAACACAATATAAGTAAAGTGTGAAGTCAAATCTCACTGCTCAAGAACACTTCAAGCAGGCAGACTGAAGTGATCATATTGAAACGTTTAGGAAGCTGCACGTCCCTTCAGAATGGGGCAGCTGCAGCCCCACCGTGAGACTGGAGACAGGAATAGCTCTAACAGCATGTTTATGATTGAATAGTGCTCACACAGTCATTACTGAAATTAATTGCTGGAAAGGATTAGCTACTGTCTGGCTGATTAGATGAATTCTTACTTTTCAAATACCTTACAAATTTCCACTGCATTGGACAGCTGTTTGGAACATTTCAGCAAAACTGGGAGAGCAGTGAAATAAAGAAAATGTAAAAGGAGTTATGCATTTAAATTTCTAGCACTGTAGAAAAACATGCAGTGACAGATTAACACGTAACTTAATTCTCTCAAGTGGAAAATATGTTTTGTGTAGAGAGAGGAAAAAAAAAAMCCCAGTGTGGAAGCCAAGGGAATTCCTAATTTTTAATCTAATTTGCCTTCCAAAGCGTAGCAAGTAATTTGTAATTTATTTAAAACTGAAGTGCATGCCAGCTTACTAATAGTGTCAAGTGGAAAAGTGGGATAGACATGCAGACTGCAGGCTGTGCCTACATTCAGGCATCTTASGTCTCTGGATCTCATGTTTGCTGAAGATACACAAAAGACCCCAGAGCACAGGGTGTAGTTAAGTTCACAAACTGCTCCAGAATTCACTCATGCTTTGCCTTTATCTGAAAGGATTTACAATTTAGTATGAGACAAGTCACTGAAAGTTACTATGAAAAAAAAGAAATAAAGAAAAAATAAATAAACAAAGAGGGAAGTAGGGGAGAGTGTGTTTGGGGTTAGGAATCCAGTAGCCTGATGGAGGTGAGGCTGCTGCAGCCCCATGCCCCAAGCCCAGCTGGAAGGAAGACTGAGTGTGCACCTGCAGTGGGAACACACACCCCCAGTACAGATATTCCTGTGCGTGTGCCCACCCACACAGAGCCTCGGCACTCGGATCATCCAGTAGCTGGCCCCTGGAGCCCCTGGTCTCCCAGGTGCACTCACATACACAAACATAGAGTGGTTTGGGTTGGAAGGGACCTCAAAGATCATGTCATTTGAACCCCCTGACATGTTGTGGTCCTAGACCAAGTTGCTGAAAGCCCCATCCAACCTGGCCATKAACACTGCCAGGGATGGGGCATCCACAGCTTCTCTGGGCAACCTGTGCCAGTGCCTCACCACCTTCACAGTGAGGAATTTCCTCCTAATATATAACYCAATTTTCCCCTCTTTTCAGTTTGTACCCATTACTCCTTGTCCTATCACTTGCTGACGAATAGTCCCTCTCTGGCTTCCTTGTAGCACCCTTTCAGATACTGGAAGTTTGCTGAGGTTTCCACACAACCTTCTCTTCTCCAGGCTGAACAGCCCCAGTTTTCTGAGCCTGTCGAGTATCTGTGTATGCATGTATATGTACAGCTATGCAGCGTGCATGCACCGTAGTCCCTCCAGTTCCTGGCACCMCAGAAACATGGCCACTCTGGATTTCTGCCCCTTTTCCTGCGGCAGGCACTCGGCTCCATACTCACAGGAACAGAACAGAGAGCCCCATCAACGTGGAAATTGGTCAGAAATGGAGTTTARTAAGAACAGACTGTGGTGGCAGGGAGTGCTGGCCATGGTCAGACTAGACATGTGTACTGACCATGATGTGCTACTGGCCTCTTTTATGCCCTTTTCTCTACATTTTCCCACACTTTTTCCTCCCTTATCCACATTAATCCCCTGCTCTTCACAGCTTCAGTCCTTCCTCTAAACATCCCAGATGTCTTTCAAGGCATTCTTCGAGCATGACATTCTTCAAGAAAGACATTGAGGTTCTGGAGTGTGTCCAGAGAAGGGCAATGGAGCCRGGGAAGAGTCTGGAGCACAAGTCATAGGAGGAGCAGCTGAGGGAGCTGTGGGTGTTCAGCCAGGAGATGAGAAGGCTCAGGGAAGACCTTCTCACTCTCTCCAACTCCCTGAAAGGAGTGTGTAGAAAGGTGGGGGTCAGTCTCTTCTCCCAGGCAACCAGTGACATGACAAAGAGACAGTCTTAAGCTGCACCAGGGGAGGTTTAAACTGGACATCAGGAACAATGTCTCCACAGGAAAGGTGATTAGATATCGGAATGGGCTGCCCAGGGAGGTGGTGGAGTCACCATCCCCGAAGGTGTTTAAGGAAAGACTGGACAAGTCTGGTTGACAAGGTGGTGTTTGGTCATAGCCTGGACTCGATGATCTCAGAGGTCTTTTCCAAACTAATTGATTCTGTGATTCTTGCACAATCCCAAAATGCTCTTCCGGCATGCCAGGAGTCCCACCTCTGCAGGCAGGGACCCTGGGTGACCCAGAGAGCTGCTCCTGTGGTGCCTCCGGTGGACACAGCGCCGATTGCCGGCTGTGACAGCCTGGGCAGGTCAGTCGGGGGGCCCTTGGCCCCTGTAAGGTTTTCGAGGTCCCCTTCCCCGTCCTTACTCTCTGCTCCTTTGCGCTCCTGATGGAAATCAGCCTCCACATATCGGTGAATAGGGTGAGGGGTGCATTTTGCCTTCTCGGCGCTACGGGGCACAAGCCATGTCTGCCCTAAATCACACCAAGGGCCAGTGCTCGAACCCTGCTCGCGGCCAAGTGTATCTCCGGCAAGACCCCGATCTCAGTCCGAACACCTGCCGACTTTTCTCCTTCCCTCCCTCTCTCCTTCCTTCTCCCCTCCCTCTCTCCTGCCTTCCCTCTCTCAACCCCTCCCTCTCTCCTGCCTTCCCTCTCTCAACCCCTCCCTCTCTCCTGCCTTCCCTCTCTCAACCCCTCCCTCTCTCCTGCCTTCCCTCTCTCAACCCCTCCCTCTCTCACTCCTCCGCTCTCCTCCCTTCCCCTCCTTCCCCCGGGCCGGACGCGCGGAGCTCTCGCGAGAGCCGCGGCCCCGCTCCCTTTCCGGCGCGTGGCGCGGCGGCGGCGGTGGCCATGGCGCTCTACAACTTCAAGAAGATCACGGTGGTTCCGTCCGCCAAGGTACGGCCGCGCTTCCCCACCCCTGCCGCTTCCCCTGCCCCGGCCCTCAGTGCCCTCCGCACCGGGCCGGCCCTCCCGCCCCTCCCGCCCGGCGGCTCCCGAGCAGCGCGCTGCCCTCCTGTCCCCTCCCCGGTGCCGGCGTGGTCCCGGCCTTCGCCTCCTCCCCGTCCCGCGGGAGCCGTGGACRCGCCCTAGGCTGCGCTCCTGGGCCCGGCGGCCCGTACCATGTACAGTGTCGGGGGGGTCCTGTCCGAGAGGATCCTGAGGAGAGATCCCGAGGCCGCGCTTCTCCCTGCGGGGGTGTCGGGGTGGCCCCCACAAAAATCTTTGCTGTTTTCGAAACTTGTCATTCCGAGCCTCATCGCAGCGTCTTCCTTCAAAATAAGATCCTCTGCTAGTCTGAGGAAGGGGTTTTAAATTGAGCACAGTGAGGGGAACTCTCCGCAGGGCTCGGACCGGCTGTGGACGGAGGCAGCCCGCGGTTCAATGAAATGGAAACTGGACAGGGAATGTGCAGACTGCTTGTTACTGCCTGTTCTAAAACGTACGTGTCAGTCTATGGACGGGCTCAGCTGGTCAGCGTGCTCCTCCCCCAAAATAAAATTGTTGCCTTTACAAGAACTTGGCGTTTTGTGTAATTAATGACGTTTCCTCGATTACAGGACTTCATAGATTTGACATTGTCAAAGACTCAGCGAAAGACTCCRACTGTCATTCATAAACATTATCAAATCCATCGGATTCGACACTTTTATATGCGAAAAGTCAAATATACTCAACAAAATTACCATGACAGACTCACTCAGATCTTAACAGATTTCCCCAAATTAGATGTAAGTGTTTTCTCATTTGCTGATTTCACTGTGTAGATAATTTTGACTAATTTCCGGTAGCTTTCACTGTGAGTAGTTGTGGACAAACCTGTACTGCAAAAATGGTACGATCTTACTAAGAACAGAAATCTAAGTTGTGCCTGTGGATGGTCATTAAAAGTTGGGTTTTGCGAGCTTTTAGCTCTTTAAATATGTTTGCCAGAAGTTGCTGTTGAATGAAGAGAAAATGTAGGTTTTTTTAAATATGTTGTGTCTGTTTTTTCTTTGTGTGTGCTTACAGAAATTGTGCTTATGGTTAGTCTTCCCTAGAAAATACATGCAGGAACCAAGAAATACCCTAATACATCACATTGCTTTCCATCTTCAGGAGTTACTTTGACAACATGAATGTTGTTCTTAACCCCATAAAGGGTCATGTTGGAAACACATAGTATTAACTTCCCAATAACTGCAAATGAATGCATGTGTCCAGTGGGATGTTATTATGGGCACTTTTCTGCTCACACTTAAAATTGTTGATCTGCAATCATATTTTCTCTTGATGTTTTCATATCCAGTGAGTATTACTCCAGAATTCCCAGAAATATTTTCTGGATTTTTTTTTTAACATCACGTGATGCAATTTCTGCAAATAAATATATAACTAGCTGAAATACTTTGTTTAAAAGCTTTGAACCAGAGTTGCTGCTTCCTTGGAAAGGCAAAGGATTTATTTGGGCAATAAAGTATTTGGGCAACAATGAAAACCTTTTTATCCAGCTTGCAGGGAATTTAATGTAGCACTCAGAAAAAGAGAGGAATTAATAGTATTGCTGTGTTTCTGGTATAGTATGAATTTCCTTTTAGATACAATTTCTGTAGGGTACTTGCAGTTTTTTACTTGAAAAAAAAGCTTTCAAAGTTTTAACAGGAAATATTTCACAAAGCAAAAGATCAAATGGAAGCTCCACATGAATAAGTCGAAGATGTGTTTGCAGAAGAAATTCAAAGCTATTAATGACCAAGCAGATTATTTTTTTTACATAAGATAGTAATGAAAACTGTTTGGCTTTTAGTGTCATTTGTGTTGCTGTACTGGGGAAAAAAAAGAGAATTTACATAGTATCCAAGAAGGAGAATACAAGACTTAATTTAAAATTATGCTTTTGTTTTAGGATATTCATCCTTTTTATGCGGATTTGATGAATGTTCTGTATGACAAAGATCACTACAAGTTGGCTTTGGGACAGATTAATATTGCCAAGAATCTGATTGACAAGTAAGGGACGTTGTTTTCTTTGATTTTGTATGTGCCTAGTTGATTGTTGGCTAAATTCCGATTCCCGGTCCCCGCAGTGTTGCCAAGGACTACGTGCGGCTGATGAAGTACGGAGATTCCCTGTACCGCTGCAAACAGCTCAAACGGGCCGCCCTGGGGCGGATGTGCACCATCATCAAAAGGCAGAAACAAAGCCTGGAGTATTTGGAGCAAGGTTGGTGTTAAAAAAAAAAGGCAGTTGAATTGGATATAAAGTTTATTATGCTTAGTACCAGTTACAGGAATGTGTTTAGTACAGATTACAGACATTGGAAACACAGGCACAGTTTCAAAATCCCCAAATACTTAGAATTTATTTTTCAACAAAATAGTTTTCTCTTTGGATATTCTTCAAATTTTATGGTATTACTAACAGTTACAAAACTTTTTTCTTTGCTTAAATGTCGTAGCCAGGCTTTTACTTACCATTCTTTTCTTTAACATCTACGTGAAAAATACTGCTAAAGATTCTGCAAACGTTGTTCCTTACTTCAGACCTATTAGTCCTTCTGGTTACGTTGCCTGATTTGGTGGGGTCATTCTACCTTCATTTTTAAAATGTTTATGAGATTTTATTTTTGTTGTATGTAGATAGTTGTGGAGTCTGCAAACTATTACACACTCTCATAAATTACCATATCAGAAATGTTATTAATTTGCATGTAAACAGGTCAGCATATGTATTTTGATTCCATCTCAGTAAGACTTAAATTCTCGCAGATATTTAAAAAAGTCTGTTAACATTTCAGTGCGACAGCATTTGTCTCGTTTGCCAACCATTGATCCCAATACACGAACTCTTCTGTTGTGTGGCTATCCAAATGTTGGGAAATCCAGCTTCATAAATAAGGTATGCGAGTGTTTTTTCCAAAGATAATACTGAGATGCCATTTAATTCAAATGAAGTAACTTTCAAACAATTTTGTATCATTGTGGCAGTCTCTGATGTGAGTGGTAGCAAGTTCAAATGTGTGAGTAGAGGTTGAATGAAATTCCTGGGGGAATAGATGGAAAATTATGATAGATTTCACTCTTAAAAATCCTTATCTTTTCCAAAATAGCATATATCCCATTAGAATATTTTTCGATAGAAACATGCTTGCAGAGAAGCTGGAATAAACACTTTTTAGCTTTTTTTTTTCCCCTGTAGCAAAGGAAGTGTATTAAAATAATGATATACTGCTTGCAACTTCAGGAAATTTTAAGTAAATGTGTGTGACTAAATCTTGTTTCAAGGTTACGAGAGCAGATGTAGAAGTGCAGCCTTATGCCTTTACCACGAAATCTCTCTTTGTGGGACATATGGATTATAAGTATCTACGTTGGCAGGTAAGAAATGTTATTATTTTGCATTTTCTCGAAAGAATGAGCTGGTTGTAGTCTGGTTTGCCTTTTTGCATTGGGAGTAGCATTTTTGTGTCTTGATGAGACGTGCTGTGTCTGACAGCTGCTGTGCAAGGTACAGTGTGCCAAGTGAGGGCAGCAGTCAAAATCTGTTCTAAAAATGTACATGTATGGGTGTGTTTTCAATTGGAGGGAAGAAGAGCAATGGAATTATTGACTAAAGCCCGTTCACTTTTTATCACTGTCAAATTCTGGGCCAGGTTGAGGCAGACTTTACAGTACTATTTGTGACTGAAAGGAAAAAGTGTCATTGTCTTAAAAAAGACTGTTGATGAAAAATCAAGCATATGTTCTAAAATAGTTGATAATTACCCTGTAATAACAGCTGACTTAATGATGTTAATTTTAGGTAGTAGATACTCCTGGTATTTTGGATCATCCCCTGGAGGACAGGAACACCATTGAGATGCAGGCTATCACTGCCCTGGCACATCTGCGTGCTGCTGTGCTGTACGTGATGGATGTGTCTGAGCAGTGTGGGCATAGCCTGGAGGAGCAAGTGGAGCTCTTCAGAAATATTAAGCCATTGTTTGCTAACAAGGTGGGTTTGGTTCACGTTGTTAATAAACCCCAGGGGTTTACAATATGGTAGCTTCAATTATGATTTTTTTTTTTACCTTTTTATCAGCCACTTATAATTGTTGCAAACAAATGTGATGTGAAGAGGATTTCAGAGCTTCCTGAAGAGAGTCAGGTTAGAATACTTCTCTCACCTCTTTCTCTGTCTTCTGACATTTACAAAAATACTATGTGTATGTCATGGATGGCTATAATTTTTATTGGGCAAAAGCTTTTACATGATCTTTTCTTTATCGAACTGCTCCAATAGTGCAGTGGAAAGTAACTTTGCAGGTCTTCATCTTTCTTTAGTACTGTCCAGTATAGCTCCTTGCCTGAATATTGTAAATGCTGCACAGAAGGCAGGTTCTTACTGGCTTCAGAAGTCTCTGGTGCTGTGAGAACTTTCAATTACTGCTGTAATTTTRAGTTAGACAGTGGCCTTATTCAATAATCATTTCAGTGACAGTTCAGAACAGTGAGCACTAGAATGAGAGGTGTTGCTGAACAGTTGCAGTAGAAGGTCCTGCAGGGCTAATACTTTTGTGTCTACAGGTTAAACCACGTAGGGTTTGTATTTCACTCACTCTGTTTTTCCCCCCCCTTGTGGGTCATTTATAGGTGCCTTCTGGAAAGTAGCTATTTGCTTATAAAAGAAGAAAGAGATTAAATAGAACTGTAGTTGTAAATTTTCTGTCATCTTTCTATTTTAATAAAATTTTAATTTTATTTTTAATAAAATAGTTTTTAATAAAATAGTAACACATTGCATGTATTGATACTGGATTAAGATTTCTGTTGTTCATGTATTGGTATATTGAGAAATGCACAGGATGTCATTATTTGGGATCATTTTTCAATTTTAGAAAATATTTGAAGCTTTTGAAGCAGAAGGATTTTCTGTAATAGAGACAAGTACTCTTACTGAAGAAGGTGTAATCCAAGTTAAAACAGAGGTAGGTGTCTCCTCTAGGTTTCATTCCAAATGAGCAGCTAACATTTTGCCTCACTTGTATGAATTTAATGTCAGTTAAACTGCATTATAGTGATAAACTTTAAAAATGTTTTCTGTATTGCTTGTTGAGTCTCAGTGGACATGGGTGAAAATGAAAAATAATGCCATAATAATTTTTAAAAAATCGTGATTTTTTTCCTAAGTCCTGTTAAAAAATGTGTATCTGCATATGCATCTTCCCATTATACTTTCTATGTACAATAATTGGTCGCTTTTTTGAGAGTTAGAGATACAGAAATTAGACAGATTATGTAGAAATTAGACAGAAGATGTGAAGGTAGATATTTGGGATTGAAAGCCTGTGGTGTCATTTGTTGTATCTAAAAGGCTTCATTCCTCACCTTACGTTGCCATGTGCACTTTCAGGCCTGTGACAGACTGTTGGCCCATCGTGTTGATACTAAAATGAAAGGAAACAAAGTGAATGAAGTACTGAATAGATTACACTTGGCCATGCCAACCAAAAGAGATAACAAGGTAGGTTACCTGTTTACACTATTTAATGTATTTCCCAGTACTTCTGAAGCAGGATGAGAATTCTGTCATCATCAATCTGTGAAAAGATTAATATGGTGAAATTTTCTAATTTATTACCTGTCAGTGCCTTTCCTGGTGGCAGAGTCAGCTTGGGATTTTGTACTCTTCAAAAATGCATTACAATGCAGC
Organism: Amblyornis subalaris; assembly: GCA_018881555.1. Classification (NCBI taxonomy): domain Eukaryota; kingdom Metazoa; phylum Chordata; class Aves; order Passeriformes; family Ptilonorhynchidae; genus Amblyornis; species Amblyornis subalaris. The sequence goes on from JACAXG010000010.1 coordinate 8,919,981, forward strand.
TGCTGATTTATAGCAGTTTAAAAAAAATTGATGTGAACGTCTTTTCCCTTTTTCATTGGGGTGGATTAATTCCAGGAACGACTGCCTTTTATACCTGAGGGAGTAGTAGCACGTAAGAAACGCATGGAAGTAGACAATCCCAGGAGGAAGTTGGTAAGTGGCATCTCTAAATCAGGAAATCAGCACAGGATTTTAAATTTGCTGTATTAGGCCATAGTTTCTAACTTAGATGGTATCTAAAGCCACGTATGTCTTTGCAGGAGAGAGATCTTGAACTTGAAATGGGAGATGATTATATTTTGGATCTGCAGAGTAAGTATTACGTAAGAATTGGTATTATTATTATTAAGCAGTAAAGTTTGGCTATTTTAGCCTTAAGGGGAAATACCTAAACCTGATTCCTTTTGACTAAATACCAGTGTCACCATTTTATTGCATATTATCCTTCTGTTCTGGAACGGGTGATCTTCAGTGACTTGTTTCATAACGTCACTCAGTTGTTTGCCATTTTAGTGTCACAGACATAAAACAACTGGTCTGATGATTTCAAGTGATTTTTTTCTTTCCATTCTGTGTTGTACTAATTAATTTTTTATGCTCTCTTTGTTAAGAAAGTACAGTATGAGAGAGGCTGCATGTATTGTGTTTCAGCTGGGTATTTGTTGCCTGTTATGGCTCGGGACAGTGGCTCATGCCATTATTGAACAATCTTTGGCTGTAGGATGGAGATCAGAAACATTTGTAAATATGGCAGAGGTGCTACCAAATTCTTTGAGATACGGCACTTTTTTTGGTCTGTGTTCGGAGTGTTGTTTTTTGTCACTGGACATTCTTTGAAATTAATTTTTGTCTCTTTATCAACTTTTGTTGTCTTTTTAAGAATACTGGGACTTGATGAATTCATCTGAGAAATACGATAAGATACCAGAGATATGGGAAGGTCATAATATACTTGACTACATTGATCCAGATATAATGAGAGTGAGTTTTCCATTTTTCAGTTTACGCTTTTCTTGCCTCTTCATCTCTTATTTGTTTAATGTCAGTTACTATTGGTAGATTAAAAACAATACGTCATGAGAACCTGTTCTTTTTTATATTGTCTGCACTTGCCATGGGAAAAGATACTATTTTTTAAATGATCAAGGCCAGAATTTCAGAGGAATGGAAAATTGCTTCACCTTGTCAAAATTATGGTGATCTTATCTGTTCCATTCTAAAATATGAGGTTTGCATGAGAAGTTAGATTTCTTTGTTCTTTGACTACAGCTACAGGAATGTARCTATCAAATTTTATGTATTTTTAATAATATGAAATTCATCCATCAAATTTACATCTACTGGAGCATGGTGTTGAAGGAAATGGACTGAATGCTCAATTTATAACATTTTTATTTAATAACAATTACTGTTTGGTTTTGTTGCTGGTTGTTAAGGAGAGGTGGTGAGAGTAGCCCATGGAGCCTGCCAGTTATGCAGTTGGGTTCCTCTGAATTGCTGGTGTTCTGGACTCAGACTGAATGTCAAAAGAGAAGGGTTTTTGAGAGTGTGTTTCCAAAAATGGCACAGCAAGCAGAGCTCACAGGACAGTACAGCTTTGGGCAGTCACACAAGTTTAGCCAAGTGATAATGTGATGTGATGGAGTTAGCAGTGCCCATAGGTTCACAGTACTCTGTATCACTGGCTGCATTAGGTATGGAGGGTCATTATTGGCTAGTGTAGTTCCTTCTTTGAAGGGCCTATATGCTGTCATGGCCCAGGACCATGCAAAAATGTAATGCTGAAGGTTGTAAATCAAGGATCTGATCTCCGTTTTACCTCTTCAAAATCTAAGAAACTGGAAGAATTGGAAAAAGAGGAAGAGCTGAGAGAAGCTGCTGGAGAGTATGACAGTGAACCAGAAAGTGAAGATGAAGAAATGATGGAAATCCGACACTTGGCGAGACAGATCCGAGAAAAGAAGAAACTGAAAATCCTGCAATCAAAGGAAAAAGATGTTCATGGTCCAAGGATGCCCAGAACAGCTAAAAAGGTGAGTATAGAATATGTTCTGTAACAAAATCTTGCTGATGTGTAACAATGTCATGAAAGCAACACTATCAGGTATGGAACTGATGGCTTTTTCTCATGCTTGGCCCTCTCACTACTTTCTTCCGTTCTCCAGGATTTCTGGTCGCTGTTTAGCTGTGGAGGCCACACCAAATGAGGGATAGTAGCCCTTTTTCTTTTGTGTCACATAAGTGCATCTTGTGTAAAATTCCATATATATTGCAGAAAAAGTTTTTAATAATATGATTCAGTTTGTTTAACTGGGTTGTTTCATTGTATATTGTTATTATTATTGTTTGGTTGGTTTAAATTCAAGTAATTATAAGAATTAGATAATTAATTAAAATCACAATCATGTAAAATTTGTTATGGGGCCCTCCCAGTTCTGGAAAAAGTTTATTTTTGAAAACCAGATATCACTCTTTCTGATGGCAGAGTCTCTTGTGACCAGTCCTGGACAATTGCAAAGTAATAAACTGATACCTAGACATTTTGAGAAAATGAATCTAGCTGCTGTTGTCCCCAATATCTCTTGTCTTTTCCAAAGAGTGTGCCTTTTGGGAGAAAAGGAAACATTTCTGACCAAAATACCTCTCCCAAAAGGCAAACTATTTATAAGATCTTTAGGAAATGCTGGGCCACTGCAGTCCTGTGAAGCAGGATTTATGGGTGAAGAGAATTAAGTTGCAAAAAATGAAATGTGAAGGTAGGACTTCAACTATCTGCTTATGGATGTGATAAAGCTAAAAATATATAGTGACTATAGTGGGCTCCTGGTGGTATTTTGAGACAAAAAAGAAGGTGGAACCATTCCTTTTTGAAACAAACATGTTTTCTTCACTGTCTTTTTACAGGTCCAACGGAAGGTGCTAGAGAAAGAAATGACTGATCTTGGACTTGACATGACTAATAAAGATGATGTAAGTTATTGCTAATTAAACACAATAKTTATCTAAAAGATATTTAAATTTCTTTGAGCACATTTGAAACACTTATTACAGTTGGCACAAGAAAGAGGTGGAATCTATTAAGGGTGAAATAGGAACTGCAGATGGGGCAGTTGGAAAGTTGGAACTGGAATTTTTTGAGTAATGTGATCAAAACACATTGAGTAAGCTGAAAAAACAAACTAACATTTATCAAGAATCACATATATATGTGTGCACGACTTTCTTGGAATTTGTGTAGGATTCAAGAACAGGCTTGGCTGAACATACTCCTTAATTTTCAAGTCTGCTTTGTTGGATGAGACTCTGCTGTGTCAGAAATAGTAATAAYGACAGATCAGGCTGATCTTTTTATAGTTCATTAATTCTCTGAGCTGTAATTGAAGTTTTTGAGGGCAGCTGGCATCTTAAGTGTAAGGCAGCTAAAGTACTTCAGAGACTGGCCTTCAGGAGACATTTCATTTTAACAGAAATTTTAAAAAAATCCATTTTGTACAGCAAATGCGGCAGTATTACAGCTCTCTAGATCTTGAGACCTCTAATTCTTTAGCTAAAAAAGGAGTTAGGAAACAAACAAGGTCAACACTACACATCTGAAGCAAGCATTTATGGTTCTCAGAGCTGCCATGCCATGTAAATAGGAGTGATCTCAGTGAGAAGGAATTTAATACTTCTGCTATAACATGATAAGTCTTCATGTCTGAAATTCTTCAGGGCTTTGCCCTGTACACAGGACACTTACCAGGGTAGGTTTCTTCATTGCTTTTTTGCTGTTGCAAAATTGCTTCAGTGTTGCTATCCATTAATTTGTCTTTTTTTGATTACTTATGAGTCTACTCACAAAAAAAAAAGAGAAACCTGGAGTTAGTAACTGTGGAGGAAAAGAGCTAATATTCACTGGAATTTGAGCATTCCTGTAGGACAGAGAGGCAGTGACCAACAGCTGTCAAGGTCTTTATGTCACTATGGAATAACCAATATAATTCATCACAACAATCCACTTCTGTTCTTCCTGTTCCTCTGATTAGAAATGGAGCCTGTCTGAGCTGATGGTTTCTGGTTTTAATGGTTAAATGCTGTTTCCAATTTCAGGCACATTATGTGAGAAGGTCCCGTAGCACCACCCGGAAGCGTAAACGGGATGAGTCCGAGACCCCCCGATCGGTGTCACGCAGCCGCAGCTGCTCTCGCACACCGCGGGATGTGTCCGGCCTTCGGGATGAAAAGGTTTGTTGTTTACCTGGATGGCAGCTAAACCAGCATGACTGTACTTAGACCAGCTCCTGGGAGACTTCAGGGGAGGCTGGTTCTGTTTGTCCAGAGCTTGTTTGGTCCCTTTGCAGCTTCATCATCTTTTCATTTGAACTCTCTCTACTTCAGAAACACCACATTTCTTCTTACAAATAACATGTAATAATACAGACCAAGGAAGTTTTAATTTTTTGTCTCTAAATCCAAGTCTGAAAGAATTCTACAAACTGTGGAGTTCCACCTCTAGTAAGTGAGGAATTCCAGGGACAGCACGATCCTATGTTAGTGTACTGGAAAAAGTTTTGCTAAGGAGGGTTAGTGTCACTTGTAGTGAAACTGCTCTAGAGTTGCAGATGATSGCATGTGTTCAGTGTTAATGTTGTTGATAAAACCATCCAGCTTAGTGGTTTTTTTAAAGGTAAAGTTTGTTACCTGAGTTACTGAGGAAGTTAACTCTGCATGTTTGTTTGTTTTTAAATAGATGGTGAAGAAGGTCAAGATCATGGCAAAGAAAGCTCAAAAGAAAATGAATCGCCTGGGCAGGAAAGGGGAGGCAGACAGGCACATATTTAACTTGAAACCAAAACATCTGCTGGCTGGAAAGAGAAAATCTGGTAAAACACAGAGAAGATAAGCGCTCTTCTGAATCAAAATTATAAACTAAATTTGTTAAAACTAATTGTAGTCCTGTCATCCTTTTTGGTAATATTTGGTGGTTAARTGTGTTTTGTGTTAGTGGTTAAGATACTTCAATCTCAGTTTCAATAGCTTCATGKTGCAGTTCCAAGCAATACCATGAGAAATTTCTCAATAATAGTGGCAGAAACCCTTTATAAACAGACATAATAAAATACTTTTCTTCCATGTTCTTATTCCTGACTTTCATGTATCAGTAAAGCATTTATATTTCTATATAAAACTAATTTAAAATGAGGTTAAATCTAGAAATGTGAACACTTTGTTATACTACCATTAATTAAAAATGCCCAGGTTCAGTAAGGTTGGGGTTGCTGCGTGCAAGTAATACTTGGAGGTAGGAGTTTACATTGCTGGTGAAGGCTGAAATTGGCTCTTTGAACTAGAAAAGTAGAACTTCTTCCAATGGATCTCTGCCCTGCTACCCTGCCCACATCCTGCTGCTTCACTGCTGTTTAAGGGGCAGGGTGGYGGTTTTAGTGTAGCAATGACAGAGATTATTCTCCATGTGGCTTCACGTATGAAAAGAAAACAACAGTCCAAGGCTTTAGGTAAGGTGTTTTATTCATAAACTTAGATTAAAAAGTATTTAAGAAGTACTCTATTACCKACAGCTGGGTAACATGTCTGATTGCACTGAATTCAAGAGAGCTGCTACATCACATCACTGTTCCCTCACCCACTACTTGCTTCAAGACAGTACCTTAGTTCTGGTCAACATACAACAAACTTGGCTCTAAAACCTCTTAAATGTTGAACCACTGGAGGTGCTGGTACATAGAAGCTTCAGTGCTGCAGTCAGAACTAGGATGAGAAAGAGAAACCCTGACCATTGGAAAAAGTTAATTTTATCCTGAATCCAGACACAGACTAGTTACAACCATGTTTTACTTGCAGTGAGAAGTGGTAGGATGAACATCCTGTTTCATCAAGACACCTCTGTGAGAAGTTAACGTAAGAAATCTMGTTTGGGTAGTGTGCTAACAGAAGAAATCACAATTAAGCTTTTTTGGGGGAAAACCCCAAAACCATTAATTAAAATTGAAGCACCCTTGAGTATTTGTCTTCTTGAAAAAAGCCTTCCCTTTTACTCTTGTTACTAGCAATTGACTGCAAGATCAAAAAGGATTAGCTCTGGCACTCTGGTACAATTTCTAATGAACTGATAGCAAGACCCAGTGTCAGCCCACTCTTGAATTTTGAGATTCAGTGGGTTTGAGTTGTCTAGGAATGACTACTACAGGGAAAAAAAGCCCTTGTATCAAGATGCTTTTGTCCTTTGAAGATGAAGAAGAGCCGTTCTTCAGCATATCCCATCTCCAAAGACAGGCTACTTCTGGCATTACACAGGTACCATTTACATTTGGTGTAATTAACCCTCTTTTTCACTTAAGAGAGGTCCWGTACTCGGCCATCAACTAATCAGAAAAGCCCTGGTGGGGGAAAAAAACCAAACACCATTTATTATCTGAAGCTTTAACACATATGTCAGCACTTCAAAGTCAAACTCATTCCACAGACAATCCAATTACTTAAGCTTTTATGGGTTTGGTTAATTATAGAGTACAGTAGCTGAAAAGACTTGCTTTCTGCAATTAAAAATAATCCTGGTTACTTTGAATTGTTTTTTTTCTTCTGGCAACTGGTCTTAACATCACTGCAGAAGCTACATTCATGTGTAATCACTACTTAAGGCGCAGTCAAGTTCAGTGGGAATGCATGAGCCCTCCTGTGTGAGCTGGGCAGGAGGTGTCCAGGCTCCCTCTCGGGTGTGCAGTGCACACACAGGCTGAGGATCTTTCACCAGGCAGAAAGAGGAACCCAGGAATTTCTTGCTACTGTTACCCATTTTACATGAGATCAATCTTAACTTGCCCAAGAGAACAAGAGTGAGGGGGAAGAGAAGGTGATGAAGACAGAAGAAAAAACATTGGCTATAACATCTGTATAAATGAAACATGCTCCATGTGGACCAATTCTCTGCACTTAAGTAATGATTTATCAGTGTTAATCAGACAACACATCATTGCTAGCCTTCAGCACCTTTTATCCCAGCTCTTTACATTCGGTGTATTTTTTCATGCTCAACAAATTTGTTCAAGTTATTTAAGTTATCCCACCACTTGAAAAGAAAGGTCTCTGCTATTAGCTTGAACCATGGAGTAATCTTAATTTCGTTCTTGGCAGCTTTGTCCAAGAGCTGTTTCAGTTCTTTCTGTGTCACGTAGCAGTAGCTTTGGATCTCGTTAGGGTCAGGATTCAGTGTCACATCCTTCTGTACAAATAAGATATAGTCTATCTCATGTTCTCCCCAGATCCCATCAGACTTGGCCTTGTAGTGAATCCGTGTCAGGTAGGAGATTTCTTCTGGAGTTACCTACAAACAAAACACTTGTCAGAACTGGTGCCAGAGCAGAACAATTGCACTGCTGGGCATTGCAGTACAATTTATCAGCTATTATCCTCTTTAGAAATTTTCTCCCAAGTGTACAACTGCAAGGTACTTTTTCACAAAGAATTACTAGGAAAAAAAAGATTCAAAGCACTTTGACAGCAGGAATTGCACTGTATTTCTCTAGTCAGACTCACCTTGTAACACTTTGAGTGTACTTCTCCTATATATAGTATGTTTTAAATAACGTTTATCAGACTTTATTGCACACTCACTGAGCACTGGTGAACACAAACACTTGCACCTACCCCTCACCTCCCCAGGAGAAGACTTGACAACTACTTGAAGCCAAGGTCAGAACCATGYACTGACAGCCTGTGTAACCCTGACCTCCAGGGATCTTTGCAAGTTCACTCAGTTCTCTGCATCTCCAGAGATAAATTCATGTTTAGGTTYGAGGCTGACTCTGTCTGCCAGACACAGTCCGTTAACGGGCGAAYGTTGGCAAGAATTCCTGTTTCTCCCTCCTTCCTTTACCTGCTCCACAGGAATTCCCAACTCTGCTTTCAGCCGTCTCTGTGCCGCTCTCCGAACACCAATGGCATTATTTTCGTCCAGTTCCAGGGGATGGCTTAGAGGATGACTGCAACAAGTGTTGGTAAAACAACCTGCAAGAAGTTTGGATCAGTACATTTTTGACACGTATAAAGACTTGAAAAAATCCAAAACCAACACCAAAAGCTTCCYAGAGACATAGGCCAGTTATTCAGCACATCACAGCTTTGTTTCTCTTTTGCAGAGATGGGTCACAGAAGGAGGAGGATATTTGCACCTCTTACTTTACATATTTTGCACTGGGATTTGCCTCGACCAAGCACTACTTTGCAGGCTAGCATTTGATACACATGAAGGCATTCTTATCCCCAAGACAACATCTACTTAGAGAGTCAGTCTATAAAGACCTTGTTTATCTCTCAAATGCTAATTACAAATACTTTTGGGAGTTTATATGGAACACAATATTGGAAATATTCCCCAAGCTTCAAGACCAGCTGACAGTAAGTAGAATTAAATAGAAACTTTATACTTGTGTTTAAAGGACAACCCATCTATACACTGTTTCAACCCCTTGTCTACAAAAGTCAAGCTCAAAAGCATCTAAAATAGAGCTAGAAAACCTACAAATCACACTTGAACATTTTCATTGGTTAGCAGAGAAGGAAAAAATTAAAAATAATCTCTAAAGTAAAGATTCCCTTGGAAGGAAGAAAAAGGTCTTCCTTTCTCAAATTGGAAACACTTGGTTTTGTTTTCCACTGAAAATTCTGCAACAGACAACTTCATGCAACCTCCAACATGTGTAATGCAAGCTATTTTTATTTAATTCCCTTCTTATTTTTATGCCTCTCCATTTGCATCTGACAGTAATAGTTCAGGACTGTTCAAAAGTCAYGCACTACATAGTTTGGTCACACAATCTCACTTCTTGCAGAGTTAAATAAGTGTTAAGACACACACAGAAAAAGGTCTGCAGATCTCCCAAGCACCAGGGCTGTGCTGCACATCAGCTTTTACCAGTGGAATGGGACACCTCCACAGCCACCAGAGCCATTTCTTCAACTCCAATAAATGTCTTGCAGCAGAGGGCTGCAAGAGGCACCACCCCTCTGCCCTTGCATGAACAGGATCAAACATGTCAGGGAGCAATCATTTCCCAAGGGTTTATCTAACAAAATGCTAGCATTCTCATTATCTTACTTCACCCACAAGGTCTCTTGAGCTCTTAAAAGTACTGGAAGTATCTCCTCTCCAAAGCAGTAAATTCTAAAACCTCAGAATAAGTTACACTGCAGGATGAGACTGATATATTTTTTAAAATATTAATTTAAATAAAACGTTTAGATAAATACAATGCTTCAGTACTAACCTGGAAATGTAATTTTTGCATTTGATCTCTGCTGCAGCAAGAGTTTATTTTCTGTGTTAAATAAGAAAACACTGAAAGCTCGGTGCAGTAAACCTAAAAATAAAATGAAACAAAAACCTGAGACATTTAACAGAAGAGAAAAAACATATGAAGACAATTTAAGGGCTTAGAATGGCCTCATTTGTAGGTAATCCAATTTAAAATTAATATATGTTAAAACCCAAGGATTTGATAAATAACTCAGAGCTATTATTCAGGTTTCTATGTCAGCTTATGCAAAACACGAAGTTAGAAAAGTGCTTAGAACAAAAATGCAACAGAAGAGTTCTTCTAAACTCAGTTCACCATTCTGAATACGCACATTTGGGCAAGCTTCCAAGGACAGCCTGGCATCCATAAATTTACAATCAAAAAGAGATGATTCAAAAATTCCTAAAAAACTGTATGGAATTTCAAGACCCTTCAAGAACTGCAAAAGTAAAAGGAAAATAGGCTCCCTTAAAAACAGTATGATTACTGTTTTCTTCACCTTTTTCGTTTGTTATTCCTCACTCTTCAGGAAGATGCTTTCCCTGAGTACATAAAAGGAGGTCACACACTACTATGAGAGACTGATGAATCTGACMAACTTCAAAACAGTTAAATCCTTCTCCTTTAGCAGTGTTTGAAGTAGAACTCTGTGTGAGCTACTTTAAAATCAAAGCCTCTTSTACTTGAAAATAACTCAGCGAAGAGACAAATGGCATTCTTTAGAAAAAGCTACACAGAATCAGGTATCTATCATAGGAAAAACTACTGGTTTATCTTCAAAATGTGATTAAAAATATTTATCAAGATGCACAGCTTGTATGTGGAATCACACATTTCTCTCCTTTGCAACTGCCTCCAACTGAGTGTTCTCCATATTGCAGAATTTTAATATTAGATATTTTACACTGGAGAGGAGGAGGCTGTGGGGAAGTACTGGCTCTGGTTTGATCCAACATTCAYCTGAGATTAAGGCTTTAATTTAATCATGACTATGCTTCTGGAAACATTTAATCAATTTAATGGTTCAATCAGAAGGTAAGCAAGCTGTACCTTTATCAATGTTTTCATTCAAGTGACAGTTTTTCTTGGTATCTGCTCCAATCTTATTGTCATTTTCATCGATAAGGATGCACATCTCTGCCAAGAGCTGCACCTGCTGCTCATCCAGGTGATCTGTGTTTACTTCAGGCATGGTGATGGCAGCACACGTTCTGCTGAAAACAAACAATGAAGAGTCATTCATCATTCACTAAGAGTGAATGGGCAGAGTGTGAGAAATAATCAAATGGCTTGTTTTTCTGACATGGTGTAAATCGTGGACCAAGTGTATTTTGGGAGGGTTTACATGCTTTTAGGTTTCTGAAAGTTCCTATCCGTGATATAAATCACATAGCAACGCTTGCTAGGTGCTTGAAACATTTTCGATTCTTACGAAGCCCGTGCASCAGCTGCTGCAGGACAGCCATGCTAAGCATAACATTTTTATAGGCTGTGAGTSGCAGGAATTCCAGTTCCAAACTTCACCCCGCCTCACCCCACCGCCCGTGCATGCTGTGCACACCAACTCTGGTTACTTTTATAACGCCAGGCATCCTGTGCACGGCATTTCTCCTCTCCACACATCTTTAAATGCTCAGCAACAGGGTTTCAACCCAAGGCACCTCCAAAGCAACCCCTCCCCTGCCCCGAGCCTCCGCTGCCCTGGGCGTGCTCCCGGCAGCCCAAAGAATCCCAGGATGGGTCAGGTTGGAAGGGACCACAGTGGGTCATCTGGTGAACCTCCCTGCTCCATCTGGGTCATCCCAGAGCACAAAGCACAGGATTGCGTCCAGATGGTTCTAGAGTATCTCCAGTGAGGGAGACTCCACATCGCCTCCGAGCAACCTGTTCCAGTGCGCGGTAAYTGCACAGGGAAGAAGTTCTTCCTCGTGTTCAGGTGCAAATTCCTGTGCATCAGTTTCTGTCCATTTCCTCTTGTCTTATTGCTCAGCAATAAGGTCCGTCCTGTTGGCACCCTCCCATAGGTATTTATAGACATTACTGATGTCCCCTCTCAGCTGTCTCTTCTAAAGGCTGAACAGCCCCAGCTCTCACAGTTTTTCCTCTTAAGAAAGACGCTCCAGTCCCTTAATCACCTCCACTGCCCCCCACTAGACCCGCTCCAGGAGCTACACGCCTGCCCTGTACCGAGGGGCCCAGAACTGGACACAGCGCTCCAGATGCGCCTCATCAGGGCTGAGGAGCGGGGCAGGATCACCGCCCTCGGCCCGCTCGGCAGCTGTCCTCGCTGTCCCTCTCGCCGCCCCGTCCCTCAGCCGCGCTGCCCCGTTGCGCGCTCACCTCCCCGTCGGTGCGCTCGGGACCCGCCGCTCTGCCCTCACGCCGGCGCCGCTCCGAGGGGCCRCGCTCCCGACCCGGCGCAGCGCGCGCCACATCTTTCGTCACRCCCCACCCGCCAATGGCGCCGCCGCTCGGCGATGACGCCACTGCATCGCCCGATCGCCCCACTGCGGCGCGGGGGGCGGGGCCGGGAGCGACGGGTGGGAGAGGCGGCGCGCGCGGCCAATCGCGACACGGTAGGGGGAGGTGCTGGCCAATAGGAACAGGGAGTAGCGGTGAGCTGGCCAATGGGAGCGGAGCAGCCGCGGCGGGCGGGACGGGCAGCGGTGCCCACAGCCGGCAGAGGTAGCGGGATCGGTATGGGGATCCCTTTAGCTTCTCCTGGTCATCGGGAATCACAGAATCAACTAGGCTGGAAAAACCTTTGAGATCATTGAGTCCAACCTATGATCGTAACACCACCTTGTCAATGAGACCGTAGCATTGAGTGCCACGTCCAGTCTTTCCCTAAACACCTCCAGGGACGGTGACTCCACCACCTCCCTGGGCATCCCACTCCAGTGTCTAAAGCTTGAGTATTTATAACATTCAGCGCTGCTTACTGTCTTTTCACCCATGCACAAAAACCAAAGGACTGTGCCCAAGGTCCGACTCCCACAAATGTCCCGGTGTTTGTGGCGAGCAGTTCCCGGACAGATTCTTTGCTCATTTCTGGGAGTGTTTCAGGTGGCGGCTATACGCATGGGGTTGTAGAGTAGCAGGGCTTTTTGGCACATTTAATCTCGGACACTTTTCCTTGATTCGTAGTAGCAGCCCTTGAGCTAAAGAGGTTCAGTTTGTGCCCTACAGATCACAGCCTGTGGCACTTGGACTGCAGGAACACTGACTCCCCTCCTGCACTGGCAGCTGCGGCTTGTGGAAAACAGTTCCTGTGCTAGTCAAGCTCTGAAACTGCGACTCGGTGAGCTCTTGCAGAGCAGAGAAAGAAACACAGTTCCTGGGTAGGAATGGAGTGCAGGCAGGATGTCAAGATAAACTGGTCAGATAGGGGAGTTCCAGATATGCCAGATATGTGCAGATACCAAACTAGGAAAACTTCAATACCAGCCTCTAGAAACTTCACACAACCATAGCTAAGTACCTGCTTAGCAAGGCTTTTGCTGGTTTATTGCCTGTCCACAGATTTGGGTTTATGACTGGATGCCATAAAAGGCCTAGAAATGACATTTAACATGTCCTTGGGAGATAGCTTGCTCTGATTCCCTCTCAGCACAAGTTCCAGCATTTCAGTCTGGTTTGTTTGATTTTTCCTGTGAACAGGACAGATGGTCTGGCATTTAGTGATATTATCAGCAGCACTAATATTCAAATGGATAGTTAGTATTTTACGAGGAGGGTGTCTTACAGCGTTCCCCTGTGCAGAGCTTGCAGAAAGAAAGAAGAGTGGAAGTGGTTTGAGTGAAAGCCACTTGAAACCAGCAGAGCATGAAAAGTGGAAAAAAAAGAGAATGTAACAACATGCCAGCTGCTACATATCCCTTTAAGTACATAAAACATAACATAAAAAGATTAGTATTAATGTTAATATTGCGTTATTCGTTAATATACTACAAATTAAATGTTATCAACAGAACACTAACAATAAATATGTACTCTCAGAAAAGACTGAAATGTACACAGATTACTTTTTATTGAGTTTACTTATCATTACTCTACAGATTACGTACTGCTGAGTCACTGGCACAAAAACACAGTAACTGGAGACTGAGCTTTGTAGAAATACTGAGAACATTCTTCACCACATTGATCACTTGCTCGTTTCATTGGTCCAGATAAAAAATAAACTCCGTCATTTTTTCTTCTATCATTTTCCTAAAGTAACCAAACAAGCTACAAAAATCTTAAAAAAAGTATAACTACTGACATGGACATTCAAACCAGCATTTCATATGCAGACAACAGATTTAACAAGCAGCCCTCCTGTGAGTGAAGCTCTTTTGGAATAGAGACTTCTCCCCTGAAAGGCAGAGATGGGTCTGTACCCGGGGCACAGCTGGTGTGGGACATACACCAATGAGCAGGTATACACAGTGACTTTCAGGCTACACAGCAGAGGGAAACCAGAAAAAATGTCTTTATAGATGGTGGAGAAAAGAAAAGATATTTTTCTTCCTAGTAATAACTACCAAGAACTTCTATACRGGCACTTTAGAACCTGACAGAAACAATTACAGTTCCTGTCTTGCACAGACAAACAAAGCACTTCACCTGGGTCAATGCTGGTGAGCAGCAACAAGTGACAAGTCCTGATGGATAATGAGAGGCAAAGAAGCAGGGACGACAAATAACAGAGACAAAACAAACCATTTTCTCAAAACAGACAAGGGAGAGACTTCCCAAGCCTTTAACCAAAGATACTTTCAGGATCAGGTGTTTTATGCCACCTGTATCATCTTTCCTTTTGCTCCCCTCCAGACTTGCTCTGCACCTTCAAAGCTCTTTGTGTTGAAAATAAAGCATGCTAATTTTTGTAATGGTATGCACTTCACTGAAACCTCAGAACTTCTACTCCACCCTGCATAAACAGAAGAATGCCTGAAGTGACATATAAATGCTTTTGAGACTTATGTTATGCATTTCCTGAAGTCTGCTGACTGTTTTCAAACACTCTGCCAACAGGGAAAAACACTTTCCTGTAACAATTGGAAAGTCTTTCATTTCACCTGAAAATCCAGCCAGCTGCAAACCACTGTCAGGCTTTCAGTATGTACTAAGAAGTGCAACCCCCACCAAACTGAAGGAAAACCTTTTCATTCTCCYGCAAGTTAAACAAGATGATGGCAAGCTACAAGATGAAATAAATGCTGAACAAACCTGGGATTCGACCCCAGCCTAGAATGCATAAACTCCTGAAAAACGCTTGTCCTCAGTTTTCAGATTTGCCTTCCTTCCCTTAAAGGAAAATCAAGGGTTTCTTTGCCCCTCTTGACATCCAACCTTCTTCTTTTTCAGTTTTCTGTTCACTCACTCTGATGTTTAASACTTCCAATTCACCCTTCTCAGCTATAGAGCTATCCTTGTTCCTGGTCTCTCTAGACAATTCTTCTCGAGAGACTTTTCCTGCCCTGGAGCCACAGCTCTTCAGAAAATATTTTTCTAAACGATCCACTTATGTGTGGAGCGAACAACAACCAGGGTTTTATCTGAAATGAGAAGTAAATACTTCCCAGTCTTCACTAATCTGCTGTTCACTTGACTCTTCTTTCTTACAACGCCTGTTTCAGAGAAGTGGGTTGCCTTCAGCTCTCTTCAGAGAAGACAGATGGCTTTGTAGTAAGAATGTAATACATATATGCTAAATATCTAAGTAGGATGTTGTATTTGCATTTAATTTTGCTATCTCAAGCTGATGGAAAGAGTGCTATGATGGATGGCTTCCAAATGTTTTTATATAGCATAAGGTGAATGAATAATGATACAGGAAACCACTCTTAGGAAGGAGTTATTAGAAGATTTCCTATACAAAGAAAGAAGTCCTTTTCTCCCTTACATTTGTTTTGTTTTCTTTTTTCTTTTTCTTTCTTTTGGTTTGAGCTCTGGACAGCAGGCTTTGCCTTTTCCTGCTACTTTTACAGGTTTGGAAAACGCTAATRTGGGAGATTCAGCTATTATTCTGTTCTGTTGCTGTTTTCCTAAGCCTTGTGTCTTCTCAAGTCCAGCCAYGGGTGTAGATGTGTCCAGGACAACCTAACTTTTGCCACTCTATCTACTGTAATGCCTATTAAAAAAGCTTCTTAGCTGCTGAAAAGATGCTGACTAATACTGCCCTGTTTCCCTAGGCTCCTGTATTGCTATCTATGTTTCTTGTTTTGTATCAGGCAGTTTGTGAAAAGCAGGTCTGTCTTTTGTTCTGTGTTTGCACCTATATTCCTGTTTCACAGTGCCTGCTACTCTCGCAGTGCTGTGACAAAACCAAAGCAGAGCTAGAGTGACAACAGGCCACTTGTCATTCTTTTCTTGTGAAAAAGCAACTACATCCATACAGGGCCTGTTAATTTTCAGGTGAGGCACACTGTACCAAGGAAAAAGTTTTTTAAGCCCCCATCTTTCCTTATTTCAGTGTTTTGCATTTCTTCAGGCAAAAAATGCTCATTTCTGTATTGTGCCCTGCTGCTAGGAAATGAGCTGCTCCAGGGGACAAGAAAGTTGCCAAGTGTTCTCTCTGGGAATCTCTGATGTGGATTAGAGATCTCTAATGTACTCCCGCTGGACATCTTTTCCCTTCATTCATATAGCTAAGATTGTTATAGTACAGTAGTATTATACTAGGGTGAAATAATTTTGGTAGGGATAATGAGGCTTAAAAAATGTTTAGTCAGGAACTGAACAGCTGAGAACTCGAATTGTCACGACTAAGATGGCTGAGCCACCCACAACTGCACCAGCTATGAAGAGAATTCAAGGCATCAAACAGGCGCATTTGTTCAGGCTGTGTTCAGGCTTCCTCCTGGGCAACTCTCTTCTACCTCTTGTCCCTCTTCTTTTGCCTGTTCAGTCTCCGCTTAAAGCCACTTAGCTATTCAATTTGCTCCTTTTTAATGGCTTTGGAGAAGGAAATAGGCTAAAATTATGGGATGGTCTCAACCAGTTAGGCTGGTGATCTTGGAGAATGACCTCCAGTAATGAAAAATATGCTAGTAAATAGGTAAACCACTATTTTTGTCAGTGTTTAATGCAGCTTTAAGACATGACTGCACAGAAGTGGGTAGAAAGGAAAAAAGACAAACGAGAACTGCAGGCAGACTTGTAGTTGGGAAGCACATTAAAAGAAAATGTAATATTTCCAGCTCTCACTGGCACATGTTCTTCTGGCCTTTYTACAGACCTCTTCTAAGGCAGTTAAGATAATCTGCTGGAAGAGAGAAAATAATTAGGCTAAGGCCTCTTTTGACTTTCACTATCTGCTACAATGAATAAGAATTTTAGGTGGAGGTTTATTCTAAGTGTTAATCAGTGGAGGAATTAATCACATTTCAATTACGCGTTGTAGGCTTCAGAGTGAACAGCCTACTTGCAGAACGTCGTGGTTAACTTTGATGCGCTGCTTCTGTCACTCCCTCTGCAGACACAGCGGAAAAAGTCCACGTTCGGTATTTCCCAGCCATTCTGTATTAAAAACATGTGGAATTCCAGTGGTGTTTCAGCAAAGTTTCATCTCCCTTGTCAGACAGTCCACACGATCCAGTGTTACTGGAGGTAACTAACTAACTAAAGCAGCGTTTTAATTAGGTAACAGTAACACAGCGTTACCCTCGAGGAGCAAGAGTCGGGGTGGAACACGGCTCAGCTGTTTAAACACCGGCATTACAGTAACGCGGGGAGCAGCGGGGCTGCAGGGCCGAGTACTGGGGTGGTGGCGGGGCACCTCCCGCCCGGCCCCTGCGGCATTTCCGAGCCCGCGGGGCTGTGCCGGGCGGGAGGCTCTCCCGGCTCCCGGGGGCACTCCCGAGCGCAGGGGCCGTGCCGGGCGGGAGCGCGGCGGTGCGCGGCCCGTCGCCATCGCGGCTCGGAATGGGGGCCGCGCCGCTTCCGCCGGATGTCGCCGCGAGGGCTCCGCACCGGGGAGGCGCGTCCTGCCCGAGCGGCGCCGGGATCGTTGCTGTTGCTGTTGCTGCTGTTGCTGGTGCTGCCTCCGCTGCCGCCCCTCCCGCCTTCTCCCCCTCCTCGTTGTCCTCATCCTTCCCCTCCTCCTTCTCCGCGCCGCCTGCAGCCCTGCCCCTCCCCGCCCGCCGCCGCGGCTGTGGCTGACAGGTGAGTGCGGGGGCAGCGGGGCGCGGACCCTCCGCCATCTTCGCGGCCGCCCGAGGGCTGAGGGGAGCGGGGGTCCGGGCGGGGCCCGGGGCAGCGGCGGTGGTGGTGCCATCGCGGTGGTACCTGCGCGGTGCCGCCGCCCAGGCCCGCGGCGCAACACGGGGCTTCTGCCCGGGCACCCCTTCCAACGCCGCGCTGTGCCGCTTTATTTCCGCGTGAAATGACTTGGCACGTTCTTCTGTGAAAGACCGAAATAACCGAAAATAAGCCCTCGTTCCTCTGCTATGCGTCGCGGTTTTTAGCGCTTCCAGCCCGAGGCTGTAGGGATGGTTCCAGGTSTGCGGATAGCGAAACCGAGGGTGCTGCTGGGGAGACTCCTCTCCCTAACTTTGTTCGTGTGCTGCTGCATATCCTAAGGACAAGCCAAGCGTAGGGCCCCATTAGTTTACAGGTTGACACCTGTGCAAATGGAGTAAAAATGAAACACCCAAATTTCCTGAAGTGGGGCACAGCTAAATGGGGAAGGCAAGTGCCATTTGTGGTGGAATGGGGTGAATCTGGCCRTCAGCAGTGGGAGTATGACATGCAAGTGTCCAAGATGGGTAAAAGTTGTCTGTAAAGGACCATTTKCAGTATTTCTCTCTTTTTCTGCGCTAAAACATATGAAAATAAGTTTGAGGGAAGGATGTTATTGTTGATGTATTCAGAGGTTGAGTGGATGATAGGTTCCGTTCCTTACGCAAAGATGAAGAAAACTTTTTTCAAGTTAAGTGTTGATCTGTGGTTCAAGGACATATTGGCATTTGTGAGAAAAGAGAAACTTCTAGGTGTGTTTTTATCTCTCTTGTCCAGCTTGTCAAATTTGTTTTGTTATTGCAGTTTCAAGTGGGGCTTTCTACAACAGTAGTGTTATGGAAGGCTTACGTAAAGAACTGGTGGAACAGCTTCTTTGAAGGGATTCAGTGTCATTGAGTACACCTTGAAATGATACAAACATCTATTGTTCAGGCACCCATTTTACAACATTACAACTGCATTGATCTCCTTAAGCAAATTTCTGAAACTGCTTTTCAAGCAAGTCTTCTGTTGGCATTTCTTGATGATTTTGARAAAGAGCTGGTAACCCCAAGAACCCACAAGTATGTTTTCTAATGAGTAGTTTAGATTAGATAACAATCTTTGTGCATGGTGTCAGCTCTAAACTGTCTTGTATTAACTTTAAATGTAGCTTTGTGTGTTGTGGAGTTGGGCAATTATTTCAAGAAAAGGTGCCTCCACCAAATATTAGATTTTTAAGGCAGAGGCCAGGTGTAATGTTGCTTGCCTTTTTAATGCCGGTTGTTTATGTGTTTGTCCCTGAAATAGGTTTATCATGTTAAATCTAAAGATTCTAAGATGAGACTATCTCTTTAATGTAGACAGGCCCTTCCACCATCTGTGTCTTAAATTCAGGACTTGTTTAAAGGATGCAGTCTTTGGTATGGACTGAAATGCTTAAGTTTGTTGGTACAGTCACAAGACAAATATTGTGAGTGTRGTGATAATGTCTTACAAGAAGAGCTTACTTCTATGAAATCCTGAAATTGCAAGCCAGAACTAGTCTGTGCCAAGTAAGGAGGAATTAAATGGTACTTCATTCTGTAAATTCAAGATAAGATTAAGATCATTTTATGTCATGGAATTTTAAGTCTTGGAGCTAAGACTGGTAGCTTGTCTTGTGAGGTAAAGGCCAGGGTGAGGGGCTGCTTCTGGAGGCCACTCCTTCAGACTCCTGTGGGGAGAGTTTGTTAGTACTCTGTGAATGACCACTGAAGAATGGATAGGAATCAGGATGGTCTCCTTGCAAGCCAGAGTGATTTGTGTTTTCTCATCCTCGAGTAATATGTACTGACTATTTTTAGGCTGTCTTAGTGTTTCAAGATGGTAGGCTGAATACTCACAGTGCTGTTACATGGACTCTTGGTAGGTTCCGTAGTTCTCTGTGCTAGACCATATGAGGTAATGCCTCCAGAATGTGCTGTACAGAGATTATTTATTGGTGCTTCAGAAAAGCTTGCTAAATGTATTATAGTTAGACTCAAAATTACTTGCTTTTGTTGAAATCTTAAGCACTAAAAGATACTAATTCACTGGCAAATAATATATCCCCAAATGAAGAGCAATGGTACTAGAGGTTACTCTGCTTGAATAAAACCRTAATAGCAATTTCTCTAGTACATCCGTAACAAGTACATAAATATTGTTGTTTAGAGACTGGCACAGTAAGATTCTGGGCTCTCAGTGTGGTGCAGTGCTTCCTTAAACACCTGGTTAAACCACCTTTGTTCCTGAACTTCCTTAGGATTCCTCACCCTCAGGTCTTGTATTTGCATACTTGTGCCTGCGTGTAGGCTACTTCAAGGCTATTGGGGATTTGCTAATGCTGAAATGTCTGTGGAACTGCTAAGGAAACAGAATAGCCTGCAAACATATTTTAGGTTTTAACTGGCTGTATGTAATTTAGCAGGACCTGATGCTGTCTGTTGAACTCTTCTTTATAGGTATTGATGAATTAACTTTATTGAAAAGAAAGTACAGTATATACTCACAGGTAACTAACTAGTGTTGAATATAAGATATTATTTTACCTTGTGCCATTTAAACTAGCTGAAACAGRGAGTACCCTCAGCGAGCACAGGTGGCACAGGTCTCAAAGGGAAGGTTTCAGGACATTGGCAATTTCACTAAATAGGTCTTAGTMTGATGATTATTAGTGGATTATTAGGAAGGTTTCTACTATATTCTAAAAAAAAATCTAAGTCTGATAACTATTGTTGTTTAGTATAATGTAAGTTAATATAAGCTTGTATGATGAGAATAGCTTTTCTCACTTTAGCAGACTGTATGGCAGGCTAGGTCAGCCCTGCATTTTGGTGTGACTGCAGCATTTGCTGACATAGCTGAATTAGCAAGATCAAAGCTTGCTAGCAGCAAAAGTGGGCTGGCTTACATTTGGATGTTGGTGTTAGAAGCTTGCTTAGAGTAGGTACTCACTAACGTATTAAAGCTTTTATCCTTGATTTCAGCTGTATAACGTATTAAAAATTCGTGGGTGCAGCTTCTTTGCTCTGCTTTTTATTGAAAGGAGCTTGTCACCTTCAGTGGTGGATGCTTGCTTTCCCCTTTTACATTTCGAAGAACATCCAGTTTCATTTGAAAGAAAGCTGCGCTAAATTTAGAAAAAAAATCAATGTTGTAATGCTTGAGTGGATTTGACAAGGTTTGAGCACACTCATTAGTGTTTCTAGCATCGTCTGTGATGATCTGGAATGGTTTTGTTTCCCAAATATTTACCTTTACCAAAACAACTAGTGTTACAAAGCAGTCTGTTTAGCCTGATCTTTCTCAGGTGTGCTGTAGTCTTGGGACTTGCATTGAATTAATGGCACTTGAATGTACAGCATCATTGAAGCAAATTGTTCACTGAAGACCTCAAAATGGAAGTTTTACTCCTTTAAATTTGATTTCTTTGCATATTAATAAAGAATGTAGTGGCGTATGTTGATACTTAAATTCCCTTAACTGATGAATAATGCTGTCAAACTGAGTTCCATGTAATTAAGAACATAATAACTGTAATCATTCTCCTCTCTTTCTCCTTTCCCTCCCCACTTTGTGGAAAAAAAAAAAAACAAAACCCACACACTCTCCCACATTAATGGGCATCTTTGTACTGTAAGGTTTTAATGCTGCRCTAGACAATAATTACTATTGTAAAATACCTTTATGTTTTATGTAGTATACACTGAAATTTTCCTCTAAGCCATGTTTGAAAATGGGAGACATGAGATGAAGAGATTCAAGAGCACACAAATACACTAAAATTGTATGGGGKTTTTTTTTGTAAATTTGGACACAATCATTTAAATAGTAACTATTACTATTTCTAAGCTCTAAACAAAATGGAGCAGAGACATGTTGGGTAAGATGTTGCTGAATCTCCCTGATGCTTTCACTTTACAGACTTGTGTGTTGTCTTGAATGAACAAAAAAGGAAATGCAATACTGTAGCCATTCTGTCTATGCTCTGACACATCTTAAAACAGATTTTCTCTCTGGCTTCAGCAACATGCATACCCCAGGAATTCTTTCCTTTCAGCAGCCTTCTTGTTCTGTGTTCAAGAGCAGAAGTAGGCAAGTACAATTAGCTGATTGCTGCAGTGAGTCTTGAAGTCTGGTAAGGCCGGTGTGTGCAGTTTTTGTTGGTGCCGTTTCTCTGTTGTAGCTGACTAAAACAGTAATTGGTTCCACATCTGCTCTTTACTGTTACTCTGATGAAATATTTCCTGTGACTGAGTACATGGGAACATCTGTTACAGAAAGGTAGGTGGCAGAACTTTAATTTAACATGCTGTAAAATATCCTGTGAGTTTAATTAAGCAGCATATCTGAAATACCAAAGTATCTTTGCATTCTGCAAGTAGTAATCACCTGTGGTCTAGATGTTTTCTAGGACATCTCTTTCTCGACTACTTCTGCAGATTTACACTGTCACAAAGGTTCTCTGGAGGCTTTGATAGATCATTGTGTGAAGAACTCTGTGCAAACGTAGTGTTTTCCAAAACAATTGAGCAGAATAGCTCAGTATGTCTCCTAAGCTCACTTTTTAATAATACAGTACTTGTGAACTGCCACCCTTAGTGAATATGGTTTAGTAATACAATATGCTTCCTCCTTCTCCCTCTTCCCCTTTTTTCTCAGAATATACTTCTGTTCAGCTTTTTTTACTCTTGATTGCTGATTTTAGGCTTTTGTGAATTCAGCTTCATTTGATTCAGGAAGCAAGATTCCAATACTTCTTGGTAATTCCTTCCAAGTAATGCTGCAAGCAGGATGGAAAAAAGTCAATTTAGTGAATTTTTCTTTTCAGAACCCATTTGGAACACTCAAAAGATTAACTACATCTGACTAACAATATGGGTTGTTTTGAAGCACTTTTGTCTTACTTGGTTTGACTGAGATTTGGTGCTTAACCCTGACTTGTGTTTATGTTTTCCCTCATCCCCCCTTTCCTGTTGTCTGGTATGTTCTAACTACAAAAGTTTCGAAAAATTGAAAGACTTTGACTGGTTTGTATACTACTGACTGTTTCACTAATCAATATTTAATATGGTTTTCATAGGATATGTAACATGACACTGATATTCTGGACAGGTAATTTTCATTGTTTGAAAACCTTACATAATAAGGGGAATCAGGTAACTGCTAGAAATGAGCACCTTATTTTTTTAGCATCATATTGCCAAGGATTTGTTTTGTGAAATCTACTCTTGAAAAACCTATAGCTTCTTACTGTTGCAATTAGAATCAAAATAGTTCTGAAATTGTCAAAGTGAAGTTAATATTTAAAGGGACACTGTCACTTTTTAAAAGCTGAATTTACATCCTGGTTCTAAAAAACTGTATTACTCCCTTACTCAAAGTTCATAAGGCTATTTGGTGGGACTCAGAACAATAATATTAAAGGCAGCGAAGCTATTCCCCTTGGCTTCTCCTTCCCATCCTCTGTACGCACATGCCTGCTTGTGGCCTCTTTGGTTTCAGCTTTGCTGTGGCTGTGTGCACCCTCCTGCCGAGCCTGGGAACAGCTGCATGTTTGCTCTCTCCAGAACGTGCATGGGTGGTGTGTCATGCTGCTGCATGAGGAGAGGGCAGTCCCTGGCAGTGACACTGGCTGCAGATGAAGTGCTGCTACCAAATAGAGACAATAATGGAAGTGTTTCCTACCTAATCTGCTCCCTGTGCTCACGAGCTGTGAAAGGAGTTACTTTTGTGTAGAGAATTTCACTGTGTAAAGATGTGATCTCATGCATATGACTGTGTCCCTTTAAATTCTACGTGCTGGAGTGTATAGCTGCCAAATCTGTGTGTACTGATGCTGAATGCTGCAGTTAATTCCTCGAGGGAAGCGATAGCATCCAGAAGGACCATGACAAGTTTGAGGGAGTGGGCCCACGTGAACCTCATGAAGTTCAACAGGGCTAAGTGCAAGGCATAACCCACATTAACATCTTTGTGTGTAACTGCAGTTCAGGATCCATCTCTGGCAGGGATTAGAAATTGGCGCTTTTTTTGGTGTGGGTTTTTTGTTTTGTTTTGGTTTTTTTTGTTGCCCCTCTCAGATCTTAAGTGAAATGGTGTTAATGGATTTATGGGATTATATGTAGCTATGTGTATGTATAAAACTGTCTTAATAAATCTGCCTGTGTGCATACTGATGCATTGGGCCTTAAAAAGTAATTCTAAACACTACAGAAAATGGTAACTGAAAGCCGTTGAAAGAGTGGTTCCCAAGGGAGATAGGAAGGAGAGTGGAAGAGGGGAGAACATATATGTGCTTGGGATCTGATCCTCTTTTGTAAAGAAATAGAAATGTGATGAGCACTGAAAACCTGTTCCTCATTCTTGACCATATGTCCATGAACAGGAAGATACTTAGTGAAGCCCAGAAAACTGTCAATAAATGTTTATGGGATGGGCTTTTTAAATTTTGGTCCTATCTTTTTATGGTAGAAGAATCTAGCCACAGTGCATAGAAAAATCTAGGCAAATAAGAAACTACCCAGTGGTAGTTATTTCTAGTCTTTCTTCTTTAATTTCTGAATAYAGCTAATTACTTACTGCTGATTAATCACACATAAAAAACTCTGATGGGATTAGGTGCAAGGGAGGACTGTGTCGAGTCCAGAGGAAATGAACAAAATAATTTCAGTGCAGTACAGGTCACTGGTGCAACCTGAATTTTATTTTAGATTCACTATGGAATTGGTGTCAGGTTACTGGAACTCAGGTGTTCCAAAAACTAATTAAAATACCAAGTATTTTAATAAGGATGGATGGGCGTTAAAATCTTAACTAAATCTAATCTCATTTTGATACAAATTTCTGTATCTATTTACATTTTCATTTTGTGGTATAAGACCCAAAGGAGATTTCAAGCTGTTTTTATTCATGGTGCATACTGTGTTTTTAGTAAGGTATGCTTTTCCTTGGCTTTATGATCTGTTAAAAAGCTTAAAATACCATGTCAAACCTCTGAACTGGTTAATGCCTGATCTTGTTAATAGTGATGGTGCTCATTCCTAGCTTGAGATCCAGCGTGTTGGCGGATCTTAAATTGGAAGTGGCCCTGGGTTTGGTTTAAATTTTCTCTGATCAACTTATTTAAAAGGAAGCTCAGTTGCCTGGTTAGCTTTGCCAACTCTGCTCTCCTATTTCTCTGCAGACTATTGCATCTATTTTAAGTTGTAATTGTTGTTTCAGAAATGATTTGTGCTGGAGAATGAATTTTTATTTTGTTCTCAGTGTGCATGATTGAAAAATTTTGGGGAATCAATCCTAAAACGTTTGAAATGTTTAACAAATGGTAGCCCATGAAACAAAAAATATTTTCTGTTGAATGTCAGGTTTAAATTAAAAAAAATCCTRTACTTAAATGTTTGTAAAAACAAGATTTTGACAGTCAAGAACATGCTCTCCATATTTACGCAATCAAACATAATTTGATTTTTCTTACATATTCTCCACATTTATGCAATAAATCAAAAGTAATTTGATTTTTCTTAAACAGGGGAAAGCTGTAGCTCATACATGGTAATATTGTTTGGTGATACTGTCAGGTGTTTTTAGGCCTATTAAATTGCATATATTTGGCTTTAACAAGGTGACTAAAATGAACCGCATCAACAGCAGCCTGTTAAGTCAGGTGCACTTTCACTATTCTCTTAAGTTCATGGGCACTTTCATTACTAAGGAAGTGAAACCATGAGCTGCCAAAAATGGTGGAAAGTACTTTTCAGAACTTCTGTCATGAAAATTAATTTCTGCTTATGTCTAAACAAGCACGTCTGTTAAATTTTGTAACACTTAAAGTTGAATAATACATTTTTAACCTGACAGTGTCCCTAAATTACCATGTTCGCTTTCATTTTCCAGCTGGGTTTTAATTTTGCATGCATTTCAGTGAACTATAGTATGCATTATAGTTGTTTCCTGGAAGCATTTTGGGGCTGTCTCTGCTAGTGTTCTCCAAAATGAGCAAGGAAGTGGAATTTATTTTCCTTTTGTGGAGGTTTGTTAGCTAATGAATAAGTAATGCAGAAGTGATTCCATTCTATTTACATATATGCATATGGTTTTGAATTTAATGTTGTTTGAAGAACAGCTGTAAGAGGGATCT
Organism: Amblyornis subalaris; assembly: GCA_018881555.1. Classification (NCBI taxonomy): domain Eukaryota; kingdom Metazoa; phylum Chordata; class Aves; order Passeriformes; family Ptilonorhynchidae; genus Amblyornis; species Amblyornis subalaris. The sequence goes on from JACAXG010000010.1 coordinate 8,945,643, forward strand.
CTTCTTTTTAATGGCAACCAAAACAACTCCAAAGTTTAGTAGAACTAAGTATTTCTATTTTGAGAAAATTATTTAAAYCGTGGTTGGTTTGGCAAAGCAATTTGTAATGTGTAATGCTTGTCCTTAGTTTATCATAGGAGCCTCTGTGAAGCTGTTTTTTTGAAGTAATGCCAATAGAAAGTGGAAGTTGTGCATCTGCTCGCCAAGCAAAGCAGAAACGTAAATCACACAGCCTTTCCATTCGAAGAACCAACAGTTCCGAGCAGGAACGGGCGGGGCTGCAGAGAGACATGTTGGAAGGGCAGGTAAGGTGGTGCTTGGCAACTTATGTAACTTTTTTGTGTGTGTTTTCTATGGGGAGAAACTAAACAAACTTAAGTTTGAAATGTGTCCAGTAAAGCTGCAGGAACAGCAGATTTTGTTGCTTGTAAGTGCTCGCTGCCGTTGGAGACCATTGATGTGGATGTTGACAGTGTTTCAGGTTGTGTTGAGACCTGTGGAGTTTATCAGCTTTTGTGTATCCTTATGTGAATGATAAAACCATAAAGCAATATAAAGAAACAGCCTATTTATTTCACTGTGACCTTCCCCCCGAGGGAAAAAAAGTTCAAGATTCTTGATTTCATAAGTTTGAATTTGGAATAGTAGTAACTCGTGAATAGGAATAAACTAAAATATTTCTAATGATGGCTCTGATAGAGAAAATATTATTTGGAATGCTGTTCTACATTCCTTTCCATAAAGTAAACAAATACTGCCTGCCTGACAGAGGTGTGAGCTAACTCAGATTTTTGTTTATGTGGATTTTTTTTGGTTTTTTGTTTGTTTGGCTCAAATGAAGATGTGCTCTTCTATGGATTAAATTTAAGGGAAAGAWAAGTAGCCACTAACTTTTGTAGCTTTCTTAGTCACACCAGTGTAGTGGGTGCAGTCTGGACTTGGAGCGTTCCACCTAACAGTTCTGAGATTAACTGAGTATAAGGCTTCTGTCAGAGGGATGTGATGTAGTGCTGGCAAAGATAAGCAAATACTGGTTTGAAAGCTATTTATTGTTAAATTGACTACACAGTGTTAATGTGGGCCTGGCAAAGATGATGGAAAACTCAATTTTTATCAGAGAAGTGGTTTGAAATGCAAGTGGTGTTCGGCTACAAGAAACCTCATACTGGAGTCTGCAGATACTCTGAAGGGAAAACCTGGTGTTTTCTCAGTGTAGTCACTTTTTTTTTAATTAGATCTATTATTCAGTAAATCATAGCATTAGTTTTCTGGGAATTAACAGAGCCCGAATTGTTGCTTCTAGTCATCTAAAAGTTGCAGTATGCAAGTACTTGAGTAGAAAACTGTTCGKGCATTTGGAACTACTGCAGCCTTATTTCAGGAAAAGGAGTGAAGGGCAGCTGGGAGGTCAAGACATGGTGTCAATTCTACCTAATAAACCAAAATTTTAAGCTGTTTTAGTATTTCTTAGCAAACTCTTAAGTGCATTACGCTGTAATATATAAATGTTTAAAATGTTTTATGTATCATCTTGTTTAATTTTGTTGACCTTGAACAGCCAGGTGGCAGATTCTGACAAGTAGAGAGTATTAATGCGCCTTCACAGTGGAGCTGTAAACAGCATGAGATCTAGCTAAGTACTTTTGCAGATAACATTATTACATGCTATTATAATGAGCTAATTTAAATAATGCCAACTTTAAAGAGAGTAAAGGAAGTGGATSCATTCTACTATGCTGGTTACTTCATTACTGGTTTAGATTTGCTTATCCTTTCTCCTTTCAGGCTTTGGGAAGTGGTTTGAAAACCTTTTCTACCTCTCCTTTTTGGTTGTAAAAGTTGTAGGATAAGTTAGTTTCTTCCATAATCTTGCTGTGTGAAATTATTGGGTAATTGAATCAGAAATAGTTCTTCAAATTCCAGTGTTTCTCTTAATAGCATTTCATTTATTTACTATTCTTATTTAATCAATTTTGTTTCAAGTTGGTTTTAATTAGGATTTGTTTTGCTTCTGATCGTCTGTGARTGCATAAACAAAAGTACCCTGTCAAGGGAGAGGCAGATGAAGGAAGGAATGATGCAGGGGGACATAAGGAGCAGAGTACTACTTCTGCCAGCACAGTGCCACAGCTTAAGCCAGCTGTGAAGCTGGTGGAAAACTGAATTGTGCACAAAGCAGGTGTGCTCTGCATCGTGGCTGTGAGTGGTTTCTCTTGCCCTCTCTTTAAAACTTTGGAAATGACTTACACAGGATCATGGCAGGCCTTTCCTGCTGTGCCTGCAGACAATTCCCGGGGCTGTGGCGGAAGGTGACTCAGTTAAGTGAAAGCTTCTTTTAAAAAAAGTTTATAGCTGGCTACCTGGGTAAATAATAAGTGTGGTAAGCCAATTTACTTATTGTGCTCTACAAGCGACTGAAGAATAGAATGCTTGAGTAATATCTGGGGAGGGAAGGATGAGAAATCGTAGTTTTCTTCACACTTAGTTATGATTARTAACAAAAGTAGGTAAATGTTAAAAATACATTTAAAATGTTATTTTGTCTCAAGGTTTGGTAATGAGCTGCATTGTGTTGACAACTTTCTAACCCATTGCATACTYGACCTTTGAATTACTTTATCAACCAAAGGTTTTTTTTTTCTTGAACTGGAAACATCTTGACATTAAAAAGAATTTTTCCCCCACTTTTTATTTTTTTAAATGAATTGTACATATATCTTAGTTTTATAATTTTTCYCTAGTAGAAAACCCCCCAAAAATCCCACAGGTGATTTGAATTCTGTCCCTTGAAAGAGAAAGAATATATAAAATGAATAATTTTATGATGCACAGAGCTTTTTGTTTTGTGTTCTACACTAGCGGTAGTTTTAATTTCCCTCCTTGCTGGGACATGGAGAGAACTGTTAAAATCAGTTCAAGATTGAAGAGTAATTGTATAAAATATATGTAAAGAAAAATATAAACCCTAATATTTTGCCTCCTAGGATTCTAAGCTACCATCTGCTGTCCGGAATACACTCCTTGAACTTTTTGGACAAATAGAGCGGGAATTTGAAAACCTGTATATTGAAAATTTGGAGTGTGAGTATCTATTTTTTTTCTGGCAATTTATGAATTGTTTGGATTTAGGTTATAGTAACAYTAATTAAAGCACTTACCGTGGCTATTGTAGTATAATTAGTGTAGCTTTTCTGTGAGGAGTTTAAGAATTGTTTTAAACTTGCAGCCAAAGATGGAATTTGTACATTTTCAGAAAAATCTCTTACTTCTTTGACACAAGCACTGAGAATTGATGTGTATCATCCCCCTTGACTCTTGCACAAGGCCAGTGAAGGGTCCCTCTCCTTATCATTGTAGGCTCTGATGGATTTCATGTTAATCTGGCAGTAACTCCATTCAGCCTTTGAAGTTCGTGGCTTTGTTGTGTATTTGCAGGCTTAATTTTAATGATGTAATATTAATAAATAAAATTGGAAAAGGGTCTTACTTGAGAAAGTGTAAAATGGGGTGGGTTTGGATCAAACTATTTATACATTGCATAACCAGCACCTGGAGCTGTTCATGGGTTTTGAAGTAAAGCACTCAGATAAAAATTCCAGGTGTTATCTGAAAAGGATGTTATTGGTTTAACGACAGAGCAGTTGTCTGATAGTGTAAGTGATCCAAGGTGATGCAAGAGGATCTAAAGTTAAGTAATACAGRCCTGTACAGTAATACAGTAAAGTCTCTGCTCAATTTCCCTTGCTGGAATTTTAAGCTGTGTTGCATTGGCTTGGCTTCTGAATTGTGGAATCTGTCTGATTTGGCTCCAAGTCAATTTTTTTTCCACACCTAATTGGTYCCCCCAGTTAAAGCAGGCACTCATGTTAAAAAAAAAAAWAATTCTTGCCTGCTTTTTTGAACATGTGCTGAGTTTTTTATTCTCTTAAAAGCTGAATTATGTTGGTTAAAGGCTGTCATCRAAGGTACACATTTTTTAGTGGCATTTTACACAACTGAATTCTCAGCCTCCTGCTGASAAGTTGGCTGGTAGCAAGAAAAGGAGAGTTTCCCTCCCACGCCTTCAGAAATACTTGTCAGAAAMCAAGTGGTGGATTTGTACCCTCCAGAATACGATTATTTTCCTTCTTTTCCATTTCTTTATCTATGTTCTTCACCGCACAGCTCTAGTTGTGACTGATCTCTTTTCACCCCTCTGACAATTTCTTAAGTTTTTCTCTTCTCATGCTCAGTCTGATATTTTTTGTTCTTGGTCTAATTCCTACACTAGTGCTGCAATTASTGAACACAGAAAATTTTTTTAAAAGTAAATTTCAAAGTATAAAAAATACTCATTTGCTGCACTACCTTTCCTGTGAGACTCTAATAGTAGACAGGTATTCAGGGAGAATGCTGTTTTGTGATTAATAAAATCTTTGTCAAGAAAGGACGTGCTAATTCTATGGCTAAAATATTTATGATGCCACAAGTTTTTTGTCTTCTTTCTGTCTTCTCAAATTTAATTCAATACAGATGGGCCATGTRTTTCACAGAAACAGGTTTGTTAATCCTTAGCCTCATTTATTAGTAAGAGTAATTAGAAGCCACCAATACTTGCTGTGGAATCTGGGTCAAGGTTGATCTCTGGAAAATTCAGCATGAGTCTTGGTTTATGTCTTGGTGAGACCTGCTTTTATAAAATCCTGGTTGATCTCTTTTCTTCTCCTTAGCATAAAGTAGCTTACATACTAACCATAACAATTCTTAAATAGTATGTTAATGCTGTTGTTAGTGATGCTCAATTCTGTGTAGTAATGTGAATTTTTGGCTTTGTTAGTGCGTAGGGAGATTGATACACTGAACGACCGTTTAGCAGGTGAAGGACAGACAATTGATGGAGCTGAACTGAGCAAAGGACAACTGAAAACAAAAGGTAAGAGAGCCACAAAGAATCCTAAACCGGTATTTTTTAATTCTGTCTTTTGTACTTTGTTGGCCAAAACTTAGAATGTTATTGAAGGGAATTAATACCAGTTACTTATACAAACAAGCTAATGTTGTATTTGAAATACTTTCCTTTGAATTTATTTGTCTCAACAGCCAGTCATAGTACCAGTCAGCTTTCTCAGAAATTAAAGACAACTTACAAGGCATCTACTAGCAAGGTATGAGACAAATTAAATCTCTACTCATTCATGTGTACTCGTGAGACTAACTTGACTGTCTTTTAAGTTGTGAGTTGTGGTTTCTTTAGGCTGAGTAGTGCTGATCTTTGAGTAAATCTGCCTCCTAAGGACCAGTATGTTTATCTTGGATTCATTGATTAGTCATTACTTCAACCATGCTTCAACCATATTTTTACAGTAATTGCTTGCCTTCTTTGAAGAAGGGATGTTGGAGAGGAGGAAGTGTACACGTGTATGTGGGAGCGCTACTTTGTAAAGAGGACTAAAAAAAATAATTCTATTTCATGAGGGAAATAGAGAACTTTGTAGTGAATTTCTGMATGAAGATTTGGGTATTGCAGTTGAAATGGGGATTTAAGTAGGTACTTCTATGCGTACTACTATAGATTGTTTTTTTAAAATTATTTGTATTTTTTAGCTATGAGACTAGAGCAATTTGTTTCCTTTATGTTGCAAGCCTTGCTCATCAGTAGCTAGTGATCTTTTTTTCCCTGGTGTCTTGGCACAGTTAACCTTTCTCGCGTTTTTCATTTTGTGCATCTGGTATTTTTCTTTTCCTCCTTCYCTCCCCTTTTTCAATTTTCACAGAGAGCTTACCTGCTGCTCTTTTTTCCCTGTCTCAGGGTAATTTCATGATACATTATTAAGATTAAATAAAACGTGAGGAAACCATAGTGGAATCTGGTATGTGAACCAGCTGTATAGGAAGCTGTGTGGTTACCTGTATTGCAGGCTGATGTCTGGTGTAGGTGTCTTGGAAAACCTTCTGTTAAGCATGAAAGTTTGAGAGTAAGAATAGTGTAGTGAAATAAACTGAAGCTACTGTGCTTTATTTGGTCTCCTTTTTGTTTTATTGTTTTTCAGTGTTTTATTGCTGCCAATTTGATGCATAGAGGTGCCTCTTTTAAGAGTTAATGACTCACAAATTCTTTAATGAGGCCACTGAAATAGGGAACAACATGATTATTAATTGGGGCTGTATAGTTTTGGTACACCTACTGTGTAGTCATGAATTAGTACTCTCTAGTGTAGTGGTGTAGTTTTTTGGTTTTGGGGTGTTTTTTGTTTTGTTTTGGTTTTTGTGTGGGTTTTTAAGGCAGGTGTTAAATGCTTGTCTTTTACTTTCTTACGATGTAGCACTCATATTTTTTCCTGGGCAAGACAGGCAGACCTCACAGCTTCAGCATGTGGAGGCTCCTGGGTAACTGCTTTGCTGCCTGGTGTTCTGATATGAACACACAGCTAAGTAGCCATGAGTAGTGGAACATGAAGAATGTAATACCTGAACATCATGCACATCTGTTGTATCAATTGATAGCCAACAGATGTCTGAATGTGCTGATGTCTTTTCACACCTTTGGATCAGAATTTACTGGGAAGTAGACAAGAGCTGAGGGAAATTAAAATGTTGAGAGCATCTCTGTCCAGTGTGTTCTCTGAAACCTTAATGCACTTCATGGAAGTGCTTTCTTTTGACCTCTCCTTCCTTCCTGCACAGAAGAGTCAAAGCATTTGTCTCTTGACCCACAGAGAGACGATAGCCAAGAGTTAGGAAAGAGTATAACTTTCTAACAAACCATGATTTTTCCATCTGTACCCTGATTGGATGTAGTTAGAGTTCCCCAATACCCTGTCTGGGAGAAAGACATTTAGAGTTTTAAGATTTCGACAGCTTTGAAATTCTTATGTCTGTACTTTCTATGAGTATTGAATGAACAATGCTTTTCCCAAAATGGTTGTGTTCCAAACTCACTGGGTAGTAGATCACAAGTTTTCTCTTCAGCCCATCCATTATAATTTTACCTTACAGGGTGTTGGGGGAAATGCTGAGTGAACAATTCTTAATTCGAGTCCTTCATATGAAATTTCCATACTGGAATAGTTTTCATCCCTTAGCTGTATATTAAATTGGCAAAACTCATATCAGAAAAGAATGGTTTCAGCAGCAAGGGTTATCCACCAGTGTCCCAGTCCTGAAGAGGCAGACTAGACTTAGTGCTTGGTACTCTTAAAACCTGTTTTTTTGTATATGTTAATGGACCAGATTCTGTGATTTAACTGCAGGTAGTTTTAGATGCAGGAATCACACTATGAAATCCATGTTCTTATGTTAACAAAATGTTATGGCTGCTGTTAATGATCCCTGGCTTAGAAAAGTTGTTACAACATCAGGAAAGCATTAATTGTTTATGCAGAATCTTAAAATAAGCTGAACTGATGTAACTTGCTCCATCCAAAGTAAATTCCAGGATCTCTGATTTGTCTTGGTCAGGATAGAGACTCTTAAAAGAATGTATTTGTTCACCCAGTGGTTGAACGGAATAAAACTTTTCRGACTATGTAGTTTTTGCCCTCCCTGCTTAATGTTGCTTCACAGGACATTCTGTTCATCAGGCACAGTGTACTACTGCTGGACTGGTCTGGAGATGACCAAATTTTCATTCTTATTTCTAATGTGTCCTGTCTGTGTAAGAAACACTTTTACGGGGTGCCTCACTCTGTTTGCCATGCAATTGTTTAAGTTTGTATTCAGTTTTCACTTGTTTACATAGTGAAAACAATTGTTTCCCTATTAACAAAGCTCTTTAGAGAAGGGAGTACATGAAACTGTATGAATTTAAGAAAGAGGACAGACAAAGGTGAAACACACTCAGGATATGGTTGCCCATTTATTTGTATATGGTGATCTGCTGAAGTTACTTCAGAAATTTTCCGCAGTACAGAGACCTCTATTTAGCAAGTTGCGTGTTCTTTAAATATTTCCTTTCCTGGCTTGGGACATTGTTTATGCATGGTTAACAAAGCAGGAAGTAATCCAGGCCCTGTCTAGTTTATCCAATTACTGGTATGAGAAGAGAAGRACAGCAAAACAAAAGGAAGGAAAAAAAAGTGTGGAAAAAGTGTGTGTTGAGTAAATATCTGTATCAGGATATGTATTGTTGGATAGTGTTCTTGAACTCTTATCTTCTGTGTGTTAATTAAAGACTGCTAATACTCTAGAAGGAGTTTTATGTCCTTGCCATTATGCTCAGTGAAATCACTGTCCAGCAGTCTTGGAAATTCTGTGTTTGTTGATGGGTAGGGGATAGTTTCTCCTAGAAAACTTTTGCATGAGGGTTTGACTCAACATTAAAAAGAGAGAATGCAAGCATGGTCTGAGTGTGGGGTTGAGAGTTGGAAAATTTCAAATTTGGAGTTTGAGCTGAGTCATGTATTAGTCCTCTCCTGTTTGCACTTAATTCGGCTGTTCCACTTCTCATTTGTGAGTCTGTTTAGTTTAAGGACTGAATTAAATGTGAAAGTTGCATCTGTAGGATTGTGTTCAAAACTTAGGAAATTCTGCAGTATGGTTGAACTAATAATCTTTACCATTAACCCATTTTCTTTTCAATGCATCCTTAATGACTGTTCCTTCTGTTGCTGTGAGACCAAAATGCCTATTAGCTGATAATTTGGAATTCAAATAGGGCATTATCATTTCATCATTGCGGAGTTGACATGCTCAGGATTTGGAATGCTCTTGCAGATTTTCTTTTAGCTTTAAAAACTTTTTTTGAAGTAATTTGCTATAATGACATACTTAAGACCTTCTATTTTAGTACCAGAAACTAATGGGATTTTAACCTTAGTTTATTCTATCTGAAATGTAGACTTAATTAACTTTCTAACTTTTACTAAGCTGTAGATAAGTCTTAATGTGATTTGTGTTGAAGTATTTAAAGGTTTTGATTTAACTGGTCAGATACCTGCCTGTAATTCCATGCTGAGTAAAACACTGATAAATTGAAGTTGTCTTTTTGTTTCAGTTTAATTAAGCTTTTGAGATACTTTTTATCAAAGAACAGTTATGAGCTTCAAGACTTTTGGGGTAAAACCAGGGTATTTGTATTGGCGGTCTTAGTTTTTTAAGCCATTTTTCATGACTCTTGATTTCATTTGTCTCTGGAAGTGTTCCAGCAGGAGAAACTTTTTTCCTAAACATTGCACTCCTCTTTGAAAATGTAGAGTTTCTGCAGTTTGGTTCCTTTCAGTAGATACTGAGTATTTTCAGCCTTCCTGCACTGTAGTTCCTTGTAGTTTTACTGTTTTACTAGAATTTTCTTCCTTTCATTTGGTATTATCTATGCACATACTAATTTGGATTTAGTGGATCTTCTCTGTTTTTCCACTAATAGCTTCACTTTGCAGGAGCGTGCTTATCAAATGTTTAGATGAGTTTGACGTATTTTTTGAAAAGCTTCATTACACAAATAAACAGGCATATGCTCTCAGGTTAATGTTTGATTTGATTAGCTTAACGCAGTTTTAAAGAAAAACAGCAGTGAATGTTTTAAATTGGAATGTTTCTGGGTTTTACTAGAATTATGTAATAAGTACAGTTTTTTCAAAGATGTTACACTGGCTAGCAAGGGACTGTCTTTAAGTTACCAGATGTACTTGTTTGGGAATAGGCAAGAAAAGTTTTAAGGTCTTTTGCTAGGTTTGCTCTTTTTTTTTTYCCCATTAAAATCCTTATCCAGACTAAATGGGAAGTGCATTTTGCTCTTGTATAACTCAGTATTCCAATGAGATTGCATTATTGTAGTACAGGATAGTTTGTCTTGCATTCTGTAAAAGGGGGGCTGCTATTAAAAAAAGAAAAAAAAAAAAAAGAAGAGGTATGTTTACATCCAAACTCAGTTTCCTACTATCAGATGTCAATTTTTTGACAATAGTTAACTGTCAGAATTTTAAAGAATCATGAAAAAGTTAATATCTGTTTTTATTTGTGAGTTAATTACTTAATCTTGCGTCAATGTGGAAAAAAAAAATGTTGGTCTTTCTGCTATTTCAGATTGTATCCAGTTTTAAAACTACAACATCAAGGGCAATCTGTCAACTGGTAAAAGAATATGTTGGCCACAGGGATGGTATTTGGGATGTCAGTGTCGCGAAAACTCAACCAGTGGTGTTGGGAACTGCATCTGCTGGTAATGTTTTGTGTTGCTTGAATATTTAGAAAATTCTGCTTTAGTCCCTAAGCTATAGCAAATATAGATCCAAAGCATACTTGAATACTGAGCTCCACACTGAAAGAGTCCTTTTAAAGAAGTTCTGTAGCTGGAAAAGTCTTAAAATTGAAATTTTCTTGAAATGTGTGTAACATTTAGAAGGTTGAAGCATACTCGTTGGTCTTTCCAAAGTATGTGCCGGTTAACTTCCRTGCAGGTCACACTCTCCTTAGTCAGCTGTAACATGTTGGGTGGTGTGAATGGGTGGGATGGGGGAGCTGCTTGCTTGGAGAGGCTTCTGACACAGAATGCCATATGGTTGGATACAGAGATCCCTGCAGGCTTTCTGTCCTAGCACTGTTTAGTCTTTGTTTTATAGAAGCTGTAGATGTGGTCATAGCTTGGTTATTCTTGTATTCTGTCTTTTGCCTAAGGACATGGGGGCAGCTAAAAATCTTAATTTTCCATCCTTTTTACATTACTACATCATTTTTACATTACATTATTTTTTCCCGCTTGAGGGGGAACAAGTACTAGTGAATAAGTCATTAAATCTGTTATAGTTCAAAAGTCAATCTACAGACTTACGTGGTTTTGGAAAATTATTGGGGAAATAAACCATAACTGGGTAGAATTGGTCAGTTTGAAGTGACAGTCTTTTGAAGCTGGAGCAGAATCTGAAGGTACTGACTGCACTTTAATATTATGGACCAGAAATCTTGGCTTCCTGTGATGCCTAATCAGGACTACCTAAAAGAGAGAGACTCGACAACGATCAAATGGTTAAAAGCAGTGGTGTTTATTTGAAGGCCTTCAGGTACATCCAGGGCAGTCAAAGCTCATTCGAGGGGGGGGCTACACCCCAGGTGGACCCCCTGAGTTCAGCTCCCCAAGAGAGACCACCCAAGATGGACAACTGGCCACGAGTTCTCCATACTTTTATAAGTTTGGTCTATTAGCATATTGGGGCCAGATCTTCCAATTAGAGCTTTGGGTACTAAAGTAATTCACCCCGCGTTTGCTCCCCCTTCATCAAGGGCTGTTTACAGATCTTGGGCCTGAAGCAGTAAGGTGTCCTTGAAGTCCAGGCCTGAAGATGGATTGTTTTGTCTGAAAGGCAGTAGCTAACACTTTTATATGGGCTTTAGAGTTACACACTAAGAATTGCAGGGTTACAAGTATACGAAAAATATAAAAGCCAAAATCCTAAGGCATCACATGGACTGAACTGATACAGTTTTTATGTGCCTGCTGAGGGGCACATTTTGTCTTTGTGTGGGACATCTTGTCTTTGGAATTTAATTTGGAAACAGACATTCTCCAATTCAGCATTAAGGTATTCTTCACTTAAATACTTACATGAATTATTTATTTTTGGGTGTGGCAGGATAAAGGAGTGGCATTTGGAGTGATTTCCTTTTTAAATAAATTTTTTTAGTGCTCTGCAGCGACTTGTATGTATTTTGGACTTCCATGCAGGAAGTAAATAGATTGTGCCTGGAATTCTTTGTAGTGACTGGCTTTTCCACCATGAAATGCTTTCTCTCTTTTTTCTGGATCTCATGATACATGGTTGGAGCATTATACAGAAGTATATAACCAAGTTAGGGAGCATATTTAAAACAGAATTTGCCTTTCAATACTTACTGCAAATTAATTTGATTAGGACAGGACCTTTACTTTTTGGGGAGATGTGTATGTGCAATGATAGGAAACTTTAATGTTTTATATAAAAGATGATAGTCAAGAGGGTTTGGTCTGTTCTACATCTAAAATCTATTTCTTATGGGATGTGCTACACTCAAAGATAACTTGTCTTGATAAAAATGAAAAACATACATTTCTAACTATTTACATCTACTTTTTAATCTTGGTAGATCACACTGCTTTGCTGTGGAGCATAGAAACAGGAAAGTGCCTTGTCAAGTATGTCGGGCATGTCGGCTCAGGTAAGATAAGGGCATSTTGTGAAAACTGGGAACAGCATGGGAGGGGGAAATGTGTTTYGGCCAACTACAGGAATGTTTATTGTGATTTCACTGGCAGGTTTGCCAACATCATTAACAAGTCAATTGTGAAGTTCCACTAATTTTCATACAGAGAACGTTTTGTAATATGATTCTTTATTGGAGAGGCACATTAAGACAGTTCTGCGAATGCTAAATGAATAAACAAGTCCATATAAAGAAATTTACAGGCATGGTTACGACACTCAGAAGTTAAATGTCAGAACTCATTGAGGTCTTGTGCATGTGCAGAACAAAAGAGGCTTATATGATCAGAAATTAGCTGTCTTGCAGGATCGGTGTTATATTTGGACTACAAAATACAGATGCTGGGTGAAGATCTATTTGCACTTCCTTGTTTAAGATCCCACATATAATTTGCTGCATAATACTAAGATCTTGTGTTTAAAACAATTAAATATAGGTGTTTGTCTTTCTTTATACCAGTATGAAGACTTTGGAAACAATGTTTTTTAAACCCSTCTTTGGGTGGAGAGGTATAGTGCAGTGAGTGTCTTTGATGTTAATCTTAATTTTTGGTGTCCAATTTGACAAAAACCTGGTTAGCCACCTTCTGTCTCATAATAGTTACAATACAGGATTTTATAGACCAAAATTGGAGAAGTTTCCCATAGCTTTAACTTGCTGTTGAGAATGGAGCACTTTGAGTGATCATACCCTGAGAAAGTGAGKAATGCAGTTATTGACCAGGATTGTTTGTTCAAGTAACTCAGCACATCACATGAACTTTGTGGCGTGGATACAAATAGAATTAAGTTCTCTAGAGTTGCTTCAGCCATGAGTTCTACTTTTTCTTCCTGCTATCTGTCTTCTTGCTCCTACAGCACAAAGATAAATGCATAGAAACAACTGGTGACATGTTAATGTGTTCAGATATCTCAGATTGCTTGCTGCATGGACCTTTAAGTTCTGTAAAGTCATGTTTGAAGACTTCACTCACTTGAACTTTCATGCCGATAGTTTTCTTTTAAAATTGCTGTTTGGATAATTATGAAAATAATAAATTCTAACCTGTATTTAAACAGTTGTGTTTAAACAACTGTGTTTGAACAACAACAACAAAATGATATTGTATATAAATTTTATATAACTATGTACATCTATAAATTATGTTAAAAATAATGTATTTTTCATGTAATAAAACTTCTATTTTTGTTTTACAGTTGATTTGAAATGGTGCAAAGGTGTTGGGTGCCAGCAGCTGAGGCACCATAGAGTTAGTTCAGTTTAAGGAGTACCTTTTTAGACTCATTACATCATGCTCCCCCCAAAACATATGCATCTATTTTACTTGTATGATGGATGGAAATGATTTCTAAGTTCTGTCTTGAATTGAATCTTATGCACTGAAATGAAATGAAGAGCTTTGTTGGCTGATAGAATTCTTGCAGGATTGTTTTAAAGCCATCATGTTTTGATTACATATGTTTGCAGGATTGAAATCTGATTTGTTACTTGTATTAGGTTTTCAGGCATTTGCTCTTGCAATCCTAAGTAGTAAGCAGAAAGTTGATGGTAACATATAGTAAGTTTTCATTAAGTTAGAAATAATTATGAATACCTAAATTCTCTTTATGGAAGTCCAGAGCATTGTCCCCTGTCAGTTTATGTACGATTATTTGAATGTGGTTTGTTTCTCCTCTAACATGAACCACTTGTACTAGATTCAGGAAATAACTTGCTAGAAAATGTGTTGTTGTGTGATCAAGTATAGCTGCTTTCCTTGATACTACACTTTTATGTCACCTGGGAGATGACTACAAAAATTTGCTTAAAACTTAAGACAACTTGTTTTTCCAATGCTTTTAATGATAAAACATTGTGAAATAATTCTTTTAGTATACTAACTTAAAACTTTACTTTGTTTCCCACAGTAAACTCCATAAAGTTTCATCCCACTGAGCAGGTGGCTCTTACAGGTATATAAAGTTTTTTCATATGCTAAGTATGTTAATCTTGATGAAAAATAAATGTAATTTTCTAATTTGTTCTTGTTTAGCCCCTCTCCCTATTGTTTTGTCAGTATTTTTGTTGATTGAATTATTTTTATATTTTGAGGCATAATAAACCATCTCTGTTTTTTATGTCATGTTCTCATTTGCATTTTCCTGCTCCAAACCAGACACTTAGAATCATACATCAACTGAATGTTCTGAGATTCATCCCAGAGTACTGAAAAAATTAGTGGATGTTATGGTAGGACACCTCTTGATTGTCTACCAAAGGTCTTGGGCGTTTGGAGAGGTCCCTTCTGACTGGAAGCTAGCCAGTGTTGCTCCAGTTTACAAGAAGGATGTGAGGAAAGACCCATGGAACTACAGACCTGTTAATCCAACCTCAGTTCCTAAAAAAATTAGGGAGATTAAATGGGGTAATGCTGAAAGGCATTTCAAGAATAATGCAGTAATCAGGCACAGTCAGCATGGGTTCATGAAGGGAAGATCCTGTTTAACTAATTTGATATCCTTCTAGGATAAGCTCACCTGCCTAGTGGATGAAGGGAATGTGGTGGATGTAGTTTTTCTGGATTTTGGTAAGGGTTTTGATGCTATCCCTCACAGCATCCTTCTGTAACAAGTTGTCCAGCTGTGGGATGAGTAGGTTCGTGGTGTGCTGGGTGGACAGCTGGCTGAAGGGCAGAGCTCAGAGGGTTGTAGTGAATCTGGCTGRCAAAGGGTCACCAGTCGTGTTCCTCAGGGATTGATTCTAGGGCCAGCCCTGTTTGGAAGATTTATCAATGACCTGGATGCAGGAGTTGAATGCACCTTTAGCAATTTGTTGGTGATACCAAACTGGGAGATGCTGCTGACTCTCATGAAGGACAGGAGGCCTTGCAGGGGGATCTAAATAAGTGAAAGCATTGGGCAATGATTAATGGGGTGAAATTTATCAAGTTCAAATGCCAGATGCTGCAGCTAAAACATGGTAATGTTGAGCACAAGTATAAATTGGGAGAGGAGTGGCTGGAGAGCAGCCCTGCAGAAAGGGCTCAGGGGATGCTGGTTTGACAGCAGGTTTGATGTGAGTCAGTGGTGTGCCTGGGCAGCCCAGAGGGCCAACRTCATCCTGGSGTGCATCAAACACACCACAACCAGCTGCTCAGAAAAGGTGTGTCCCGCTGTATTCAGATTTGGTGCAGCCTCACCTGGAGTGCTGTGTGCAGTTCTGGGACCCACAGTTTAAGAAGGTTGTGAAGGTCCTTGAGTGTGGCCAGAGGAGACCAAGAAAGCTGATGAAAGGCTGGGAAGTCCTGTGAGGAGCAGCTAAGGGCTTTGGGTTTGTCTGATTTGGAGAAAAGGAGCCCAAGGGGTGACCTCATTACTGTGTAGAGCTTTCTGAGGAGGGGAATTGGACATGGAGGTGCTGAGCTCTTCTCTCTGGGATGCAGTGGTGGGATGTGTGGGAATGGCTCAAAGCTGTCCTGGGAAGGTTTAGACTGGACATTAGGAAGCGTTTTTTTACCAGAAGGATGGTCAGGTCCTGCAACAGGCTCCCTAGAGTGATGGTTGATGCTCCAAGCCTGTCAGTGTTTAAGAGGCATTTGGACAATGCCCTTAATATGATTTTACTTCTGATCAGCCCTGAAGTGTTCAGAGTTGGACTGAATATTTGTTGTAGGTCTCTTCCCTCCGAAATAGTCTGTTCTATCTTTATATATCTCTACAAGATATTTCGAGAAGTAAAGAATATTGTGCTGTTGAGTGTGCAGAAAAAGCAGTGTGAAAATATGACTGTTTGTGTTGTTAGGCCTGAGTGTACCATCGGTGCAGCTTCAGGTTTGAAAACTGTCTGATTGGTCTAATCCTGTGGTTCATATAGTCCAGCAATTAGGACATTAGCTTTGGGATTAAAGAGGTCTGGAGTCAATTTGCTGCTATTAGGTAAGTAATTGTAAAATGAGGATAATTGTTGCTGAGGTTAGAAATTAAAACACTTCAGCTTTCTGCATCTATAGTCATCACTTAAAAGGAAGGTAGGGAGTAGCAGGCCTTCTGTCTAGGATTTAAATTTGTCTATTGGGATTTTCCTGTTTTGATTTGCTAACTTAAGCCATTATTTCAGTACCATAAACAAAGTTGCTGTGTAAACTGATGTATATAACAGAAACCAACCAAACAAAAGCTGTCTGTAGATAGATCCTTGTTCTTCCATTATTTTTCTGAGAGATGGTTCTGCAAAGTATTTCAATTGAAAGTTTTCAGGAGTCTTGTTCTTCAGTGATAATTAATTTAGAACTGGTTAAAATAAAAAAATCTTCCCCCCCAATCCAGAATAGTGACATCAGAAATAATACAAGGTTGACCTTTCTTCTAGGCTTCTTACTTGGTCTATTAGATGAGATATATTTCCTAGTACTTTTATGTAAATGCACTTGCCAGAGCTTTGCATACTCATTACAAACTGTTTTTCTCTATCTAAAACCTTCAGCTTGGTACCTCTCAGATATTAGAACATGTTTGTTCTGGCTGTAACCAAGACAATCTTGAGCTTCTCATTAGTTAATGAATAAGTCTGTTTCAAAATCGAATGGTATCTGCTGAGCTGTAAACTGCTACTAGTTCAGCTGAGTTGTTTAAGGCAGAAAAGGAATAGCTTCACACTTGCTATTTTGGGTTTCTCATTAAAACCATGGTAAAAACATTTATTGGAAGAAATCATTGAATGAAGAACCCCAGTGTTTTGAGAAATAGTAAATGAATACCTGGTGATGTATTAAATGCCTTCTTCAAAAGTTACATCTTGGAACAGTGGTGATACTTGTGTTCTCATGTGTAGTATTGAAGTGTAAGTTTCACTGTAGGAGTGGTTAATTTGGTAGCTACTTATATTTTGCATAATGAGTTACATTCTTCATCAGTATGGAAGCCAGGAGAGTAACCATTGATGTTGAGACTTGTTTACCGTAAAGTTCATAATGGTATCTGTTAGGAAAAGGTGCAACTCAGGCAGTGTTGCTAAATGTAATATTAAAGCTTGTTTTTATTGCCCATGGAAATGCTCCTATTTATTCTCTCTCTTTTTTTTTACCTTTCTTCCCCCTGTGCAGCATCTGGAGACCAGACAGCTCACATCTGGAGATACATAGTACAGTTGCCTACACCTCAGCCAACTGCAGACTGCAATGTAAGCAATCAACTTACTGCAACTAAACTAATTGCACAGCAATTTCATCAGATACAGGTTGTATGATAAGACTGAATGTTAAATTTACACGTAATTTAAAAATTACATGATTTCAGGATTGCCAAAGGTAGGATTTTTAAGGTTTTAGTTTAACAGCTATATTTCAGCTTTTCTTTGAAAATAGACTCACTTGATGTTTTCAAAGGCATGTGGTGCAGGATAGAATTTACAGATGCAAGTACATGAACTGACTTTTTGTTTAAGGTAGTAAATGAACTGTAAATGAACAGTTGAATAATTTTTTTTTTTGTAATAATGAAGTTCTTTTTAAACTAGTTACATTTTTGTAGCTTAACTTATTGAGGCACCTGTATTAGCTATAGTTGCTGTGGATTGAAAACTGATGGTAAACACTTGTAATTTTGGCATTTATTTAGTTGTATCTTTATTGTTTTCTAATCAACCCTTGCCAGCACACATCACACTGTCTGATGTTGTTGTCCTCAGGCCTTTATTTAGTCAATATTTACTTCAGCCTGTCAAATGCTTATTTTACTTAAAACCACCCTTACTAAATTGTGAAGACAACCATAACTTATAGCATGAGCTTCTTATTAGGCTAAGTAGGGGCAAGAGTTGTCTGTATAATATGAGATAGATTTCTGAATGGAAAATATTTGATTCAGATTGGCATTTCCATTTTGAAAGAAGGTGCAAATGTTATCTTCTCCACATCCAAGTAATATAAAAGAAAAATGTTTGTCTTATATAAGTGAAGAAGGAGTTCAGAGATTGATATTCCATGGTGAGCAAAATAATTTATTTTGCATCTAGTTTATATCAGCACTGCATGATGACTATGTGTAGACCAACAGACAAATATTGATGTAATGATTTGATTTTAATGGATAAAAATATGTCTGTAGATTATTGTCTTCCTAAAGATTAACATAGTGTCCTGTTAGATGCTTCCTACCCTTAAAAATTGAAAGGAAAAAAGTCCCATGATGAATGTGCTGCCATGAAACTCTAGGGTAATACAATCAGGAGAATATAAAAACACTTAACCAGATAGTAAACAGATACTCAGAGCTAAAGAGTTTGGAGGAGATTTTAAAAGCACGTAGAATCATAGAATCATTTAGATCATCAGGATGATCATTAACATGATCAAGTCCAGCCATTAACCCAGTACTGCCAAAGCCCACCACTAAGCCATGTCCTTAAGGGCCACATCTACATGTCTTTTAAATACCTCCAACAAGGGATGTTGATTCTGCCACTTCCCTGGCCAGCCTGTTCCAATGCTTGATAACCCTTTCGGTGACAAAATTTTTCCTAATATCCAGTCTAAGCACCCTGTGGTGCAACTTGAGAAGACTTCCTCTTGTCCTATCACTTGTTCTTTGGGGAAAGAGGCTGATGTCCACCTGGCTACAGCCTTCCTTTCAGATAGTTGTAGAGACCATAAGGTCTCCCCTGAGCCTCCTCTTCTCTAGGCTGAACAATCCCAGTTCCCTCAGCTGCTCCTCAGCAATTTGTTAAAAGGAGTTATTAAAACTGCATTTAACTCACCGTTTATATTCCTTTAACTAAGTGTGTGATAGTGAGTACCTGAATTGGCTGGGTACTGCAGAATTAATTTACCCACGTTCATATTAAGGGGTTTGGGAAGCATTTACACTGCAAAATGTAACTTAGAGACATTCTTTCCCTTTTATTCTAAATCTTTTTTTCTCTTGCATTTTACAGCAAGTGTCTGGAGAAGACGAAGTTGAGTTCTCAGATAAAGATGAACCTGATGGAGATGGAGATGCTTCCAGTGACTGCCCCACTGTCAGAGCCCCGTTAACTTCACTGAAAAGCCATCAAGGAGTGGTCATAGCAGCTGACTGGCTTGTTGGGGGAAAGCAAGCTGTGACAGCATCGTGGGACAGGACAGCAAATCTGTATGATGTAGAAACTTCTGAACTTGTCCATTCTCTTACAGGTATTTGTTCACTCACAAATAACGGAATTGGTGGTTTGTTTTTATATGGGAGATTATTTGTAGATATTAAAACATTGGGAAAAGTAAATTGTTTGTCTGGAGCAGGATGTGAGTGTGTACCATCTGCTGCTCAATGTTGTAATAGTTTCTAAAATTGCAATTTTGTAAATCCCCTGAGCATGAATTTGTCGTCTTTTAAGCTTGTGATTTAACTTATGAAAGTAGTCATGTTTAAATTGAATGTACCCAAATTTTGGTTGTTGCAAAAGGCTTTTGCTGTGTTCGTGGTGTATTAAGGAGCAATAACCTACACTACTGTATGTGGAATAAGCAGTGTGGGTTTTGCCTTCAAATACAGTCCCAAACTTTTACAGCAGTAATAGGATTAAAGTTCAGAATGATCATTATTCCTTTCTGTTTGGGAAAAGGAGAAAAAATCATCAGCACTTCATTGCAAGTGTATGTGGAAATGAAAAGTCTGATTTTCATTCCCTTACATGTTGTCACGTGTGGTTGTAGGGCACGACCAAGAGCTCACGCATTGTTGCACACATCCCACCCAGCGTCTCGTGGTGACATCGTCACGCGACACAACCTTCCGTCTGTGGGATTTCAGAGATCCTTCTATCCATTCTGTGAATGTCTTTCAGGGCCACACAGAGTAAGTGACAGCTCCTTCACAGGTTTTTACAAGTTCCAAAAGTATAAATGTATTCAGTTGCTAATCTGTCCAAAACTGTTCCTCTGTGCTTTTTGAGGTACTAAGTTCCTTCCTGTTTTGTGAGACTGATTTTCACAGAAACCCCCAGTTGTCCTCCTTCAAATGTAGCACAGTAGTACATAATTTCCAAAACAGCGGCCAAGGCTCTTGGTGTGCTGTTGCTTATCTGGTAAGTCTCGATAAAAATTGTTACGATTAAAGGTGATTTAAGGTATGAGGTTGTTTTTGGCATTGGTTATGCCTGCAGTTTGGGGTTATTGCTGTGATGCAGTGGATCAAGCAGATTGCCTCTGCTTGTCTTGATACTCAGTGTGAAGTAAAGGTTACTTCTTTGAAACCAGGCGATAAAAAAGCAGGATTAATTTTTACACTTAAAAGCTTCTAATTTTTACATAAAATAAGAAATTAAAATAAGGGCACTGATTGCTGTGTTCTGTCAAAACAGTGATTTTGATGTAACATTTTTAGTTACCATTTTAGGCTTAACATTATTATACTGACTACTACTGAATATGGACAAATGTAGTCATGAGAATCTGTGTTCTGGTGTTAATTTACCTATCTGTTTTTTGGAGCTTTGATAAATGAAAAATGAAGGTGTAACTGGGAATTACTTTACCCAAAGAAGCAAATCTTTTTTTAAGACTTGGGAATGTTTGAGCTTGACTGTTTCAGAAAAAATTTCACCTCCTTTCTTCAGAATAAAAGATGATTGTTAATCCTAGCTCAAAATAGAAAACACAAATATTTATTCACATTTCTTTTTTTTGCTAATTCAAATGTGTAATTTACATTATGAATTTCAGTATCCACTTTCTCATTTTCTCAGCTATTGACTAGCCTATATATAAAGTAAAACCTCTTTAAATGCCCATGCCCTGAACTCCTCAGCTTGATAAATTATTTGGTGCTTCACAATCATCCTGTATAAATAGCCATCTTCTCTTGATAGAGCAGTAAGCTTGATTTTGTGGCCTGCATCCTAGAATTGTTTCATCTCATCACTTTTGTACTCTTCTACCACTTTTCCTAGAATGACTTATAAAGTTGAAAGGTTTTGTATCCATTGGTGCTTGCATTTTTTTCCGAGCTAATTCATTGCTTTGTCCCAGGACATTTTTTCAGAGAAAGGCTCGAGATTTACATTTATGTTTGCTGAGACCAAATGATGTTGATCTGGGAAGATGGTGCATACTGTAAAAACTGGCAGCTGGTGTTTTGGCTTCTATTGATGAGACTATAAACGAGCAGGGAGTTTATTTTTTAGCAATGGAATAGACCTTGTGCAGCCTCTTCAGTCACTCTTACTCAAGCTTTTAATTGTCTTCATATTTGTGTTTGTGTTATCAAGTGTCTCCGTTTTGTTCTTTGAATGTGTGAGTTTTAAGTATGGACATAGGCTTTTTCGCCAAATACACCCTAAATTTAAGGGTCTCRAAACTGACTTTACTGTTCAGTGGCTAGGGCTGCTGAGGTCTCTGATTTGTGGAAGGGGTGATTCTGTTATGGGAGGTGTTTCACTGAGGAGTGCAGTCAGAACAGAGATGGGGGAGTGATATTTTTGTAGTCGAGACGTACTTTGAGGAATTTAATTTTTGGTCCTTTATTGTACTTTCTGGTGGCAAAATATTTTCAAATTACTCTCTAATCAACTCTGTAACAATCTCATGTTAAGCAGCATGGAAGGAACTGTTTTATCTGTTGACTGGAAAACACATACACACGAGACATTCTTTTGGCTTTTCTGAATGTCTCTTCGAATAATTTGCCACGTATTTAGTATTTTGATAGGTCCTTGGCATCAGTTCTGTAAATTGGATGTTACAGTTGTTAGCGCTGATGATTTAAAGTCCTCAATCATAAGTTTTAACACCCTCTGGCTGAGTAGCACCTGATGAGCCTGGAGCTCATAGAGCAGCTATTTTTTCCCCTGTGCGTTTCACCAGATAAACTCCTAATACGTTAATCCAGTATAATTAGATGCCAAACATCTCAATCACGAGGCCAGTACATCGTGTTTATTGTGTCGCAGCACCCAGAATCTCATGCCAGCCCATATTCCTTATAGTCCTTCTGGCGGGGGATCCCAGCCTCACCAGCAGGTGGCAGCACCGCCCCGCGGCCGAGCGCCCGCCCTGTCCCAAAGACATCGCTGCGATGCCAGCTCCCTCTAATCAGCCGTGATGAGCGAGAGTGAGGGTTTGATCGAAATGGCTCATTATCCTGTAAAAAATACGACCCGTGCTGATGTGTTCGGAGACTAAAGAATCCTGTTATAGACAGAGTATGATTTCATAAAATAATATGAATAGTTACAGTGCATTGTTGTGTACTATGAAGTGATGTTATGTCAAAAGCAGGCTATATCTACTATCATCTATGAGAGATTATTTGTATCTTAGGTGGACTGAGAAGTCACCTTTAGATTTTGGTGTCCTGAGCGTAGAGCTGCTTTATTAAAAGCAGAATGATTCTTACTATCTACTACTATGACAATTTAAGAAAATAAATTCTCATCCAGTAAGGTCACAAGGAATCATTGTGATCAACATGCCTGTCTTGAGCTTCTTGCATTGATATCTATTTTCAAGCAATTTTAGAATTGCCGGCTGTATATTAGGTTGTTCCAATGATAAATATTTCAGCTTATCTCTTTGTAAATTCTTTACATTGCTTGTTGCAGTGTTGAATTAACTTCTCTGTTAAACTTTTTGTACTTTCCTAGTCTGAGTTTGTCTAGCTTCAGTTTCTATCTTCTGGTTTTTTTATCTTCAAGAGCTTTGTTTCCTATGCTAATTATAAAAGCTTCCTATATTTTCTGTTCTTATTTATGAGTTACCTATTTTGCCTGAAAGTGTGTTTTTGAATATATTTTTACATTTATAGACTAGGTATAGTACATTGATAGTAATTTTGCACTTCAAGCCTGCATTCAGCTGAGATCTTTTTCGAAGTTGTATCTTTCCACGGAAGTTTCTTTAAACATTGCTTGGTTACGTTTTTCATATGTATATATGTATGTGTGTGTATAGAGAGAGATGTGTGTGTATATATATATATATATATATATATATATATAAAAAAAAAATGACTGTTTAATTTCAGTACATTACTTACTTGCTTGTGCCCCGCTCACATAGCAATAAACGTATCTTGTCATGTTTTATTTTAGGTTTGCCATGCCCCCAGTTCATCTCACTTATTCTCTACTGGTGAAAAAAATAAGAAATGCTGTGGAAATAAGACTGGCGTTTGCTTAAATATAAATCTTTGTTATTATCTGGTTTTGTGTGTGCACCAATACGWATTTGTATTACTAGTGCTGTTAATCCCCAGTCACATCCATCCATGAGGAGTTAAACAGAGCCCTGGGAAAAGGTTGCATTTATGTTTTAATCCAGGCATTAACTTGGTGCCCATTAATTAAATTGATTTCTTGAGTTAAAGCCTCCAAAAATTATACTGGCGACTCAAAGTCCARTACCTTTTTTCCAGCAGATACTGCTTTGCAATACATGTTTGATAATAACAGCTGTTATTCTATTGAGAAATTATTCAGTTTAGAGGTTATTGATTAGAACTCTTGAAATTGAACTGAGGTTTTGTTCTGAGGAGCAAAATGGTTCTGGCATCTACATGGGAGTTTTCATTCCAGCTTCACTTGTGCTTTCCTTTGCCGACGCCTGCACAGCTGTGTCTTGTCGGGGCTGGGAAGGCCTTGCTTTTCCCAGCACGGTGACCTGGTTGAATGGCTCTGGTGGTGACATGCTCTTGCATATCTGCTGGATGAGTTTTTCTGTCCCTTTCAGTACTCTGCCTCTGCTGAGGTCTGCCTTGATGTGTGGAGCCTTCTAAAGTGTTGGAAATGTTTAACATTTGTAGCTTTTAAAAAAAAATCATAGTCTATGCAGGTCTAGTCAGTACTTTACAGATTTTATACGTTTGTTCTAAAAATTTACTAACACTGGAAATAAATTAATAGCCTATGGACAACTGAATGTTTATTAGCTAGTGGATCCATATATGGCTTCTAAACAACAGCTTTTGCTATACATTTGTAGTATATCGATGCTTATATGCAGCTGAAAAATTACTTGGTAAATAATAAAGGGTTTTGTTTCTTCAGTGGCCATCGGAGGTATGCAGTGGTTGGGAACATTGCTCTTGAAATGCTTGGAAAAAAATTTGCAGGGCTTCCCAGTCTGGACTTGCAAATACCATCCTTCAAAGAATAAAATGGTRTCTTTAGAAGCAGCTTTGGGTTGCTATCCTTAAATGAACATCCTTKGTGTTCATGCGTCTTGATTGTTCAGTATATAGTTATGCACCACCTTGCCATGGCAATTAAATACATTTTTGTCTTTAAAAAAAMCCCATAAATTTGAGTGGGTACTTTTGTCCTAGCACAAAAAAATTACAAAGTTTGTTTACTACTTTTCAGACTTACTGACTTTTGTGGCTAAATTGAGCCAGTGCATCAAACATGAATGTGTGTTACCTGTGGAATCTGTATCCTTGTGTTACTTTCTGGGCAAACTCAGGAAAAAGAATTGCTGATCCTGGATCTTATGTTATTTCTCACAAAGAGCTTATAGCTCTTTTGGACTACGGCGTATTCCATCTCCTTTCACCCTGCTTATGAGGCTGTAAGAGACCAGAAGGGAAAGTTCCTGTTCATTTGCTGCCTGTATGTCTCTGAATATGCAGCTGGATGGTGAGCTGTGCTTCATCCTGAGAACTTTAATATTAGAGAATTGCAAATATGTCTTGTTTCAACTTTTCATTTTCCAACTCCTACACTTGCTGGAAAATCTGAATTAAAAAATATAAAAAGTTATTAARCAGCTGCTGATTAGGATGCTGGGCTGAATTCTGACATTCAGTGAATTGAGAGTTAATGTCAAAATGGCATTCTGTTTCAAGAGACTAATAATTGCTTTAGTTTTTGTGGACACTCGGGTTTGCCAAGGTCAGCTGGCTTTCTCAGATTCTTGGGTCTGCAAGATTTAATTCTCATGCCTTATTTGTGTTTGTCTTGAATATATTGTTCTTGAAAAAGCAAGTCATGGTAGAGGGAAGTGCCTTTTCTCCAAGCAGTGATGTCATTAGACATCCCTGTTGGAAAGTAGTCTTATTCTAGATATGCCCACTATTACAAGGTCACTGTTAGGTATTCTTATTCAACCACCCTTTCTTGGTGAAGTTAAAGCATGCGTAGATGTAGTCCTTAAAATGCGAGCTTTGCACCTTTGACTAAACCTGCGCTTGAGCTTTTAGTCAAAAACTTTTGTGCCAAACAAAACGTAACAAGTTGGATGCTATCAGTGGAGTTCGATCAGTCTAAGGCATCTGTTCTTTTCCAGATAGTCCTTTTCTTGCTTCAGCTGTTAATAACTTTAGTGATGCTTTGTCTACCATTTTTTGTTGTTTTTCATCAAAGAATGCCTTAGGCATTCACCATGTGTGGATATCTCAATCTAGCTTCTGTAAGAAATGCAAAATTTTTGTGATGAAACATTCAGTCTTCTCCCCAAGCCTCACTGATTAACTAGATGGTTCCRATATTGCTGTTAATATTCCTACCTTGTTTTGTCTGCTGTGGGGTTTTTTCGTCTTGCATTTCATTGAAAAAAGGCTCCAAACTTGCATTTCACACACTGTTCTAATCCTACATTTGCATGTTGAATATTCTTTAAATGAAATTTATGGCCTGGGCTTGGAGCTCTAGGGTTAGCTTTTTTAAAATGCTTTTAATGCTTCTTAACATGTTTAAAAAACCTTTTGGTTTACATTTACTACATATATGTARTATGCTAAGGATGCAGCAGTTTTCTTAGACTTGTTAGCAGCCTTAATAACTGAAATCTCAGGCATCTAGCTTTGAATTTGCCTCACTTCCCATGCTAAGACCTTCTTAATGAGTCTGTTTTGGGACAGACTAGGGGCAGAATGTTTTACATGCTTTCAGCCCATCCAGGTTACCTCTCCTTGTGCTGTTGCACAGCTTAAACACCCAATTTTCTCTTCTAACCTACCTCCAACCCAATGCTGTCATGCAGTTGTCAAAGGGCCAAAAAAGGGCAAGTTGAAAGTGAATATTCTTTTGATGATTTTTTTTTCCTTTATGTGTTTGAACCTTTTCTGGTGTCATTGATGGACTTCCTCAAGGCAAAAATTATTTCCTAATTAACAGAGAAATATAACAATCTTTGAATAATCAACTCCTTAAGCTATAAGAGTAAGCTTAAAGCTTAAAGTAAAAGCTCTGTAGCTAAAAGAAAAAAAAGTCCTTAAAGTGTTTTGTTTTGGGGAGAGGGGTATGTAACATACAAAGTTTGATTGCACTCGGTGTTAGCCATTAGAGTTTTGGCAATCTCTTTAAATAAGATGTAGATGATAAATTTGTATCCAATTGCTTCGGAGTGCTTAAAGCTTCACCGCAATAGATAGAGAGAATTCTGTTCTTGAATCCACAGAGGAGGATTGCAAGAGGCCTTTTCTTTGTGTCCTATCTCAAGCTTAGATAACATATACAGCAGTAGTGCAGGGATAAATGGACCTTTTTTATCCCACCATAAATGTAATGGAATTTATTTAAAAATATTTGCACCTTAACTACCTTACTAGCTTACCACTGAGTAATTCTCATAAAAGCTAGTTACTGTTTTCAATCCTGTATCATTTTATTATTTTATGACAGATAGCGAGAAAGGGAGATACTGGCAATTTTCTGTAAATGTCATGAAACACTTATCTCTGGAATAGACATTGTTGGTTTAAATGCTAAAACTGTGTTAATTCCTGGAGAAAAGGAAGCTCAGGGGTGGCCTTATTGCTCTCTACAACTGCCTGAAGGGAGATTATGGCCGAGTGGGGCTTGGCCTCTTCTCCCAGGCAGCTGCCAACAGGACAAGGGGAAATGGTCTCAAGCTGCGCCGGGGAGGTTCAGGTTGGACATTAGGAGGAATTTCCTYGCAGAAGGGGTGATTAGATGTTGGAAGGGRCTGCCCAGGAAGGTGGTGGAGTCACTGTCCCTCGAGGTTTTTAAGGAAAGACTGGATGTGGCACTCAATTCCATGGTCTGGTTGACAGGTGGTCTTGGGTCATAGGCTGGACTCAATGATCTCAGAGGTCTTTTTCAACCTAAACAATTCTGTGATTCTTTGATTCCTTCATGGTTTGTTTGTAGTGTTTCTCTAGTTGAAGAAAAAAGCTCTGCAGACATTTGGAGCTAAATCCACAGCCAGACTTTGGGAATTGTGTGTAGCTCTTCCAAGAATCAAGCGCTTTGAGCACTTCTGAAACCTGAATCCTCTCAAATGTGGAGGTACTGGTGTGCTCCTTACTTCGAAGTCCTGTGGCCAGTGCCATTTCCTTTTGAGACAGGCAGCAGGGTTATCCATGTCTGGAGGTTTTAAACACAGGTCCTGGCTCCCCCTCAGGCTGCAGACTGCTCGGTGTGGGGATACACTTTGTTCCCCTAAAAGAAAGGAAACTTGTACAGAAAATTTGATCCCAAATAGAGCTTCCTTTAGGTTTTGTTTCTGAATTTTACTGGTTAAAATGAGAGAGGCTTATTTGAGCCCTCAGATTTTGCTGTTTACCTRCAATTTGATGTACCTTGAATAAATTTATCTTAAAACTCTGGTTTAGTCCATTCTCATCCCCCTCACAGATTAATGCACGTATGTATATGCGTTTTCAAGGCCATSAAAATGTGTTGTCTCCCAGTGTTCGATGGTAAATCCCAGTTTAGGTTGCAAATCAAAAGGGAAAGAGCAGTGTTAACTGTTTTTTTGGTGCATTGCCAGTGAGGGTTCTGCATCAGCATTTCATGGTCCAACATTTTCAACGTGTTTTTTCCCCCCTTCCCCTATGTGTGAAATTTCAGCAGATTGTTATGCAAAGCAGTTTTGTGTCTCAGTGTGACTGGGGAGACAGCTGTTCGGCCTAATGAGGAGTGCAAGCACCACAGCATTTCTGGTGATTGAGACCCACGGAGGGAGCAGGATGTTCGAGGCCAGGCAGTGGTGTGTGGTGAGGAAGTGCCACGCTGTCAGCTGGAAGTACACGCTCGGCTGCTCSCTATGACAAGATAAATGAGTTTTGCTGGGGTTTGGCGGAGGCTGAAGCTTTTTTGGAGAATAGTTGTAGCACACCAAACTCCCTGTGGGACCCACAGTTTGAAGTGTCGTAAGACTGCTTCYTCTCTGCCTGTTTATTTTTTTTTTTTTTAATGTCCTACAATATCTGTCATCTTTTTGAGTTATTAAAAATCTAATGTCTTCTAGCATTCAATTAACACGGGGGCTGATGATCTTTTGTTGACACTTTTTATTAATTTAGCCAAGGGGATGTTAACCAGGGTTTTATCTGGGTTAGAACAAACTGAAGASTAATACAAACAGAAATTAAATCTAGCCATGTGAAAATAGAGGGAAAAGGCTTTTAGTTTTTGTGACATGGATGGAGTTACAGAGACAATACTTTTGAAAGGTTATTTGTTTATTGACTGRTTCTGTGAACTTTTCTTCCCACACAGACTTTGCTTTCCTTTCTTTCTTCTCACCATCCCCCTTTTAGTTGGGCTGAAATCCTGTTTTAGTTTATAAGTAGAAAGTGGACTTTCTTCTTGTTGCTATTGTGTTTTAATTAAAAAAACAAGAAAAAAAATTGGTGAGATGCATCTGTCATGTTAAGAGATGTTCCAGTTGGAATATCAGAGGAGACAAAACATGATTTGTACTGTTAGAAGACCTATAGGTGCAGCACTTGCYCATGTTTTATGTTAGTAGTGTTGTGCATGTTTTTGAATTTAGATGCATTGTGATTTTTTTATATATGAACTCAATATGTTCCACTTTCAAATAAAAAAAACCCCAAAACCGAAAAACCACTTGGTCTTTACTCAGATGACAATGAAGTGCTGATAACCCTCCYCAGAGTTGTCAGGTTTCTGAGAACGATACTGTTTTGGCCTTTCTAGATTTGTTAAGTTACTYAAAACCTCAAGCCTTGAAATCTTATTTTGAAAATGAGATATCTTTGAGAATTGAATTGAGTGTTCCCATTAGAAGAGTCATGCTTCTTTTTTTCAAAAGCACAGGGTGTGTTATGTAGACATCCATATATTGTTTGCTTTGGAGCTGGGACCAAAATTCTTGGTCATAAACAATGGGTTCGGTAACAAGTGCTTTTATATTTAGCCATGAAATTCAAAGCTCCTTATGTAAAAGACTGTTTTGGTAGTCACATGTGCTTGCAAATAGTGCACATCCCAGCCTGCAGTGCCTTACAGGACCAAGCTGAGGGTGGATGGAGGCCTAAGACCATTAAACACCTTTAATGTTGTCACTAAGAACAGACCAGCAGTCTTCCCTTTGCTGTTCTATCACTTSCCCTATTTCCAGAGAGCTACAGCAGAATTTCCTTGCATTTTTATTTTACAAACTTTTGCTTAGTGTACCCATAATACCCGAACGGTTAAGCTGAAAAGAGTAAGTTAAGCTGGAAAGGATTTTGTTATCTTTTGAGAGTCTTCATAGGAGCAGCAAGCATTGAGCTAACCTAGGGCTGGCATTCTGTTTTCATGGCAATGGTTTTGAATGTTTTCATTTTAAAAATGATAAATCTAAGGATTAGAGAACCTTATGTGGTCAAAGAAACTTAACCATGTTTGAAAGTGATAAATGATAAAGCAGAACCAATATGAGATCAAAGACGCTGGAAAGCTGTTTAGAGTTTTGAAAAAATGCACCCAAAGCTGGAGGGTTATTTTAAGACAGTTTCACAACATATTCCAGCTGTAATTGGAATAAAATGTATGATGGGAAAACAGATCAGATTTGTTTGTTGGCAGCAGAATGCTAAACACAGTATATTCACTCACCTAGAGATTTACTATGACTTGAATTCCTTATGCTGTTGTGTACAAGGAAGTCCCACAATGTGTGTGCAAATTATGGAGATTGAATAGAGAATTTTAAACTTACAAACATTGTTTCAAATGTGTTGCACCAGTATAGAGTTTAGTGAAAGTCTGAAATATTTTTCCGAGGTATTTTGCAGCTTGTGTAAAGACCTAGTGGGCAGAGAAATGCAGATGTTGGTAAATTTAAAGGCGGTTGGGCTGGTAGAAGACAAGTTTGGTGCTAAGAATGTGCCAACTGCATTGTGCAGCAGCTTGACTGCTGGAGTGAATTTTCTTCCCAAAGGTGCCTGATGAAAGAGACTCGGCAGTTGTGGCCTTCATGTATGTTTTCACTTTTTGACTTTTTGTTCATAAAGTCCGGAAGATTAGTTGAAGACCTCTTGGTTCTTACTGTAATCATCTCCCTGGTAGCTTAGCTGCACTCTAATAATGAGTTAGGAAACTTGGTATCATGGATAAAGTGGGCCTTCATCCTAATTAAAACTTAATTTGGTGTCAATTTAAATTAAGAGGCTTGCATAAACTGGTCCATTGTGACCTGGCTTGTGCTAATCTCAATCAGCAGCTTGGATAGGACATGAATTCAAATTTCTGCAGAACAACCAAAGTGACAGTAACAACTGACAACTTAAATTAAAATTACTAAATTCTAAGAAATTGATGTTCATGACCCAAGTTACAAGATAGGTCATTAAATCAAATCTGTAGAAACAGAATTGAGAAGCCTTCCCTAATGATTGTAAGGAGAGACAAAAATGCTTTCTTAGTACAATATGTAGGCAGAAAATAACTGGCTTTGAGTTGGGAATTCACACAATTACAATGAAAATAGTAGTACAAAAGCTTTTAATTGGTTAATATGAAATAAAGGTAAAAGATTTTAAAATAATCATAGAATAAGCATGAAAATTGTTTGTTTGAGCCAAGTGTATTGATGATATACTCTCATCTGAAGCTATAAAATACAGAGATAATGAAATTCTAAAATAAAATTCTTTATGAAATATCTTCTGGAAAGAATATGTTGCACTTTCAATTGCTAGAAATATTCTCATGAGTCTTTCTCTGACTGCCCTTGTGCATTTATAGACATAATGGGTAAATTTTGAAGAACTGTATGGTTGCGCTTCTTACTACTACTCGCCCTTTTTTTTTATCTGACTCAGACTTCAGCTGCTTGTACGACAGGAATAGAAATCACAACTAGAGATTAATAGATTGCTGTAGCTATTGGTAATGGAGCTATACTGGAGACTGTGTATGGATTCCAGCATGTTTACATGTGTGTACAAAATAGCTTTAGCTACATCTCAGGTGGGTGTTTGGGACCTCCTCAGTRTTGGTGCAGTGAATGACACATGTCTGGGATAGTTCTACAGAAGTCTGGATGGAAAGAAAAGAACTTGACTGAGTCTCAAATCACTTAAGAGAAAGATTTGTACTCTATGCTACTAATTCAGTTGGGGTTGTGGGATAAGCCTACTGAACATTAGTGCAGAACTTCAAAAGTGAATTCAGGTTTCGAGACTGGGCATGTTTAGCTCTTATCAGGATCAGTGGAATATGAAAGATGCCTCCAGAGTGAGGCTCTACTGTTGGGTTGCTTCTCTTAGCACTTGGGCCAGTCAACCCCTGTTCATCTCAAGTRTCACAGCTCCTTGTAAGAACATTTTTTTTAAAATTCAAAAATACCCACTTGAAGTTTTAATATTTCAGATTATTCTGCTTAAAAAAAAGGCAAAGTGCATATGCTAAAGGAAACACAGGAACAGAAACTAAAACTTCAAATCAGATGCTAGTTTAATAAGGAACTTATTTAAGTTTAGAGATTGATGTCTTTCTCTTTACTCTTGATTGTTTAGCACTGTGACATCTGCAGTTTTCACTGTGGGAGACAATGTTGTTTCTGGTAGTGATGACCGTACAGTAAAAGTGTGGGATTTGAAAAACATGAGGTCTCCTATTGCAACCATCCGCACAGATTCTGCAGTCAACAGGTAAGCAGATCTCTGTGTTAYTGTTTTTCTTAATTCATGCTTTCTTAATTAATTCTTTATTTCTTTCACACATGAGAATGGTTCAAAGCTGTTCCACAGAGGTTTAGATTGGACATTTGTTTTCTGAGAGGAGGATCAAATCGTGGAACAGGCTTCCTAGAGAGGTGGTTGATGTCCCAAGCCTTCCAGTGTTTAAGAGGCATTTGGACAATGCCCTTAATAACATGCTTTAAACTTTGGTCAAGCCTGAATTGGTCAGACAGTGGGACTGGATGATTGTTGCAGGTACCTTTTGACTGAAATAGTCTATTCTATTAATTCACCAAACATACCTTTAATTTTAGTCCCTAAAATTAAAGTTGAGATTTATACRAATTTTAAAAAAGGTCTGAAATGATTTTATAACATGCAAGTGTAGATAGCATTGATTTTCAGTAAATAAATCGTACTGCTTTTCAGAAATTTTTTATATGGGATGCAGATGTTAAGGCTGTTTGAGGATCTAGTACAACAGAAAATACCTTAATTTTTTTCTCTTTCCATTTGTGAATTCTAACCAGGAAAAATTCAGCTGCATCCCTTCCCTTGAGCTTCAATTTGTACTGTCAGTTTCTCTTTGCCAGGCTCATTGTTTCCTACCCAGCCCCCTTTTGTCTCCTCTCTGCAGGATTAACGTGTGTGTGGGCCAAAGAATCATCGCCCTTCCCCACGACAACCGGCAGGTTCGATTGTTCGACATGTCCGGGGTGCGGCTGGCGCGGCTCCCTCGCAGCAACAGACAGGTAACGGGGCAGCTACACCTTGGATGTGTGTGGCCTTCTCTCAGGCAAGGTTAAAAGCGGGATTTGGCTTCTCTAGCCCAAAAGCTGAACAAATGCTGAACGACACTCTTCTAAATTAATATGCTGTTAGTTATTGAAAATAACCAACRTGCAGATATGAAATGTTTTAAACTTTTTTATCGGAGTTGGAAATTTTGTTTCAAGTGGATTTCATTGTTATTTTTCTCCTTACTAAAGTGAAACACATCTGCCTTCTCTATGAAATGGTAGAAGTGTGTAAGAGCATTTCAGATGTGTTTTAATGCCTTGATGTGAATTGTGTCAGAAGAGTGCCTCACTATGAGGTTTAGTGGTGGTTTTCTTGGTTTGTTTTTTCTTTTTTTTAATTACACAGTGTTTAATTTGTTATATATTCCAGGCTGGGTGGGGCTCTGAGTAACCTGGTGTAGTGGAAAGTGTCCTTGCCCATGGCAGGAAGGTTGGAACTAGATGATCTTTGAGGTCCCTTCCAACCCAAACCATTCTGTGATTCTAAAATATAGAAACATAGAAGGAAAAAGTGAGGGTCAGTTTTGTGAGCTCACCTTGTATGATTTRGGGATAAATATTATTTTTTTTTCCTCTGTGCTTATTCACATACATGCTGATACTTGGTACCACATAATAAACCATCCTTGCTGCAGCCATCAAGTTTTGTTCATTTGTGGTGCTATTTGGCATGGCAAGCATCACTAATGGAGCAAATCAGACTAAGTGAAATTAATTGGATTATGTCACTTAAATAGGCCTTTTTTTGGGGTTGATTCAGCAGTTCTTGACAGAATTTAAGAAGGAATTTTAAGACTTGTTTAGTTTTTTTTAGTTTTTTTTCTAATTTAAGTGGGTTTTTTTAGTTTATTGCAGTCTTGAGGGTTTTTTTTTTGTGTGTGCATGCATGTCTTTTCTTTTTTTCCTTTGTAGTTCCATTCAGGCTGGCACTACTGACATCATGGCCAATTTCTTTTTTTTTTCCTTTTTTTTTTTTTGCCCCCCTTTTTTTTTTAACTTAGATGTTGATCCAAACCTTATTAAGGACATTTTTGTTACTATTGTACTATTTTCCTCACTATGACATTCCTCCTGCTGTAGTATCCTTTCTGAATCACAAACRTTATGGACACTTAATCTTGCAGGCTTGTTATGAAGTAGTTGCCAGCAAGTGGTTCCATATTTTAAGATTGCTTTTATGAATAAAAACTCTAAAATCAAAATTTGATTTGGTTTTGTAAATAAAATGTAACTAGATAGCAAACACACCTTGAAAAACCCCAAAATTTTGATGCACCGATTTGTATGCTGCTGTCCTTATGAATCCAGGGCTGGTGTTAAGGAGTCCCATCATTATAAAGACTTTTACTGTGCAGATAAAGGTAACACTGACTGTTAGAATTCTCAAGAACTGTTTGTAAAGGCTAGGATGAGCATTGGCAGGTGTGCATTTTGAGTTGCAGTGAGTTGTTGGCACAGCAGTTCCCGGTGCACTGTCAGTAACGCTGCTGTCTCCCGCACTGTGGCAGGGGCACAGGAGGATGGTTTGCTGCTCCGCCTGGTGTGAGGACCATCCCATATGCAACCTCTTCACCTGTGGATTTGACCGTCAGGCCATCGGCTGGAACATCAACATCCCTGCTTTGTTACAAGAGAAATAAAATGCCGAAGGAGTTTCTGCATTTGTGTCGCCATGGACTTTTACACTTGGGCAGACTTTTCTGAACACTGCTCTGCTGTTGCTGTAAAGGCTCTTCCGTGAGGGGAGGCTCGAGCAAATGTTGTTCTTGTTACCACATTGTGCACAGTTTGCATGGGTTGTACAGAAAATGTGATTTTTTAAAAATTAGTTTGTCTTGTGTATGAACTTTTATATTTTGGCATCCACTGGTCAATATGTTCACTGTTGCGTAGAGCACATAAATGTTCATAAGTTATTTAGCATTTAATAGTTACACAGTAGGGCATTACATTTGTGACATAAATGTGAAACTTATGTAATTACTGTAGAGAGTGTATACAGTCTGTTACATTTTTCCATGACTCTACATATCTGCCTTGTGTTAAAAAGAATCTGCAGGGCTAAAACTTTGAAATGAAGTGTGAATTTCACTAGTTGTATGATTGTAAACATTCTCTTGTTTGCATCTGATTTGAAATACTTTTTTTAGTGCTGCGGTATAGTGCAACTTCAACTCCATTTTTATTCCAGTTACTAGAGAAATAGTAGATTTGAGAAGGAAAAGCAAGCAACTTGTAGACAGTATAGACTGCCAGGTTTATTTGTAATGCTTTTTGTACTTTTTATTTTGAAAAAAGAAAAATACTCATTCTGCCCTTCTTATATAAAGTGATTCTGAAACCTCATTGCATTTCATACTAGCAAAAATCCAGAATATTACGATTCTAATCACTGAAATCTAGTCAAGCAAATTCTGAAGCACTTTAGTTTATAGCTATTGTTATAAACCATTTATGAAAGTTTGACTTTACCAGTGAATGTGAGCTAACCTTTGTAAGAAGGATTCATTCTTTTTAGTGGTCTGCCCAGAAAGGAAGTAGTTTTTTTGGGGGTTGATGTTTTTGTTTATGTACCTACAGTGAGCATACTTTTAATTATGTTCACTTCCCATATTTTTATTTTGAGCCAGCAATACAAAGTAAATGAGTACTACCTCAAAAATGAATGTTGGTCAAGATGCATCGGATCTCTCTGTAGCCTAGAAAAAGCACTTTTGGTCTCTGGCTGAAGTCCTATCTCTGACAGGAGAGGAAAGACAATCRTACTACATGTGATCCTTAAGGTAATTAACACTTAAAGCTAGTGGAGCAATACAGTAAGTAAACATCATTTGTCACTTTTCTGTTCTCAGCCATGGCAAGGGTGCTGCAGTCCTTGTCCTGTTCCAAAAGAGGGTAATTGACATAGGTCTCCCTGCTTTCTCCCAAATGATCTTACTCTGGTTTTGCTCCTCACTGTGTTTAGCAGTTTTTGCACTGGCAGTGGGGTGTTACACTACAGCTGCTGCTGCTATCAGTAGATGCAGGTGGCAGCTGGTGTCTTCGAAAGAACAGAAAGGCTGCTTCAGACAAAYGCTTGTTTTTGGCTAAAGGGAGATGCTGCCCCTGGCTGTCTGACATATCACAGTATCAGATGAAGGGTGAGGGTAAGGAAGAGTGCACTCTTACAGTGGGAATCTTGGGATTTATGGTGAATTGGCAGAAGTATTAGGAGCTTTTTATCTCATGATCATGAGTTTGTGYAACTATAGCTGTGCTCGTGTCCTCTACAGCACTGTTTATAATGACATTAAGACGTGTTAGCTGGTTCTCCTGTTGACTAACATTTATGTGGCATGGGAGTGCAGTGGGATGGGATGGGATAATGAATGCATCAGTGAGGAGCTGAAGGAAAACAGGGGTTCTAGACATAATTTTGGTCTGTAACATTAGGGAAACTCAAAATATTTACTGGAGAATATGTGTAGTATCTTTATAGTACAGGTCATCATAGTAGTTTGATCCCTTGTGTTTTTTTCCATTGTGGAGATTTTTTTTTTTGAGATACAAGATACACAGCTGTGCTGAAGTAATCTTAAATAGTAAAACTAGTGAGGTTGCAGAAAGCAGCTGCAGAGTTTTAAGTCTTCTGATGGTAAGAGTTAAATGAGGGTGTCAATGTTTATTTTCGCCTTTTTTTTCCTGGGTTTTGAACTCTGGGTTAAAGCCATTTGATGTTGGGTTACAGGTTTATTCCTTAGGAAAACAAGTCTCACTTTCTTTCAGTTGGTAACAGAGAGAACTTTACAAAGGTTTATGCTGTTTAAAAAAAGAGAAAAATGTCTGGCCGTTAGAAGCAGTTTCTCCAGCATGGCCTGCATGTAGYAGCTTGAGCAATGGCTCTCCTTTATTACCTGAGGCAGGGGAGAGGGTCTCTGGTTTTGGTCCTGATAAACTAAAGTGTCTAAGCTTCTCTCATACATATGTAATACAGGACCACTGGACTCTATGCAGTTTAATCATCAGTGCTGCAAACTTTTTATATCACCAGAGGGACCATCCTCTGGCACCAGGAATGGGTGATTACATGGTTTCATTTTGAAAAAAATCAACCAAACAAGGTGCTAGAGCCATGTTCATATGAGCAGGCTAATACTTAAATCAGCTGAACACTGAACTATCACTTAGCTTAGTTTTCTCTACTGTACTGAAGGGTAAGCCAAACTGCCATTCCCCTTGAAGCAAAACATGTGAGCAGGGGTAGTGAATAAGTACTACATTGACTAAGTATGTGGAAAACGTTTCATGGCTCTAAGTGTTCTAGAGTGTTTTTTCAGCACTGAAAAATGTCCAGCATTTCATTAAATGGAGGAGAGTTGCAGTTACAGTTTCAGTATTGTGCAGAATTTCACAGAAAACTCATCATTGGGCAAAACCAAGCTTCTGTGTCTTTCTCTCGAGCAATGCACAKCAATTTTCACAAAGTTCATGTATACTTTACAATCAGAAAGATCTGCAATGAAACATCTTATTTGTTGCCTAAATCTGGGAAAACTACCTTTTTGGGAAAAGAATTTATAAGTTATGTGGAACCACTTTTTATTATTCTGCTAATTTGTTTTTAGATGTAAAATGTTTTTCTTCATTACAATTCAAAATGCATTAAAACATTTGACAATTTTTTTTTTTTGCAATTTGCTGTTCTTCTGCGTTGCGTTAAGATTGCTATTGATGTCAGTATTTCACTTTGTAATTAGTCAAAGGATCTTCCTGTCCACTTTGCACTCTTTTCTACTCAAAAAGTTTGTTTCTGAGGCATTGATGAGCACAGTTCTGGAAGAGAGGGCCAAGTCTGTTTATTACAGTAGRTCTTCTGTAGCACTTATTGTCATGCTGCCAGTAAAGTATGTAGACTGGAAAGGTGTTCARGACTGCATTTGTACTGTCTTCTCCAGTTCTGTATGGAAAAAAAAATTGTAATTGCATTTTCTTATGCAGATTATGCAAAAGTCTCCATGTGACTTTTCACACCACTTTACAAATTGGCATTTTTAAATGAAATCTAAACTTGTTTTTGTACATTTAGAATACAGTGAAAATATTGCAAAGCGACTCTGGTGAGGAAAACCCACGATGGGTTTTTCTGTAGGTTAAAATAAGGGTTGGTTGCTTGTTGCAGCCATATTCAAACTAAAGCTGTGTAGTGTTGAAATAAAACCAAAGACTTGGTGTTGTAGAAAGCCATGCCCTTGGGTTTCAGAAGCCAGGCAGAGTCCTGGCTGGTACCTGAGTGCAGGACGTTGCTTTATGTGCACCTTATTTTCCTTCAGTGTGGATTAGGATTCCTTATTGCCACATTTGGAATTAATCAGGGTTGCTGATATGGACCAAAAATAAAAGGCTCGAGTTCCAAGGTGGCCCAACTGACATAAGGGATAGATTGAGACAGAAYGCCAAACCCTGGGCTTCGGTTGATTTTAATTGAGGGATTCAAATCAGGTCAGGCCTTACTACCAACTGACTTAAACTTAGTATTATTAGTATTACTTTAAACCCCTGAGTAAATACYGTTCACAACTAAGTGGTTTCAGGAGTATGTCTGTGTTTGAACCTGAAGATGAGCTGCAGGAGAACCACTCTGTCATACTCCGTGGTTTGCTCTTTAGACTGGCGTAGAAATTTTATTTAATGCTCTGTTGAGACCTGAGTATGTCACTGAAAAATTACTCAGCCTTGTAATATTTTATTTTTAAGGAGTGTTGTTACCCTTTCTAATTCCCACAGGTCAGAGTTTTTTGAATGTAAGTAATTTGCAGGAGCTTACAGAGGAAATCCTGTTTAATTCAGACTGTAAATCCTGGTCAAAACATACCATTAACTGGGAGAGGTGTCATACTGGAGCAGTGTGGGATTTTGTAGATGTGCTGCTTTTCAGGGTCCTCCAAGTGAGAATATTCAGTACTACCAGGAGGGGCTGTTTCTCAGAGATGCAGAGGTGAGGCTGGTGAGCGTCTGCAGCTTTGAACCCAAGCACCTGAATTAGCAGCTTGGATGTCTCGAACAGTTTTGGGGAGTTTCTGGCATGGTTCAGCATGCCCTGTAGAAGTTAGAATTCAAGCATTCAGACTTAGTGCTGGACAATGGAAATGGTGCAAAGTGTCAGTGGTGGCATCTACAATAGAAGAGAGTTAAAAGTAGAAAAAAAGTTCTGCCTTGAATTGTTTTGAAAATGGAAACTTCAGTCTGGCTGGTGACTGCAGTGCAGTGGAATGACACCACTAAGTGTTAATTGTGTTGCTTGACTACTTGAGGCTTCATTTTCATTTCTTGGAAACTGCACAGTTCTACCTGCTTCCACCAAAACTTGCCATACTTGGTATTTGCTTGAGTTTAGCATTAATTTTGTGTGGTTCCCCTCTCCCACTTGTATTTGTCATCTTTCTCTTCTCCCCAGGGTAGGACAAATGTATTTACGTGTTTATTTCAAAGCCCTATGCCAATGAAATGAAACCTTCCTGGGCGGCTCCATGAAATGAGACCATCCAGCAGCCCTGTGCTGGGAGCAGAGGCTTGATGTTTGGAATTGACTTTGATCTCAATGTGCATTTTGTCATCTTCATGATGTTTTTTTCATTGGTCAGATGAAACGTTTTAGTAATGGAAGGTTCCTGGAGGCTGTATGGGGTTAGTGAAGGCTGAATCAGATCTTGCACCTTAACTGATGAGAGAAAATAGACTTGCAGTGATGTTGTASGTGACTTAAGGCTTTGGAAAGGAGCAGTGATTTCAAGTGCTACAGAAGAGTTATGGAGAAAGGCTCCAAACTAAGGGAAAGGTCTGTCTACTGTATGCAAGAGTGGTGACCCAGCATTTGAGAAGGAAATAAGATCATATCACAAGCATAAAGAGGCACATCTGTGGTGAAAGTGTTTGGACTGCAGATGAGGAACACAAAGGAAGAATAATGAAGGGGAATGAGAAACTGGAGTAAAATTGGGACAGCTGAGGGTGGCAGGCAGAATGAAAGAGCAAAGTGGTTTGGAAGAGTGCATGTCTAAAAGGTGGAATTTATTGGTCAGCTGGCGATAAACTGCTGGGAAGTCAGTGTCTAGTGAATGCCCCTGACTTAGTGAGAAGGGAAAGGAGAGATGGGAGCATGGCATGGACAGCCTGCACATGGGGAAACAGCAGGACTGAGCTCACTGGGAAACACAGATATTGGGATGTGCTTACGGCCAGGGCCTGGTATAGAAAGGATTGGAAGTTAAAGATTTCCTTTGCATTTTTTTAAAACAGTCTTCTTGATTTCCATGTCCTTGGTTTGAGGGAGATGCTTATTGCTAATATAGATACAAATTTAACTGTATATATTGAATTTTCTATTTCAAGTGTTGCAGTGGTGCAGCAATTACTCAACAGCTGATGCATTTCTAGGATTATAAATCACAAGGATTTGTAATTTTAGCAGAGGATTGCAGGTGTTACATACAAACTCCAGGTATGGCATCAGGGCATGTGGTTAATTCCGAGTCGCTCCCAGACTGGAAATTTCTTGAGTGAGAAATCAATTTGGAAGAAGGAGATGATGTTCTGCACAATGCCTTTGAGAATATGTTGCCAGTCTAGAAAGAACCAGAGTGGTTTTGGTCAGAAGGGACCTTTAAAGGCCACCTGGTCCAGCCCTCATGCAATGAGCAGAGATGTCTTCAACTAGACCAGGTTGCTCAAAGCCCTGTCCAAACTGACCTTGAATGTTTCCAGGGATGGGGCATTCTCCACCTCCCTGGGCAACCTGTACCAGTGTTTCGCCAGTGATACAGGTGCAGTTTTATAAAAAGCTTCTTCCAGTCTAAATTTACGGTCTTCTAATTTAAAGTCATTCTCCTTGTCCTATCACAACATGCCCTACTAAATGTTTTTTCTCCATCTTTCTTATAGGACCCCTTCATGCACTGGAAGGTTCAGTATTTTAAGCT
Organism: Amblyornis subalaris; assembly: GCA_018881555.1. NCBI lineage: Eukaryota > Metazoa > Chordata > Aves > Passeriformes > Ptilonorhynchidae > Amblyornis > Amblyornis subalaris. The sequence goes on from JACAXG010000010.1 coordinate 8,986,374, forward strand.
TGAGCAGTCTGAATTGACTAGGGAACCTCTTTAACTAAGACAAAATAGAGGCATCCAAGTGTATAGATTACATCAGGGAGATACTGCTGTGTTTTCAGTAGGGTCTTAGTTCTGGGATAGGCAAAACTGGCCTTTCCTTCAATTTTTCACCTTGTTGAGATGTCAAAAATTGATATTCTCCTTCACAAATCCAAGTAAAAAATATATAGATTTTGGCTTCAGTGATTTTGGTCAAAGCATACGCATAAGTATAGACAGGATCAGTCTTACACGGAGGTGGCATTTTGATGAAAAGGAGAAAAAATGACTGGCTAACTTCATCAAATTAATGTTCTAAACTGATGTGGGTTTAGCATTTAATACTTTTAATGAATCTTTCTCCTTTACGTGATTAATTTGGATAAAAGGCAGAAATCTCAATTTTTTTTTTGTTAGGTTTTTTTTAAACCTTATCTAAATCTTTGCTATGTCACTGAGATCAGCCTTGTACAGACAAAAAACCAAACCTGAGTATTTTGTGGAACAATGTGTGTCCTCTGAGGCTGTAATCGCTGAGCATATAGAAAGGTGAGTAATCCTAACGATAAGAAGGAGTAAAATCTAACACAGCACACAACAAACACCTCTGAAATCAGGTTGATGATATGATAACGGAAGTACAGGATTAAGTGTTAGGAGGGAGAGAGATGAAGGAGAAGCAAAACTTTTCAGTGGCACTTTAATGGTAGAGGGAGTAGTGATGATATCATTATTAATTAAGATTGTTTTTCAGTGTGGATAATTGCAGGACATGTTGTTTTGGCCTTTTGTGTTTCATGAAGCTTGTGAAAACTGTCTCTGCCAGAAGGCTGTCAGAATGTTGAATGCTGTCGTTGCGTGGTGCCACCTTCAGAAGTGCTGAGCTCCCGTCAGCGTTCTGYGCAGTCTGGCGGGTGGTTGGTGGCTCGGAAAATCAGATTCATGGGCCTAAATATGGATCTAGAAACTTCATTTTAGGTGCCTGTTTTTGAAAATGATACCCTAATTTTGTATATATTTTATATTGCTGCTGAATTAATGAGCTGAAAAGTTCTTGGACACAGATGCATGATTTACTGAAATACAAGAAAAGCAGAGAGATGATTTTCCCTCCCAAATTATATAAGGCTACTTACAGTTTAGTGCTGGAAAACTGAAGCTACATTGCATCAGATGCAGATATAACTACTTACTGATTGGTGAATAAACACTTTCTTTCAAGTGCTCATTTCTCATCTCACAAAAATCTTACTAGTGCAGATGTCATAGCGAGATCTTAAAAGAAGCAGGTATAAACAGATCAACTAGGAACAGTGCATTAAAGGAAAGTTTAAGACCAAGAGCCATTAGAGCCGTATCCCTGTGGAGATTAGCCGTGGTCCGCATAAAGCCAGCAGTCACGAGAAAAATACGAGTATCAGCAGGCAAGACCATCCAACATCCTGAGGTTTTGCTTTGCTGGAAAGAGAGCCATGGAGGTAGAGCTGCTTCTGGAGAGTAAAGCAAGTAASGGAGTACTGGGCTGGGACAAGGACAAGGACCCCAAGGAAGGGCACATCAGCTCCAGCATGAACTCACAGGAGGGGGTGAGAGTGTGTGAAGGTGGTGGGCTTCAGTCACTAAAGTGCGTGGAGTTAGAAGATGGAAATACTGACTTAAGTCAGTGTCTGTGAGAGTAAAAAGAGGAACAGAGACAGTGACATCATGGTTTTGCCACTTTTGGAGTTGCTGACGTGATTCAGAGCAGTGAGCAGGAACACTGAGTATTTGAGGAGGGCTCAGCTGAGGCTGTGGGTGCAAGTCTCAGTTCAGGCAGATCCTGACTGGTGGTGTCACAGGTTGAGAAACCAGGTTCATTTGAGTTTTGAAAAGAGACCCACTTCCCCAAACTCCTAAAAGGTTTGCCTTATAGCTGAAGTTTAAGAAAGACTGGAATAATATCTTCCTTACCAAAGAGACCTCAGTTTGTAGTATTGAATACAAGAGGCTTTGCCAAAAGGTCAAGCTTTCATTCAGGTAACCCCTCTGTGAATAAGGTCTCCTCCAACAAGATACTAACTGTGTTTGCAGCAGTGCTCTGCATTACCCTGAGTGCTCCAGGAACACTGTGTTTAGTATTATAGATACATAAGCATCCTATTTTTGGTCTCTTAAGTATCCAAATGCACTCTAGTTCTTCCAAACCCCATCCCTCCATGCCACGCTTTGGCCTCAACAAGCCTTCAGCAATCAAGTGTTTGCAGGAGTCTCATCTGCTCGTTTGGGTTTTCACCTTGAACCACCTACAACTGTCTTTGAGATATAACTTATTTCTGCACTCCCGCTAGAAAGCCACAGCCGCTGGGATGTCCTCTGCCACTGTCCTCGCTGCCTTGCTGAGAAAAGGTTTTTTCAACCCCCTTCAGTGTCTTCCTGTCTCAAAGTGATTTGAGGGTGCAGAGAAAGGTAAAGCCAAACACACAAACAAGGCTTTTTCCACGTCAGGCTTTTTCCTAAGCAGCTTCTGTGATGCCACAACCAAGCTGCTCTGTCAATAGCCTTTATATTTGTTTTCCCATACTGAAGGCCAAAGATTAATCTATCTGGACGTCCGTTCCACCTTGCAACACAGCCTTGTGTTATGCTTGATAACATGGAAAGCTATTTTAATACYGCTTAATTTGATTGTGATCTTTAGTTAATATCCTTTTGATTTTTTCCTCTAACCTGTTTTCCTGAAATTTACAAGTATAAAATCATAGRAGAAATGGTATCTGACTTCTGATCCACTTTGCTAATAAGCTGATTACAAGTATTTAAAGTTATCTCCTCTTTGCCAGATGCAACAGAACAAATGACCTCTAAACACCATTAGTCTTGCCAACAAGTTTCAGAGCTCTTGCTGGAAATAAACAATGTCAAAATGCAGATGGAGACCTTGATCCTGCAAGTCGAACCATTGCGCAATTCCAGCTGAGCTCCATGGAGCCCTATCAAGGCATAGGTTTTCAGTCCTGGAGTTCCATCAAATGCACAAGCTTTGACTTGAAGAAACTGCCAATAATGTGGGTAATTTACAGGAAATATTTGGCATTATGATTTTTCTGTGAGTGCAGTGGGTACGTTGTTCCCCCTGCTGGGGTTAGAGGCGGTGTAGCCCGGTGCTCAGCCCAAGGATAGCAAAGGTTCTGCTGCTGCCCATGCTTGCCTCCTCCCTCTGTTCCCTCATGCCTTTATCCCAATTTTTTTACTATTTTTTGTCCTGAGTTTTTGGCCAACCTCACCGTGTGTTTGGGTGATGGCTGGTGAGCTGCAGCTTCCACTGCAGGCACTTTGCCTCTGCGGGTTCAGGGCTGTGGTTATCTGTGCTTTCCATGGCGCAGGGAAGGGTGGGATCTCTCTTGGAGGTGATCTCCAGCAGTCAGTGCACATATATGCCAGCCCAGATCTGGGAACATGGGACTGGTGGAGATGGGGCATGAAGACCTGGCTGGGGTCTTCCTCTGAGGACCTCTGGAAGGACAGTTAGAAGATGAATGAGAGTGTGGGGGTTTTAGGGAGGGAGGGAAGGAAGCAAGCTTGTCCACTGTTTTTTAGGTCCATAAGATACCTGTGAATTGCCAGACTTGTAGGTGAGCTCTGGCCATCACAGAGCTACAAGCACTGGGACAGTGTTTTGTGGTTGCTGAGTGATTGCCCCTTGCAGATGTGTTGGGAATAGCTCCTGTCTGAGAGCTTTCCACAGCAAATGTGCTGCATGCCAAGAGCGCTGCTCCAGGGCTGCTCCATTTTTCCCTGTAAGGGAACCCATCTCTACTCTGTGACACTGATTTTATACTGATGTTCCTCCATTAGCAACAAAGCTTTGCATGGGGCATCTGAGAGCAGAGACAGATTCTTTTTCTTATTTAGGAAAAAACAAGTCTTGTCTTCTTCATTAGGAAGGGCTCTGCAGGGTTTGAGTTTCCTGCTCCTGTGGTCCCTAGTCCTTTCAATGTAAAGGTTTTATTGTTTTAAAAACAAGCAATTCTTCAGGAGTCAACAGACACTTAAAGGGTGTTAAATGAGACCTCTGACACTGTCCCTAGAGCTCCATAATTTAACAAATAATACGCCAGACTGAATTCTTAATTTTTGGTATTTATGTTCCATTTCCATTTTTTTTCTTATTAATTGATTTTCAAAGGGTAAATCAGCACCAACCTCTGTAAAACTTTATGGCAAGAACGAAAGAAATGTTCTGGCTGTTTAAGGACAGCAGGTACGTGCTGGATTTGTGCCAGAGCATGGTTTTTGTCAGTGGCTGCCAAACCATCGCTCCTACCCATGTCAAAGACCTGCTGAAGAACCATTGCGTGGGCGYGTCTGGGACTGGCACGTTTGGGACCACCACCTGAAGCCACCCCATCCACCCTTTCTGGAGCCTCTGTCTTAGGGCTGGGGAGAGCAATTTCGATGTTCAGATGATGTGTGCTCTCATCTCACAGCTCTACACAAGTTCTGCTCTGTTGCTAATGCGTCTGCCTTTATTTTCTTCTTTTTTCAGAAATTTCATATCATGTGTGTTTACCAAACGCTCTCCCCGAGTGAGCAGAGCTGCTGGCCCCAGGTATTTTCCGGGCAGGGAGGTTTGGACACACGAGGATCTGTTGTTAGGAATAAATACCAGCAGAGGGCACGCCAAGACATGCAGACGGGAAAAAAATAAAATYGCGTCTGTTCGTTTTGTCTGAGGAGTTAAGCAAAACTCTGTTGGTTCATAATTCATGTGCCTGTAGGACATTGTAAAGGAATATAATTGATCTTTCAGGGCAGTGGTGGTATTTTGCTTTGCAAAAGCAATCAGCAAAATATCTTAAAACATCTATGAATGTAACATGATGTGCTGATGGAAWGAGCCTCTCTTCCCCTGGCTCACCTGATCCCCTTCCATTAACCTTTCCTCCTCCACACTTAGAGGCAATAATGCAAGCACAGTTTTGCTGTTTTAAAGGCCCAAAAGCATTTTTGATTTTTAAGTGTATCTCTCTTATTTTGCTATCGTTCTAATTAGCTTGCTTCTGTTGCATTTCAGGGCTAGATTTACACTGGTTTGAGGTGTGCAATGTGTTCCAGCTTAGTGTGCTCGTTTGGGTGGGATTGTGCTTATTGAACACCCAAATGTGAATGTTCCTGGGGAATAGAASATCCCCAGACATCTGTCCAAGAGCAGATGCGAGCAGCTGGCTGGCACCAATATACAACACCTCCAAAGGAAATACTAATGACATCCATTGGTACTCTGCCTTAAGGACCCCATGGAAAGCCATGAAGTCCCCTGCCCTCTCAGTCCATGGGGGCTCTAGGCTGGTGTTTGCCTTCTGCTGCACCTCCCCTGCTGCTGGTGAGACAAGGTGGTGGTGATGGGACCAGGGGCTGGTGGGATGAGGTGCTAAAATGGTTCCATGACCCAGATCAACCTGGGTGAAAGGGAGTTGATGGGGGTGGAGAGGGAATGATAAACCTGTAGCACTTAAAAAAACAAACGGTAAGCTTATTTTTTTAAAGTTTTTAAAGATAATAAAGTGTTTTAGCTAATGAGGCAAATTGTTTAATCAAAGTCTCCTACACTTTAGTTGCTCATAAATTAGGAACACAACCCTCACCTCAGAGTCACTAAAATACGGTGTTATTTGCCAGGTGGATACAGGGAGGTTGATTCTTACTCGCACCAAGATGACACCAGTCAGAAACTGCATTGCTTGGGGCCGTGCTGCAAACCCAAGGAGGGGTCAGACTTAGAGCTGCCAGCTCCGTCCCAGTTCACCAGTGCTGGGTCACAGTGGCAGTGCCAGTCCTGCCTGTAAAATGGTCAGCAATCCCTGCCAGAGAGCACAGCTAGAGCCTGCACCTACACTGAGATGCTGGGATGCCAAAATGCAGGGAGCCTTAACTCACCAGGGGATGGCCAGGAGCAGCACTGACCCCATGCCAGCTCCCCTTGCCTCGTGGGATGGGGCCGGCTAAGGGCTTTCCTAAAGGCAATCCTCCCTCTAGGGAGAACAAATCATGTAAAAAATTCAAATTCCCTCAGGAGAGTGAGATCCCTCCACCAGGAAAGCCTGGTGTGCTCAGATGGACACCTGGAAGCAGCTAGAGGCAGCTGGTACAACCCCAAAACTCCTTCAGGGGGTGGTAACCCCAACACCTATGGCTCTTTTTGGCTGCCACAGGCTTGAATTGGGCACTCTACTGCAGGAAACAAATAGGTAAAGCAGCCTGCATGTAGTGTCTACCTAAGCATGGTGGTGATACAAAATACGCAGCAGTACCTAACTTAGGTTTTTCAGGAGGGTTTTAATTGTCATGTGGGTGGTTACTGGTGCAAACCCGTAGGTGCAGGCAGATCCAAGGTGTTTGTTGTTACTCATTTAGGATTTCCTTCAAGAACAGAACGAAATCTTTGTCCTTGCTGTCTTTTTAGGTAATATTTCTTTGAGAAATACTTAGCTACCCAAAACTACCTATTGTGGTTAAGGTTGACCAATATAGTTTGSAGATACATGAAGTAATTTCTACCCCTGAAAAGTGGCCTTGCTTTGAAGTAACATGTGTTTTTTCAAAGTAACTAAGCAGTTTTTAATTCTTTTAGTTAAGCAGCAAAAAGATTCCCAAATGAAATGAGTTTGAAGTCAACCAAAACATCTTTTTCAATCCAGTCAAAAATGTGTTGTTTTTCCTTTCAGAAAGGAAGCAACTTGACAGTTATATTTGGATAGTCCAAGCTGTGCCTGTAAAAGCAATGTGTAGGTGAAAGGCATCGTGCACTTTATGAGAAGATTTCTTCAGATACAGTAATGTTTCCAACACTGCCGTTGGTACCTGATCAATCTCCCAATATAAGCTGCCTGCTGCATTACAACAAGAACAAAAAATCCTTGAAAAGCTTTCTTTGTTTGGCCAAAACATGTATAAACTCTAACAGAGAACTGGTGGAGCAATAAATAAACATGTTTAACACCTAAGGCACGGGTACCCTCCGCGGACTCGAAGAGTTCATTAAACCTTGCCCTGTAAACTTATGGACCAATTTTGTCTCATGCTGTCTGCTCTGCCAAGTTCTTGCTCTATAATTCCCTAAACAGGATAAGCTCCTAAACATTCAGCCAGCAGCRAGAGGAGCAGCAGCTGAGTGTAACCAGCAGTCCCAGCACCTCTCTCGCTGGCATGCCCGCAGCTTGCTTCGATCCCTGCTTTACATGATCACTGTAATCAATGGAGCAATCAGGGAAACAGCCTGTGTTGCTGCCTGGGCCTTTCTGGCAGGCATTCATTGCGTGCCCCAGGCCATCCCTACATCAGGAGGCCTCTGCTCCKGCACTGGGCACCTGGGATCTTGCTTGGGCTGGCAGCACATGCTGGCGAGAAGTTGTGCCTGTGCTGTGTTAACAGACAATCCATCTCAGCTCTCCAAAAAGGAGGTGTGGTAGCAATAGGTATCTATATCCAGCTTACACCAAAYGTGTGGCTTGTGGATGGCATTGCCATGGGGGATAACTTCCCACATACACTCCAGAGACATTATATATGAACAGTCCAACTTTGCAGCTGAGTGTAGGGAGGTGGGAACCAGACAGCTCTGTCAGAGCCTGAGGAGGGTGGCCAGAGGCATGTGGTGTATGTCCTTCATTGGCTGCCCATCTCTAAATGCTCATTTCTGATCGCTGGTCTATTATAAAAGAAGTGGCTGTACCTCTTCTGCCCCCACAATTGTGTTTTCAAACACGGTGATCACTGGAGCCCACTGTGGTGGCTGTGAAATAGGGGAGCAGCCTTGTCCTGCACYCCCAGGGCCTGGCTGCTCAGAGATGGCTGTGTTTGCTGCCAAAGGACGGTGCTGAATGAAGGTTATTTTGGATTTGAATGTTTCCTCCTGAAATCAACACGAGGCTCCAACTAATTTCAGTAACAAAAGCTGTAACTAAATGTAGAAGTGTTCATGTTTGTCACTAGGTGGGAATGAAGCATTTGACTGTGCTCTGGATATTGTGTAGTGTTCAGGATTTTTCAGTAGTTACCTTTGTGCTGACGCACATTTTCAGTAAATTTCAAATAGCTGGAATAAATATATATGCAGTTCTAGTAAGTGGTTAATACAAATGATAYGTTCCTACAGAGAAAGAGTGATAACAAGTTCAGTAATTATGGGGAATGGGAATTAAACTTGACAAAGTGTATGGGCACAGTAGAATTGCAGTCATGAATTTTGCTTTTGATTGATACCAAGGACACATAGTTGCTGGAAATTATTAATAGCACTGAAATATGCATCATCCCAAGAAGTTGTATAACTTTGTGTACTTGTGTGTCAAATCTAAGCTAAGTGTTTGTCTTACATGTGATTATTAAAGAAATACAAACTTTGGTCTGCAGAGATCAAGTATGAATATTGAGTATATTTTGAAAACATGTCCAGCAATCTATTTCAAACTGGACACCTGCTATAGCTAAATTAATAAATATAAATGAATTATTTTTTCAAATAATTTCTCTGAAATGTTCTTTCCCCAAGTTTTGAGTTTCRAAACTCCTAGTGCAACATCTCATACAGTGATAACAACGATAGCAGGAGACCCTCTTAGAGCACAGAGCTAGACYATGATGAAGTTCATACCATGGCTTTTCCATGTCTGTTGTCCAGGAGCTGGTGCAAGGCCACCACAGCTCAGCCCAGCCCTTGGCCATCACCCCAGGGTGACWGGCTCTGCCTGAGCTTCCCTGTTGTGGATCTCAAACAAGTGGTCACACAGGGGAAAGGTGCAAACCACTGCTCCTGACAGCTGGCTCTGGACAGACAGCCTGCTGCCTGTTCTTAAATATTTCTGGGTTTGTGCCTGCTCCACTCCTGCCTTGCAGTGAACTGGACTTTCCCTTCTTTCTCAGTCCCTTGAAGCCCAAGCCTCATTTCACAGGTGGTCTGTGCCCAACAGTGCCAATGGGCAGGTGCTGTGACCCCCACATTTYGGGGCTGATTTCGTACCATGTCTTTCCTTATGAGCTCTTTTGGAGAAGTTGCTAATTAATCTCACAGAGGGCCAGGCTCACTCTTGCCCTTAATGGTCAATAGTGTTTGATCAATTTTGTACTGATTAGCGTTGGTCATTCCTGGCTTAAAAAGGGTAACTTCTGTCTGAATCACTAATGTTTTGGGGCTGTAAAATCTCTTTTAGCACATTAGCACTGTTTTGTAGTGTGATATTTGATGGATGAACGTGCATGTTATCTATAACATATTTTCTCCAAGCTCAGCCCAGAAAAGCAGCGCGTTCTGCTCTCCCTGGGAATATTGCAGCCTACCTTCATTTTCAGTCATAACCACATTTAGACATAGTGCTGCTGTTTTAAATTGGGGTAATGAAATCTTGACAAGTGGTTTGGACAAACACAACACGAGCAATAACAGAGGCTTTAATAAAATGAAAGGATTTCCAGGGAATACCTTCATTTCTTCCATCCTCCAATTTAATTCTTTGTGAGAATAATCAGACCATAACATRAGACTAAATTCGAGAGATGAAGTTCAGCTGGAGAGGAAATAATGTCCATAAAATGTTTTCAAAGGTTGTTCATTTGTTTGAAATGAGTTTTGTGAGTCAGACTGATGTGCCTTAAATACTTTATAAGCAAAAATATGTTGCACTTGAAATACACTTTTATCTAGGGATCTCGGGGTGTTTTATAGGAAGGGAGAAGAATAGCTGATGTTATTGCCTGTTGCCAGCTAACAGCAGATGGCTGAGTCTTTCAAGGCAACTCCTCCAGACCAGATTCCAGTGGGGATGAATTTCATATGTCCATCCCATGACCTGGTGTATTCACCAGAAGGACACATCTGCCTTCCATGTCCTCCTCCCCACTGTGAGCTCTCGCTGCAGCTTGAATCCGTGGTAAGGGAAAAGTACAAAGGTTTTGTTGTGTGTTTTGGGGCATTTGGCTGGAGAACCAGAGGTGCTGTGTGAAAATAATGATTGGTTCAATAAGGAAATCTCTGTTCAGAGTGAGCTCCTGTTCAGATGATCAAAGTAACCTTCACACAGGTCCAGAGAAACTCCAGATGCCTCCCTTCCCTGACTGCTGCATGATGAATAAATAGCAACTGCTCAGCATCACCAGGGCCACTCTGTTGTCAAACCTCTGCTCTGAAGGCACATGMTCCTCACCTGCCTTGGTCTTTGGTCGTGGTAACCCTGGTGAGAGTCACAGGGGGTGTGTCTGTGTCACAGCTCATTTCCTCAGCGGGGTTGGTGTGTGGTCTGACAGCCAGCAAAACTCCCTCAGAGCTCCACTGATAACGACTTGTCTCACAGAGAACAAGTACAGAGAAAAAAAATCCACCTTCAGCTCTCCTGCTGCTGGGAAATCTTGAACATCAGGGGCATATAAGGGAGTGATGGCTGGGGAGGGATTGGGGGCATTATGCACCACCTTTTAATGTGGGAAAGAATTGAGGATTATTCTATACTTCTTTCTGGCCATTGGCCTGCAGGACACTGACAGTTCTGCTTGGCTGGTGTGGCCAGTTTTGAGTCAGGTCCCAGTGAAGGACATTTCACTCCCAGGCGAGRGATGAGTCCCTTTGCTGGACTTCCATGTATCCCACAGTTTCTCCTGGGCTCATAACTTTAGACAGAGGCTTAACAAAAGTCAATCAGGGATGATGAGACTGTGTGCTTCATTAACACCTCTTGTGTTTCATTGGACAGTGGGGCAATTAAAACAGGGCTCATTACACAAGAATTTTGATCACTTTCTCTGCTTATTCATCATAGTATTTCCTCTGAGAATAGCAGAGACTATGATTAAGCACAGGAATAATTCATGTAGTTTCTTCTGTGAGATTTCTATCACCTTTTTGGGGTCTAAGTGTTTTACAGCCTTCATTCCTGAGGTACTTATGGCAGATCTGCATAGAGCCCTGCACACAAACTGTGCTCTTCAGCTTCTGGTTGAGGTTATTTTCTACTTGCAACACAGACCAGTAGCTCCACTTCGAAAAATCTCAAAGCCACTGCCTCAAGGTCAAGCAAGGCTTAATAAAATATTATGAGAACCACAAAACAAGTCAGAATTAGCCCAAGGGGATACCTGCTTTGGTCCTGATCCTTAAGATTGATGTAAAAACATCACAGAATGTCTTTATTAGGCCAAGACCCCTCCAATTACCTCACTGTTATTAACAACAGACAATGGATGCCCTTGGAGAAGAGTGTAAGAACAGGACAAGCAGGCAGTGATACCTCTCAACAATACTGTCCCAGCTTCCAGCAGCAGAACCTTTCTGAGACTCATACAATGTCTTTCTATTTCATAGCTTTAGATGGAATTTTCCTATATTAATTTGTTCAATATTTGCATCATGAGAGGAGTAATCCACAGGCCTTTGTGAGGACAGGAGAGAGATCTCGAATATTCAGTTCTACAAGGGCCAATGCGATGTTCTGCCTRTAGTCCCAGCCTGCAGGTGGGGAGATGTGGGGCCCATTTCCATCACTGTCACTGGGTGGGATTGGTGTGGATCACCTCCCTGTCTGTCCTGGTGCTGCTGTTTTCCTTTCTCCCCACCTTCCTCTCCCACCAGTTCCTCTAAGCTTGACTGCAAAATCTCTCTCTGCAGAAGAGTTCCAGCTGGAAATTTCAGACATGGAGGCATAGGTTGCCGTCGTCCAAAACGTGCCTAAGGAATACTCTGGGTATAACAAAGAGGAACACACCCACAAGAGAAAAGGACATAAGACAGCTTTACTTTTAGGCAGCTAGCTCCTCTGGGCCTCTCCTTCCTGCACCTACAAAATCCTCTCACTATGATGTCAGTGGATGCTGTTGGAAAATCTCTGCCAATTGTCATACACCACACAGGACTACGACTCTGTAAAGGGAGTTTTTGAAAATCTGAAGTGAGAAATTGCATAGAAAAGTTGTAATAAATACTTTTCTGTTGGAAAGTTTGCTTTTAAGATAGGGTACTCTGTAGGATTTCAAAATCTGAGGAAATATGAAGACTTTTATTTCCAAGTGTCAGGATAATATCAGGGACAAAATATTTTGTTTATCAAAATATGGGGAATGGAACTTTGAGAGCAGTTTTCAACAGCTTTGGCCAAAAACCAATCTTAGGTTCCTAAGTCACTTAATCTTTACCTCTATTTCAAAGTATTGACAACAGTTATTGTGTAGCTGAAGGTCTGCACTGAAGAGATATGGGTCATTCCTGCTAAAATCCATGCAATTATTGACGTTTTCAAACATTCAGAATAAATTAAATGAGTAACTGCTGAATTTTTGGAAACAGAATCTTTTATTTTTTAGGAAACTGGAAATGCATTTTGACCACTTTTTAATGAGTATGTTAACAAGTCAGGTTTCCCATTATTTGATTACCATGGGCACTCATATATTCTGGCTATGAAGCTGATGCAAAGAGGAGTGCTGAGCCCAGTCAGTTCAGCGCTGGAAGAAGTGAAGATTTAATTTCCTTTTCCTGCTCAGCACCAAGCTGATACAAAGGCCTCTCAGTGAAAGAAATAATTGTGCTTAGGGCTTGGCATACGGAGACACAGGGTGTAGAGAGTGCAAACATCCCAGCTGGTGGGAGATGTTAATGCCTGGAGAGGATCCAGCTTTCCAGCCTTATCCCTGCAGAGAGCAGCCACCTTCCTGCCTGCAGAGCTTTGCCTCAGCATTCTCCTGCACCTGGCTTGGACTCGTGARCAGGATCACAAAAACACCACCAACCCCACTCACTGGTCAGCTCAGCACGGAGGGACCAGCAGTGCCCCTGGGGTGGGCACCATCTCCTCAGCCCCACAGGAATAGGAGTAGGCTCCCGAGAGACATCCAGGACTCAGCTGTGCGTGTTCAACAGCCCAGGCAAGGTCCTAAAATGATGCTCTCTGCTCTAGGGCAGACCTCTGCTTGTGTCTGCCTGTGAGCTCTGCCCTGGGCCTGTGTGTGTGGCATGGAGACTCCTGGGAGTATTCACATTCTGATGAACCAGCAGTTTCTAATTTGAAAAATAGTTGTTTCAGTGTGTGTTTCCYGGCTGGTGCTGCTGGAGTATTTTTGTCTGTGCTAACAGTATCATATTGCTGGGAGGGGAAGCTCATTCCACCTAATTGTACTAAGCGTGTGGTGATGGAGATGGGAACCTAATTATCTTCATCAAATTGATTTCATTTTGGTTACCGCATGGCTATTAGAGGAATGACAATAAATTTTGGTCTCTTTGATCAGGACTGGAGTTTAACCAACATTTCTAAAGTCATTAATGTGTTATGCCTCCCCCAGGCTAATGATTTGATTACCATGTAAATGTACTGAAGCCAAACACTTCAGCTATACATTATGGATGATGGATAGAAAGTTTTAGGAAAATACATGTTGTACTAAATACACCTGAAACACAAGGATGCCAGATAGCTACAGGCAGGCAGGGAGAGACAGAGAACCGTAGAATCACAGAAGATCTCAAGCTGGAAAGATCCCATAAGCATCATCAAGTCCAACTCCCTGCTACTTCCAGGGCTACCTAAAACTAAACCATATGACCAAGAGCATCATCCAGAATATTTATGAAAAACAGCACAGATGCCTCTTTGTAACTTATCTCTTTTCATGACTAAATCCTTGCTCTGTAGGGCTGTTGATCTCTCTGTGAGATCAGAGCAAGCTGTCTCAGCCCCTCAGGCCCATAGTGGTGGTGTTAGCAGGTGTAGCAACAAAATATACCCAGAAGCTTTATTTTAGATCAGTCCTGAGCCTCAAAGTGTTGAGGAACCATCGAGAGTCAAGTCCAGCTCCCACCACCTTGGATGCTTCCCCACGGCTTGCCTGTGTGGTGGGACTGAAGTGCTGAACTGCCACTGGGAAAAAACTGGAATGTGTCTGTCTTAGCTTTTGTTCTATGTACCTGTATATACAGCTATATAGTGCCAAAAAACTCCATGGAATTTTATCTTTGTGGGTTTTTAGTCTTTTTTTTTCTGATATGCCAAAAATATGGTTTACATCATGATAAGTTTGTATTTGTGCCTATTATAAGGTATGTGTATGTATGTACATGTTGATAATATACTTGTTACTAATGTGCTATAGCCATCACATAACATAACACAACATGACAAATTAATAGACTTTACGTTTAAACATTCCATGATGTATTTTAATGTGTTTTATCCTAAACCCTTTCTGGCTTGCTGCCACCCTTTTTTTTCTTTCCCAGGTCGATTTGTATTGAAAGGAAACACTTTAGTGCTTTAGCTCAGGAGAATTAGGGCAGCAGCTCAAATGATCCAATGTGGTCTTGCCACCGGGCTGAGTCAGACATGTGCATTGTGCTCCTCACAGGTTTTTGCCTGAAAGTTCTGCAAGACCAGGATTCCTAAGCCTTCCCTAGGCAATCCATTCCAGAGGGCAATCAAAGAAATTATGGTACTTGAGCTGACCAGGAGCATTGCACAGCATCTGTAGCTCCCCAGGGCAGGGCCTTTCTCCTCACCAGGTTCCACACTGGAGGTTCCGGAAGGCTTATGGAGGGTGAGGAATGTGCCCAAATGGTGCATGGCCTGTCAGAGGCACTTTTTGCCTGCAGGGCTTTGCCGTGGCCACCTTGGCACTCTGTGCCTCAGTTTCCCATCAGTAAGGGATCAGCATATGTGCTGTTCACTGCTCTGGTAAGGGGATGGATTAGATGTACTACAGCTAATATGGGTCTATTGGGAAAAACAAACCTGTGTTGTTCCAGTGTTATCTGTAAGTGCTTTTCAGTTATGTGTGTTCATAGGGAGGTGAGGGCTGATGGTCTCAGTGTAGATAGAAGGGGACAAGGGGACCTGTGTTTGCAGTGTCACCATCGCTGCACAGAGTGGTCCCTTTGCCTGCCTTCCTTTTAGCTCCCTCCACCATGTCAGTGCAGGTACAGGTGGGTGTGGTGCTGCTGTGAACCGGAATGAGCACTTGGATCTACTCTGAAAGCATATCCCAGGATAAAAAAGAGAAAGAAAAGGGTACCACGTGTTTAGCAGGATCAGCTTTCCTGCTCTACATTACTGGGCACCTTCCTGGACTCCAGTATCAGGGACTTGGGGGGCACTATTTTTCAGAGGCAGTCCTGGCTTAAGTGCAAGTAAAACTACTGCTTAAACAGCAAGACATACAGCCTCGTATCCCCTCTTTACTGGGAGAGGAGTCACTGGGCAGCTGATGGGCCACTGAGCACCAATGTCCTGGCTCAGCACATAGGATGGAGTCCTTAAGCAAATATATGAAAGATATATATATTATAAATATATACCAAAGCTACCAGGACATGGGTGGCAGCAGGTCCTTGGGTCCACTGAGGGTTTTTCGGTTTGGAAAGCAAACCAAAGGCCAGCCCCACCAAGCAGGAGGCAGCTGGTTTGTTTGCTTGCTTTTCCTGGGTAGCTCCTGCCATTTCCCCAGCGCAGCTGCCAGTGCTTGGGGAGAAGGATGTGAACGACTGAAGGACTCTATCTGTTAATTTATATTAATGAATATAAATTAATGCAGTTTTCTTTCCTCTGGCTTGCAGATATTAAAGGCCACTATGACTCATAAGCACGATCTATCTTATCATCAGTGGCAATAACACTCTAATCACCTCTGATGGAGGCTCCTGTTGCAGGGTGGGAGCTGGCACTCCCTGCCTGGCACACGCTTTGGGCTGGGTGAAGGCAAGAGACTGTGCACACTCCTCCAGCTGCTGCGGGCACAAGACAAGCAGCATTTGGAAACCCAAGCAATTTCCACACCCAGCATCTCTGCAGCAATCTGTCCCCATGTGGCTTAGGACCCCTCTAGGAGTAAAATAGTCAGGTTGGAGGGTAGAAAGAGTGCCAAACTATTCAATCAGTAATGATAGTTGAACTATCACAAACCTCCCTGTAAAAGATGCAGAGAACCGCTCTGTTTAAGCTGTATTTTTAGTTTGGTTTACTGTTCCTCCATGTGTTGTTTTACATTTATCTATATTAGCAGCAGGCTCTTGGCAGTGCTAGCAGGGGAACACAAAACCGCCTGACCTCAGTGGCACCTTGGCTCTGCAAACAGTTGATTTGGGACATCATTGTGGATCTTTCTGCCAGGTAAATTTGTAGTGAGGGTTGGCAAGGACGAAGACTCAGCAGCAAAAACGGAGCATGTTTATGGAAAATTAAGTTGATCTTATGGAGCTGGTCCTGGGACAGAGGTGCTGCACTGCTGTGATGGGGCTGGGGGGAGCCACACTAAACTGTCCTTTCCATCTTCCCAGGAAGGTTTGTCTAATCTTACCTGCAGTGGCCGGATAGATCTTTTTCCCCACGAAAACTGCAGGAAGAATGACAAAGGAGGGGAGCAATTAGCAGCAGGACTAAAGTATGGCACTCCCTGGCCAATCCCATAAGCACTAAAATGCTTCACCAGTTTAATGTCATTTCTCAGGGTAATCTTCAGGCAGCCTTGTCTGGGGAYGCTCGCAGGCTGATTCGGCGCCCAGTGGTGCAAATCATTGAGTTGCTCTGTGAAAGCACAAGGAGAGGGAGTGATGCAGTCTTTTCATGTACCTTTTTCCTGTGACCTTAACCCCCCAAGGCCCTTCATAAACTGAATTCTGCTCAGTTGCACTGCTCTAAGTCCTTTTAAGTCCTCTGCATTTAGGTGGCAGAGTTTTACCTTAGCTGGACAATCCCATAGTGTAATGAGCCAAAATACTTTTTTTTCTCCATTTCACTGACATTTTTGGGATAGAGTTGTCTCTGCATCCCTCCTTGAGTGAAAAAGGGGTTATTTTCAGAATGATTCAGTCTTCACTTTTGCCACAGTTCTTCAAGAAAGCCCAGTAGGTGAAGAGACAAATAGATGTACAATTTAGCTACTTCTGATCTCTGCCTCACCCCTTAAGTAACCGCAACAGGAGATAAAAGAATATTTTAGGAAAGGTGCACACAGAAAACAGAGCTGAACTTGTACAGCAAATGTTCTAAATAATGAGAAAGGTTCTTCAAATGTATTTTTGCTTGTTAGAGGGTCAAAGAGGTACTGGGTCAGCCAAAAAAAATAGATCTGGGAAATGCTGAGCCACCGCAAGAAAACTCTAATGCAAAAGCTCAGATGGCAGTGATGTATGATTTTGGTTTTCCAGGGTGTACAGAAGTGTCAGGGCTMGGAAGAAAGATTTGGCACAAAAAAAAGATTCACATGGACTTAATACTCTTAGCTCTCAAGCTGAAACATGAATTTGGTATTTACCTACCCCTGTTGCTTGTTGCCAGTAATGACCTGTACAATGACTTCAATGGCAGCCAAGTTAGGTTAAGAATAAACTTCTGCACCAAACCTCTAAAGAGGTACAGAATATGTTAATTATGAAAATTAACTTATTTAATAAAGCCACTGAAACTTATGGCTGGAACAGCTTTTTTCCAGAATTTGAAAATGTCCACCCTTAACCTAGAAACAGATCAGTCTGTTGCATATATGTATGTACTGCATCCTTTTCTTCAAGCCTGATWGCATTAATACTCAAAAGACCTCTTTCTGTGACAAGGAATAGTCTCTGGTTTTTAAAATGGAGAAACAGCAGGTCCTGTGGCTTGCAGCTGCTTTGGCTGGGCGTCACCTCCCCATGCACAGCCCTCTGAACGCAGGAGCCCGAATTCTCCCTGCTGTCAGTGGGGAGAAGCCAGACCCTTGAGAAGCCAAGYTCTCCACGTCTCTTTGACACTGTTTTAAGTGGCATGAATAATCTTATGGAGCCACTTTTCTCAATTCAGGGAGTTTAGGAAATGGATTCAAATTAAACACCTATCCTCTGGGTGGTTGAAGTGGTTAGGGTGAAAACGATCCTGAGGTGAAAGGGGGTTTTTCCTGTGCTGTGAACTTGTTGCCTGGAGGGAATGTGCTCCCTCGTCTGGGAGTCTTCACTTGTTCATCTCTTCCTCACTTCTGAGGGTAAAATCTAGACAAGAACTCAGGTCTGCTCTGTTCCCACGTAAGCATTCCCAAAACAGCTATGTTATTAAGTCTATTTTGTTCTCTCTCATGCAAAAAAGTTATTAAATTATATTGATAAATAATTTATCTTTCATGTATATTGTGAAATGATATAAACATGAGACACATCCTCTACACATCTTTCTTCTTGAGTGCCTGACTTTCTAGTGATTACAATTCTTGCTTGTACCTTTTGACAGCCTGAGGGTTTATCAGTTGATAAACCCACTGAAACCTGATATTTAGGAGCCCAAGTCCCACTCCTTCTGTGTGATGGTCAGGATTTTAGGAGCCTGTGGTGTCAAGGGGATGCTCTTTTTACTCCTGAAAATATTTTCCTTTACCACTGAGACSAGGACATGAACAAACTATTTGCTTTAGAAAAAACAATTCACTTTAGAACCTACAGTAGAAATGTGTTGTCTTATAGATTTAAGAGTTAACACTCTTCAGTGAGCAAAAAACTGAATTTACTTGTTAAAATAAAATGAAATAAAAGCAATTAGTAGCAAACAGTGTGCMATGGAAGGTAGGGCTGGGTGTAGTTGGGCTGGTGGTGCTGGGAAGGAAGGGTACTGCACCTAAACCACTTCCTCCATGGATGTCAAATACAGCCTGTGCTAACACCTGAGCATGACTTTGAGGTTGCAAGAGATGGAGGGCACCAGTTAGTCCATCAGAGGAACAAGTCAAACCTGACAGTACCATCCTTCAAATCTTTATTTTCCTTTGGGGGAGGTATTTTGTGGTAACCTTGTGCATAAAGGAAGGAGCTGTCTCCTCTTGGCTTGGATCATTTCATGGCGTTATAGGCTGTAAAGGCATCTGTTCAGGGCCAGAGGAGGATGAACGGGACCTTTTCCCTCCTGTGGCAGAACAAGACTTTAATGGTCTGGTGGAAGTAATTCTGTATTGCAAAGGAAGTTGATAAAATAGAACATAAACTTCTCTAATAGAGGATTTAATTACCAGGAAAGCCAGGCTGAATAAAGCATTTGAGCAGAACTATTTCATTGCTGAAAAGACAATAATTATTAATCCCCCTTTTCCAGGGCCATGTCATTTATTCAGGAGGCCTTGGAGCACTAAGAAACCACATGTGTCTATGGGTGTACATTTGCTTGTAAGTCTTTGAGTTGTTTGGATTTTTTTTTTGTTTGCATCCAAGCAGACTGTTGCCACCCTTTAAAAAAATCTCAGATTTTCTCTGACTTTACTCAGATTTCCAGCTAAACTGGTCTATTCACATGATCAAGCTGAAACCAGCCAAAGTAATGAGGTCTCAGGGCTGGACAATAGGCACAATGGTAATGAATCAAAAAGCTTAAAACGCTCTTAGATTGCTGTTTCATTCTTCAACACACGAGCATGGCTATCAAGGTTTAACTGCAGCAGAAGGACTTATTTATTTTATTTGAGAAACAGGCACTTCTATGAAGCCCTCTATTAGCCAATATATCAGCTTGTTCGTGTTTTATTCTGTTGTTTTTCCAAGATACAGTTGAAAAAGAAATAACTGTGCCTGGTGATGCTGGGGTGTACACTGTAAGGTTTTAAATGCAGTTCAGGTATTTAGCCTTTAAACTTAATGAGATTAAACATGGAATCCATCCATTCAGTTTGCCCTAATGACTGCTTTGTAGTTTTCAGCAGCCAAATTGAGTCACAGTGTCTGCCATGGTCAGGCAGTAGCAGCTACTTTTGGAGGAGAAAACAGATTGGGAGCCTCCTGCTGTGCTCTCAGCCATGGCCAAATTACCCAGGAGTGGGCTGAGGGACTGCCAGGCTGTGGGAAGCACCTGAAGGGGCCTCTTCACCTCCACCCTTTGCCCCTCATGGCCAGAGCTGTGCCTGTGCCCTGTGTCTCCCCTGGGGCTGCCTCAGCACGTGCCCTTCAGGGTCCCTCTGTGAAGAGCACTGATGCTGTGCACAGCTTTGGCCAAGTGAAGAATTTGGATGTTCACATTTTTTAACACAAAATAATCAGCTCATCATCTCGAGGGTGGATAAGGGCACAAAGTGCCTTTCCACGGGTGATCTCTCCCATCTGCTCAGGGCAGTGTTGCACTGCTGTGACCATTTCTACCTGGAGGGAAGTAACCACTGTGTCTGAGGCTGTGGTGAGGGTGAGACTACGGGGTTTGCTTTACCTATATCCAGTTAAAGCAGTAAAACTGGTGTGTGCAAATACACTTTGAGACTGACAAATACCGAGAATCTGTGGCTTTTTTTGCTCAAGGCAAAAGTCCACCATGGCTGACGGAATCGGGTCAGCTCACAGTGACTGACTTTCCACGCAAGCAACTCCACACTGCCAATACTTTATTCTCCCGCTCCTCTTTATCCTGCCCAAATACCTAATGACATAGATCCAAGCTAAGGAAATGCAACTGCAGCAAAGTCTTAGCTTGAAAATAAAGCTATGCATAGCTCCTGCTGGGGAAGGAAACCCAGGGCACAGCCTGTGAGGATCCAGCGCTGACTTCTTCCACACGAGCTAGCAAAGAGCTGTGGGACCAGTGAGCTGATGGGGCTCCCCGTGAGCTGCCAGGCTCAATTTCACCTTGGAACCAAATCTCCACAAGCAGAGGGACAGGGAAATATATTTCTTGACAATTTTTGCTGTTAGTGTATTCATATTTTTACAGTGGCTGCTGCTAAAAAGCTTTGGATGTTTTGGTAACACCAGTGATCTCTGTAAGGACCGGCCAAGCGAAATCATCCCAAGGCACCAGGGCATGCTCACACAACAATGCCTGTTAAATCTTTGTAGGGATGGTGTTGTTTGGGCTCAGTGTGAGTTTAGTCTGCTGTAGCTGAATGCTGATTGTTCAAAGCAAGAATAATCCAAGGCCACTCCATCTATGAAGCAGAAATCTGCAAAGATGTACTGACCTTTTGTTCATCACCTCAGTTTTCTTAAGCAGCTTCATGCACGAAGTCCCATGCAGTGTAAGTTTGAAAAAATGCATTAATTTTTATTTAAGAAAGTTATTTGAGAGTAATCTGGAAGGATCAAATTAGAGGTGTACCCAGTTCACTCTTCTTCCAGGATAACACTGTGTCCCTTTGTGGCTTCATCTACATGAGCAGGCACATCCCTGTCTCAATACAAACGTGTGATTCCCACAGCGCATCAAATCCAAACTGAATAAGAACATGTCTGTAGATCCACAGTAGGTATGTGTGAAAAAACATACCAGCATTCTGGAGTACATTTCAGTTGATTAATAAGTCATAGTGAAAAATGGTCAATAAACAGTGAAAGAACAATTTTACTTGGCATTTTATTCACTTAACAGAAACATTCACTTATCAGGTATCACTGAAGTGCAATTTACAGAACTTAGCAGCAAATTCACATATGTAAATTCAGGTTTATTTTCTTTTGTTGTCTTTTTTGTTTCTTTTTTTTTTTACAAATATTACAAATGTACATCCATTAGTACAGTATTGCCATTCACTCATGCGTGTTATGTACAGAATCCTCACTAAAGAATTACTACTGAGCAATTTTTCCTTTGCTTCAGGAAGTGCTGTGTGTAGGTCATGTGTGCTTCTGGGATGGGGTCCCATCACACTGTTGTTGCACATAATGAGAAGAAGTAGATATTTAAGGTCATACTCAACCCTAGTGCGAGCGGGTGCAACTCCATTGCCTTCAATGAGATCAGCTGATGCCCACTTGCAGTGGGAACTTGGTTTGGTCCCCAGCACTAAATTCRTTCTGGCAGCTGAATCCAGGGTTGCATTTATGTATTTCTTGCAGCAAAGGATAATTCAATCCCGCCACATTTTTTTCTCTGTCCTTAAAAGTAACCAGGCAAGGTGCTTTGTTGTCACAGGAGCTGCAACACCAGCCTGTGGAACTATATGCATCAGTTGGGTTGATGTCATGCTGTGGCTGGAGGAGGATGGATGAGGGCAGGGAGATGTGAGGAAGAGCCATTGAGGTCTCTTGTGTGCTAGATAAGGACTAACTTGGAGAGGAAAAGCAGAAGACATGCTCCCCACTGTCCTGTGGGTCTCTGCATGAGAAACCCTGTCCTCCTCTCCTGTTGCCCTGTAGTTTCTCTCCCTTGGTGGGAGCAGCCAGAGCCCCTGGGACCACCACTGGCAGTGTTCCCCACAGCCTGTCCCACACCTCCAGTCAGAGGCTGGCCCCCCGCCCGCTGCCCCTTGAGCACCTCTGCTGCCCAGATCGCACTGGAGGTCTGCAGTGAAGCCGTGTTAGAGGGCAGGACCATGTGCAGGTACCTGGAAGCTCCAGAAGGTGCCAAAAGTCTTTGAATGTTAGTCAGAAGAGCTGACAAAGTGGTCAAAGTATTGACAAAGTGGTTACCACAAAGTGTTTCCGTTACTAAAAAGTCTCAGATTTTTGGTTGTGGTTTTTTTTTTTTTTTTTTTTTTTAAGCTATTTCTACTCTAAGGATAATTTTTAAATATTTTTGGTAGTTAATATGGAATGTATTATTCTGTTGAAAAGGTTTCTGGAAGGGGAGAGCTTTGTTTTATCTAATTTAAAAATTCTAGTTTATCACAATTGTTTTTATACAAGACACTATAGATACATCTTGTAGTTTATAATCTAAAAATAAAATCTCWTCAAAATACTGTAGCTATTCTATTGTGGGCATCAATAAACAATGTATTTACTGTATATGGCTCTCCAAACATGATAAACCCTATACAAAGAGCATCTATCTTTATTGATAGGAACAGTTTCCCGTGTAAAGGAAATTACATGGAAAAATATGAGCCTTGTGTTGTTTGAAAAGTAACTCAGCTTGACAGTTCTGAGAAAATACCAAGACAATTATCACAAATCAGTAGCAGCATGTTATATACAGATTTAAAGAGAATCACAGGAATAAAAAGAAAACAGTAGTTATATACCCGCAAATCCTGTCATCTAAAAACCCAGAAACTTAGAGAAATGTACAGGGTGCTTGAAGGTTGGTTTTGCAGTGGGACTATCAAAGCTCAGTTCTAGTTCTCCCATGACTGTTACCTGCTGCATTCTGATGAAGTCTGGGATGGTTCAAAGATGAGATTGTATCAGACCCAGCCAGAGTTATGAAGAAAATATTTAAGTGTTGGGTGATACTGGTCTCCTAAGTGAAAAACCCCATCTGCTTTTCAGGCTGCAGATGAGCATGAATAATAATAATAATAATAATAATAATAATAATAATAATAATAATAATAATAATAACAACAACAACAACACTTGGCATTTACACAGAGCTAGAATCTGAAAGCTCGTGCATTGAGTAAGACCTTACCCAAGCCTATAGCTGCATCTGCTGTGGTTATGTCAATCGGACCGTGTGGGGAGGTAAAACTCACTGCTAGAGTGACAAAATCTGGCTGACACTGCTGCATATGACCAGAGCATTTTGATCCTGCCAAGTTCCTTAGATGTGAAGCATTTATTATTATCCCCATTTGAAAGGTGGAGAAACTGAGGCAGGGAAGAGCCAAGTATCAAATGTGCTCTCTTGTTTGGGGACGTCTTAGTTGCAGGTACCCAACCCAGTGGCYGTTCAGATTCATGGAGCATCCTGAGCTCACACCCACTTAATTCAGAGCTGTGGCTTATCAGAAGCTTGGAAATCTGAGGCTCTGGGTCCTGGCTGCAGCCTGCCTGATTTTAGGTAGCTACCTGAAGATCCAGAGCCAGGAGCATGGTCACACCAGTCCTCACTGGCAGCCCCTGCAGAGCTGTGCACCTCCGCAGGTGGCACAGGGGTAAATTGTCCCCTTGACAAGCATCTGCATCCTGGCTGGTGTCTAAAAGGCATGTCAGATGAACTGGGCCTGGACAAGTACAATTTGCAGCACGCAAATTGTGACTAGAGTTGAAGAGTTGGTGGGAAGTGGTTTGTCCAAGGTGTCAGAGGGAATAAGTGTAAAAACCAAGGGCATCCTGATGCCTGGCTTTGTGCTCAGAGCCAGCAGTGGAAAACAGAGTTTAAAAATGCTGCATTTCTTTGAGGTCCAAATTCTTTCTCACAGATTTGGGCAGCTTACAGGATGATTTTTGCATAGAGGTTAGAAACCTTTTTTTTGTGGATGATTGTGGATGCTTGGAGACCTGCTGTCATGCTGTGTGCCTGGGGTACTTCCATCTCTGTTCACTATTTTCCATTATTCAGTGATGACTCTTGCACTGATTGTGTGAGGGAAAACAAAGCTCTATTTTGGATCAGACAGGTGGCCCACTAACACCTCAAATCAGTAATAACCAACAGCAATAAACAATGAAAAGCAGAATCTTGGTGGGGGTGGCATTATAATTTAGGCAGGTACATTCTTGGGAGGGGATCATGAAAAAGCAGTTTTCTAAGGTTGAGTTCAGTGCATCAGACACATTTCTACTTATGTATTTCCAATACAGAATTAAAAACAAATATTCCCATGGAGGTTGCTGTTAAATCTCAAACTGCTTCAATTCTCTCCGCTCATGTGTCCTGCCTCGCCTCCTCTCCAGTTGGTTTGATCCAGTCGTGTAGAAAAGGTGTGGAGTGATTTACACAGTTAGTAGGAACTGATCTTGCTCTGGGGGTTTCTTCACCCAGGTGCCCAGGCCAGCTTTCTGAAATGCTTTAAACAGCTGCTGCTTAACAGACTGGTACGTCTGAGCCACCAGCTTTGCCTCGCTGTACACTGATGGCATGTCTCCATGGCTTGGTACTCGTGTGCTCAGCTGCAGAACAAAAATCAGGCAAGGGGAAAAAAAAAGAAATAATAATAAAAAACACAACCTATGAGCCAAAAGAAACAGGAGGCTTCAGTAGCTGGATAATCTTCCTGTCTACATTTCATAAGCAACAAACAATCCCTGTGCTTTGTGTGTTTGCTCTTGGTTTAACAACTAAAAAAAACAGGGAAGCAATAAATGGCATGGTTTCGAGCCATTGTGAGGAGGAAAGGGGTGAACAGCTTTGCCTTGGGGTGGGCATAGGCGGCAGCAAGTGTTGCTGTGCTCTACAGAGGCAGGATGCTACTTCTCATTTAAGATAATTTTTAGGGACAAAAAGGAAAAAAGTCCTTTCTGGAGATCTTTAGAGAAAGTGCTCAGTTTAGCCTGGGAAGTGGAGCAGCTCAGCACTTCCAAGTAATGCCAAGACAGAAGAAGGAGGGTCGCCTTCCACCACTCTCCCATTTCGCCTCTGTAATCTGTTAGTGCTGGAATTGCTGTGAAACAAGCCCAGGACAGAGCAGAAATCAGGCATCAAGGTTTGTGCTGGCGTGGGAAACCTGAGTGCTCTGTTGGAACACTGGAGCCACCCACCGGGAGATACCTCGAGCAATGTCCCATGTCCAGTGGCCCTGGAAGGACAAACAAACTCCTCTGACCTGCCCAAGGCTCTACTGTGCCAAACCTGCAGGGAAGGGCACCCTCAAGGCACAGCCTGGCGAGCAAACAGTGCTCTTTTCCTTCTCTCTGAACAGGAGAGATGCTGAGAGACAGATCAAACGAGAAGGTGAACGCGCAGCCTGCAATGAGCTGCTCCTGTCTGTGTGTGCCAGCACGCGGTGAGGCTGTCCTGGCTGGAGCTGTGCTGGCCCAGCCAGCAAGGGAGGGTGATCTTGCCAGCCAGGCTGTCAGTGGGCCACGAGCTGGCCTGGCAGTGGCGGCTTCCCTCTGGCTGCCTCTTTGTTCCCTTTGTTCCCCAGAGGTGGACAGTGACGACGTTATCAAATCCCTTGTTTTGTCAAGGGCAAAGTGCCCTGCTCAGCCACAAGTTACTCCCTCCTGCTCACTACAACCTCATCCCTGGTGTGAGCCAGATGTACTCCAGCAATCCCAGCCACAGTTCCAGCCATGGCCCTGGTTTTGTTCCTGTGGCGACCCCTCCATTCTGGGGGTGGCAGGAATGCTTCTTGTCCCGCTTCCCACCTGCTGTGTAGGAAATAGGCCGGGACCTGCGTCACCAAACTGTGACCGAGCCCTGGCCATGAAGCCCAGCTGGTCTCTTCTGCTCTCCACAAGGCTCGGGGTCCCTGCTAGGACAGACCATGTCTGGGATGGGATGAGTCCCTCCAGCCTGCTTCCCCTGGGGTGTCCTGCAGAGCAGAACGACCTTTTTGGGTTTATCCTCAAACCTCTCCACCCTGCAGGTTCCTTTGCCTTCCCTAATGACTTTGTTGGTGGGAGGGTCTCCAGGCTTCCCTGCCATCACTCTGACTTGTTCATTTCCACTCATTTCCCAATAGGAAAGAGGTTTTGGCACTTAATAAAACTTTTTTTTCTTGTCTTCATCTTGTCTCACCCTCCCTGGACTGCAGGACAACTATTGACAAGCCTCTCAGTGCCCCAGACCCACCTTGCCATGAAGCTTTGCCCAGCGAGTGAAGAACATGTGCTTGCAGAGCCGTGAGGGGCTCCCACAGGTCCTCTTCCCCGTCATGGCGTTGATGACCTCCAGGTCGGCGTTCCCCACGATCCAGTTCACGCTGAAGCTGGGAGATTTTCCAGGCTGCCGGGCGTCAGCGTGGCTAACCCCTGGAGGAGAGAGGGACACCAGTAACCCCCAGTGCCCAGAGCACTCAGGGGCTGCTCACACGTGGTGGGTTGTTGTGGCACACCTGCTGGCCTTGTGCACCGCACRTGCTCTTCTCACCATCGGTTAAACGTTACCAAACCAAGTACTGTGGACAGACAGAACTTAGCAATTCCTATAGATTTTTTCCACCTTGCAGGCAAACCCTCCATAAGCCTAAGGAAAGCCTTTGGATTGTAGTGTGAGCTGTTGACAGCACTGTGACGGTGGCTGAGTGAAATCTTTCAGAAAGGCTTTAATGGGATAACRGGTTTTTAAAAGGAACTAAGCAGTAAAGTGCTTTGGCCGTGAGTTCCTTCAGGTGAGCTTCCCACAGTTCAGCATATTTATCCCCAATTAACTCCTGGGGCTTTTGCTGTGATGGGATGTCTAGATCACAGGGGATAAGAAAATACAAAACATACACTTCATCATCACAGAGAGATTATTAGGTCTGAGTTAGTAATGACCTTGTGGACACCGCAGACCTACACACAACGCTCTTGGTCTCCACCTTGTATCTGCCTGCGAATTCCTACTCTCTATTGGAGCAGCAATCTCTCCAACAGCTAGTTAGTGTCCTAACTGCAATATTTTGGACATCTTTAAGTGGAATGCATCATATTTAATTTTAGACAGCTGCAATAATGATGTTTACAGTCACCTGTGATGACTGCATGACCTTAGTGTCATTCACATGGCCAATTTTGGACACCTGAGCCACATACTGAGCCACTGCCTTCATGGGTGAGATCTCCCTTAGCTCTAAATGCAGACCAGGGCTACAAGGTCAGGCRTGGGTGTGTACATGAGTTATTTTTAATCAGGTAAATTCCTGTCTCTTTTTAACCATTTAGTGTAGCTCAGCCTTTCAACAACTCCTGTTGCTTTCTCATTTCTTGTACCTGAAACGGGGGAAGGATTAGTCTTTGCAAGAAAATAAGAGGAATAAAGAAAGTGGTTGGCTTATTTTCCAGCACAGTACAAATGCAAACAAGTGAGCTCTGCCTTGCCCTGCTCATTCGTGCTTTTGCAGCAAAGAATCAACACTGGGAGCTTCCAAGGCTGGAAAAGACAGAGTGACCTGAAGCAGTCTGAATATTTTTGAAGACATGGACACTGGATAATGTGTCTGGATCCAGTTGTTGCGTCCCTCTCTGCTAATTTGCTGTGTGGGCCACTACCCTGCAAACCTGGACAACAAAAGCCACTGTGGTGAGCACCAGGGGGGGCACTGTGCTGGTAGGCAGGAGCTGCCTGGCACAGCCACCCCAGCACAGCCCAGTGCCAGGACCGGCTCTCTGTTTCCAAATGGCAGCTCCTGCTGGAGCCCCTGCCTGCAGCAGCTCCAGAGACAGCCCACGGTTTGCACAGCTTAGTGGSACCTGCTTTCATTGCTGCTGGGTGGAGGCCAGCAGAGAAAGGTCCTTTGCATTTTCTGCTGAGAGGGTTTCAAAGAACTTTTGCAGAGAGCAAGAAGTACTGATATGGGCTGTTCAGAGAGAAGGAGATTAAAGAAAAGAGATCAAAGCCCCTCCTTTCCAAAGTGCCCGTTCTTGCCCAGGATCTCATTTTCGAAACAGATGCATGCCACGAGCATCTGCTGGTCTGAGGCAGAGTGGGAGGAGATGGGAGCTGGTGGGAATGCAGTATCCATCACTGAATGTGTTAAGCTTGGTAAGCTCCTGAGAAGTGGAGGGTTGTGCTGGGTCTGTCTGGCCGGGATGCTGCCTCTGTAGGCAGCTGCTGCATCCTGCCTGGAGCCTCTCAGCATCACRGGAAGCAGAGCCAGTGAGGGACATGCCCCCTCTCTCCCCTGTACCCTGGGAGGGAGCTGCAAGAGCCAGATGGGACTCAGCACACACACACRCACAGAAAGGTGGCCATTGAAGGGAAATAATTATACTGCAAAATCACTTTGTATCGACGACAAAGCTGGGACTTCAGAAATCATCTCAGTCACTGGCACTGAACTCGCTACCGTGTGTAGAAGAGAATTACAGCTAAGTCATAACCTCACCCAGGATTTGTAAACACATTCATGTTGTATTAATACCTCTTTCAATTTTTTCCCCCCTGAGATAACAGATCAGTCTGCATCTAAAATTCCAGTTCACCTAGGCAACAGGATTTAAACTGAGAGCTTGAAAATCAGATAGCTCTGTGGCGCTGCTCGAGCGTCTCTACACAGAACAAGATGCAAACAGATCAAAATCAGCTGTTTGACACCATGCACGACTCTCTGTCAAGATAGCACCCAAAAGCTTAGAGGATTTGAGTGCCAAAAAACATGATAGCAAACACCCTGCCATGCAAATTTGCCACAGGATACTAAATAAATAAAAATGTTGTGAAATCCCTGACCAGAGAAAGAGAAGGAAAGGTTGCATAGAGGGGAGAGCAGGTTGTGGGTGCCCATCAGATGGGGGCTATGAGTGYCTAGAAACCTCTCTGGGCTCGTTTGGCTTTCATGCTTTCTCTTGCCAGCTATCATATATAAGTACATGTATCCRGGCAAGTAGAAGATATCTTCACATCATTTTCTGAATGCAAGAGAAGAGATTTTAAAGAAGAAAACATGAGACTCATGACAGACAAAAATATAGAGCCTGGATATATTTTCTGATTGTTGATTTTTTAATAATTTWAAAAAATGTCTTCCATATTTTTCTTTTGACAAATACTTGTTTTGATTTTATTTAGAAGGTAACACTCAAATAATCTAGGTTACTTTCTCTCCTCTATGTAAAACATCATTCTTAAAACCCACACAACATAGAGTACAACAGAAGACAGTAGAATCTGAAAGAAAAAGCAAAGTCGTTGCACAAATAGTATGAATTTGGGTATTGTGGGATATGAACTGAAATCTGTCCTCACTCTTCCTCCCTCTCCCAGCAAAACCTCATACTCCTTCAGGATACTCTTTAGAACAGCCTCAGTCTTAAGAGAACAGGATATAAAAAGGGCTTTTCTTTTTYCTAAAAATTACACCCAAGAGTAATCTCAGTGAATGAGTGGAGTTCCATCTGGCTGGGACTGGTGTGAGTAGAAAACCTGACTGATTATTTTTCAGTGTAGCCAAGGAGTTAATCTCAGGATGTCTCATCACTCACTGCGACTCTTCTCTCCATTGGAATGTTTGTACCGCTAGAATCAAGTGGCAAAATAATTGACAYCCTTATAATTTAAGGACTCCTGCAGTACTTGGCTGGTCTGATCTCCGAGAYAAGTGTGGGAGGTGGAGTTGCCTGGCTGAGATTGTGTAGGTCTGATCTCTAAATGCATTCGGTGTAGCTTTTACTAGGTGCCCATCTCCTTAGTCACTGGATATGCTGCTGGCAGAGTTTCCCAGGAAAARGAATAGCAGCATAAGCCTCAGCAATGTAAGTTTTAATCAGCATTGGCTCCCTGGGATTTGTGGGGGAGGGAAGATTACAAATAATGGCATTAGAGACAAAAACAATGCAGACAGACAGACAGATTCCTCCCACTGCTTCTCCTGGGCTGAGGAAAACCCACAAACACAACCAAAAAGCAAAGCAAATTATATTCCAAACAGAAGCCTCTGGGAAGGAGGAAGACAGCCCTGAAACATGCAGATATTTAAAGTGACACGAGGTCYCCTCTGATGCATTTCTAATTCCCTTGAAATCTCTGTCAATGACTCTTGGACATGCACACACACTTTGACCAAGTATGACCCATTGCTTTTACTCTGCAAGGCCAGCCCAGCAAAGCAATTGCTGTTCTGTGGTGAAATCTCTTATAAAACCCCTTTTTGTGTTTTCAGTCCTTCAGCAGTTCAGGTGAGTTTCCTTGTACATCCTGCAGACACAGTGAAATTGTGCGTGACTTTGATCCTAATGTAAGGGTGCACTTACCATGTGCAAGGGCTGGCACAGGATGAGATCCACTTTCCCAGTGGGACATGCAGAGSCTTCTGGCAGCCAGGGCTGTGCTGTCAAAATAACAGCCAGGTTTGGGAAATGGGGAGATGTTTCCTGGCCAGCTGCGAGTTCTTTCCTCCCTACCACAATGTCACGTGGGAAGGAAGAGGGTGCTGAGCCGTTCCCTGGCTGGACCAGGGCAGGAGGGACAGGTGGGACATAGATTGAAGGGGAAGTGTAGATCACAGCTTCCTGCCTACTTGCACTGCAGTCTTTGGCCAGCTGCACTGAAGAGTTAAAAAATGGAGATAAGCTGTTCAAAAAAGGATAAGCCTTGTTGACCTGTTCACCTCATAACACATACACGCACATTACACTTGCCAGATGTACTACACCACACAGAACCTGAGAATTTCCCCAGTGGCTAAACTATCACTTCTGCCTCAGCCGAACAAATTTTGTCAYGAGGATATATTTAAAAAAAAAAAAAAAAAGACCATGAAATAGATAAGGGACAAACCAGCACTCTCCTGACAGAGGAACCTAGAGGACTTTGAAAGGCAATGGTGTACTCCACTAAAGTGTCCTGAATCCCAACTCTGTCACACTGACATCRTATTAATGTCTCAGGGAATCCCCCTGAAGAACAATTATCAAAGTCTAAGATTAAAATAAGGATCTAATCAGGTCCCTTAGCATTCACATGCCTCATGAAAACCTGAAGGCAGTTAAACCTTAAATTTGCTGAAAGCTTCCTTCTGATTTTTGGAAATGTTTTACCTAGTCATACTTATTCTTCCACTCTGAGTGTTCAATGTACAGTGGTTGTTTTCCTAGTTAGCTTCTATCCACTACTGATCCTTTCTTATGGCCACTGCATATGAAACAGAAACTGGATTTAAACACATCGGTTTCTTCATTCTACAAATACATACTCTTCAGGGAAAAAAAAGACAGTGTGAGGTAATGGCTTATTTACAAACAAAAAAGCATTCCTGTTGGGAAGCAGCATGACTGGTGGTGGGAGAGGGGATTATTTGTCTGGCAGACAGGAATTTGCTTACCACTGAGCAGCAGCTGATTGCGCCGGTACGAAGCTGGCAGCTGACCAACGTCTTCTATCCTATGGCTCATTACCCGGGAAAGGTGACCAGTGTGGTAGAGGCTGCCCACAATGATGCTGTGCAAGTACATGGGTTCGATGAAGGAGCTGAGGAGAGCGCCTTGGAGCCCAAGGACGTTCCATCTGAAAAAAAAATTCAGGAACAGTAAGACACATGGGTGGAGGAATGGCCACAGTAGAGCTACTCTGGGAAAATCAGCAAAGGCCAGCACATGGGTTAGAGAGACAAGGGATGAAACTATTCCTGTCCTTGTCCTATGATACAAGAAGCACTGTTAGAACCCACACACAGGCTGATCTCCCCCCCTACAAGGATTTCAGATTACTGTGGTGCCATTGACTTAAGGGATGTATTTCCATCTTGTATTGCTGCGAAC
The DNA here is from genome assembly GCA_018881555.1 of Amblyornis subalaris. NCBI lineage: Eukaryota > Metazoa > Chordata > Aves > Passeriformes > Ptilonorhynchidae > Amblyornis > Amblyornis subalaris. The sequence goes on from JACAXG010000010.1 coordinate 9,018,337, forward strand.
AGAGGCTTCTTATCAAGAGCTGTTCTTTCTAAAAGAATTTTGTGTTTGATGGATGTTCATTTAGCAGGTCTGTAGCAGAATTTTATTTTTTTTCTGCATCTGTAGTTTTTCACTTGCAATGGTATAGCTAGAATGAGAGCTGTTGTCATTCTACCTTTATTTGCCGCTTGTCATATGTAAGTACCATCCCCATGTCATACAGCCAAGCTAATACATGACTTAGGTGGCCACAATTCCCACAAAACTTTTGAATGCCTCATAGGCTGACATTTCTTTGCACAAATGACCATGAAGATATGAAGACATTCATAAGAATTAAATCCTGGTCCTGAATAGAAAAAAAAGAAGACTTACACTTTAAGGAAATTTATTTGTAACCAGTATTTTGGCCTGCTTTAAAGTGTTCAGAGTGATGGATACATCTCACCCTGTTGCTGTCTTAAAGGTGCAGCTGAGCAATGGTGGAAACCTTGGGTCCTTTCATCTGTTAATGACTGAGAGCTCCATACTACTGGTGTTGGATTAGTTGCCAGAATGGTTCTGCATTTTAATAGCCCATGAATTTTTACATGAAGCTAGGCACAAATATGACAGCATGCTTGCTCTAAATTCTTCAGGGGACAGCAAATTGGTTAAGGAGTGGAAAAATTAAAAAGGAGAAAGAAGTCATGATGCAGTTATCTTCTTGGCAAACCTATTTAGCTCAGCTCATCTAAGAAGTTGATTCCCACCACACGAACATTAACAAGCTCTCTTACACTTGAATAATATTTTAATGTAAGTTGAACACTGTCAATCTGTCTGAATAGTTTTGAGTTCAGGAGTTCAAACTGAAAATGCTTCAGAAAATGTAGTTCTGGAGAGCATATTTTGGCTCATTAAAAACCAAAACACCGGCAACATTTGGAACTCGGTAGCTGACTGAAGGAAAGGGTACAAGGTGCCTGCTATTTAAGGCATCAGCCAGTGGCTGCCATGCTAAATAATGTGTTTAAAGCAGAATTTCCATCAGCAGCAAGCATTATGGTGCTAATTTCTTACATCATTGTTCTTTTCATTAATTAACATTTCTCAACCGTTCGTGCAATTATTGCAGTGCCTCCGTACTGTATGTCTCTTTTCATGATTAATAAGGAGTCATTATATTTCCCTTTCCTGAAGCAGTCAATTAACATGGAATACTTTCCATTAATTACTGAATGTTTAAAACCAGCATGCTGTACCTGGAGAGCAATCTGCTCTAGGAACCTGTGACACCAATTGCTTTTAAAAGTTCTCCTTAAATTTTATTCCAAAAACACAAGCAATTTAGCTGGCTGTATTAATTTGCCTCCGAAGCAGGGCTGTGAATGAGAAACATCTTTTAATCTCATGCAAGAAAAGGCAGCCATCTGGCTGCTGAGGATTTCAGAGTCAGATTCTCCCTGTCTCCCTCTGTAAATGCAGGCCATTAAAGTAATGTGTTCATCTACATAAAACTCAAATGAAATATAAAAGGTAATATTTATATACAAACAATTTAGTCCCACAATTTAAACAGTCATTGGTTTTATGAAACATTTACTTTAGTTGATCAGATTTGCATAACTTCATTTGGGGGAAAAGAAGTGTGGTCATTTCTGCAAATAACATCACTTTTAAAGGAAAGAACTAGCTGCCTCTTTAAGTAAATAACTTATCATGATGCAAAATTAATAATGCAAGCTTAAGAAACAGAGCTGAATTCAGCTAACAGTACTCCTCCAACAGTATGCCTGCAACCGTGTCTAAGGTAAGTAAAAAATTAGACAGATATCTTTGTCCAGATGGAAACCTGTAAGGTATCAGTGCTGTTTTCAACATTTGAAATTTCCTTTAAAAAGCCCTGCACATTTGAATGAGGGAGAGAAGAAAAGCAGCTAAACAGAAAAACAACATATGTTCAACAATATTGGGATTTGAGCAATATGCACATCACAAGGAATCATCTGAGTTTTATTTACCAAAATAAAGGATTGTGTTCAGGTCATAAATTACAAGATAATAATGATTGTTTAATTTACATTCATCACAAGGGACTTGCTTTTTCTTTAGAGTTATTTCTCTGCCTAATTCTGGACATATTCATCCCAGTGTAAAAAGGGATTCGAATGTCAATGGAATTACATTATTGKAAATCATAATTTAAGCATGATCAGGTCACCCTCGATGTATTGAAAGCATTCCATAAACATGAATTAATCTTCACAATGCTGCTGTAAGGTAAAGCCCTATTTTTACATCTGGGGGAATCAGGGCAGAAAGGCAGTATGATCTTCTGAAATCTTTAAGAGTTCATGGCTTCTGGATGCAATAATTGTTCCTTGAGAGAACCCTGTTTTCCCATTCCAAAAGAAGGCACAGGCAGTTGTACAGGGCAATGAAGCTTCTGTATCAGCCATGGTGGGTTTTGACTCCAGGGTGTAAGTCTGACTCCAAGGCAAAKTGGACAGAGCAACCAGACTAAAAAAAACAAGGGAGAAGAAACTTATCAAAGAATATAGGGCACAAGAGCAAGTCATGCATGATGTGTAGAATGTAGTGCAGAAAGAGACTGTTCCAGAACCAGACAGCACCCTGAGGTAGCAAGGACAGGGAAATCAGGAAAGGTGTTGACACCAAGAAGGCAGTATTTGGTGGGGGCTGCTTGCCGGTTKTTTTTGAGCTGGTGTCCCCCATGGTGGTGTGAAAAGGGATGAGGGTGATGGCACTGCCACCTGTACAGTGGCTACTTCCCAGTTCAGCATTGGTTTAGCAGCATCCAGTCAGAGAAATGGGATGAAGAAGTAAAGAAGGAGCTTTGCTTTCAAATCCAGCCCAGGTTTGTCAGAGTGTTTAGACAGTTGTTTCTCTCTGGAAAGCAGCTCCGAGCATGAGAGTGAGTGCCACTAACTCATCACAAGTCCTAGGAAAGAACAGGTCCTGTGCTGAGCTGGCCAAAACCACACCCTTTAGCCACTGCTGTTGTCCTTCAGAGCACAGTAAAAGCATGTTAATGTTGGAGGAAATGTCCAGTTTCTCATTCTGCTGTTGCTCTGTGGATGAACAGGCCTACCTTGGGGGTCAGCCAGTTCAGTATTGTGCATAAACAACAGATTTTACTGTCAAATATTTGGGGGAAGGTCTTTCATCCTGTGTATTGTTCATCCCTTGACCAACACACACAGCTAATGTACTGACTTGGTCMTTTGATCTATGAACATCTATGGAACTATTTGTAGGTAGATGGTAGGGAAAGATCCATCTGAGCAACAGTGAAACTATCAATAAGGGTGTTCATTTTGAAGGAGCTATTTCTCTGTAGTCTAATTTAGGTCCATGAAAGTAGCTGTGTTCCCATCTGTAACAAAATGCTCTCTTCAAATGTGGCTTTTCAAAATAAAATTATTATTCAAAGCAATGCAGTGTTACATTTTGGGTTCTCAATATATCAAAGTGACTTTTCTCGCTATGAGGAAATATGCTGGATCATTCTGAATTTTCCTAATTGTGCAAGATTTTAAGGGCTGTTTTCAAGGACACGCATCTCTCTAATAACTCATATGCTATGCGCTCCTTAATAACCCTTCCAATAAAGTGAAAATCAACCCACTGCTCCCTTAGTCACAGATCTTATTTAAAAATCCCCAAATCTTCATGAGCAGGATCAATAAAACAGAATGTCTCCCMTTTTCACTCGAATATGGGAGCTTTTGGAGCTTTAAATGGAAGGAAAGRATACCCTTCCTTTTGTTCAAACAGCAGATATTACTGCACTGTTTACAAAGACAAAATCCTGCGTCCAGTTTTCAATATAGATAATCCTTGAACAAATATATCTTTGCCTGTTTGTCAATCACAGAAATGCCAGTGACAAGCTGGGAGGCATGGCAGAGCAGGCAGCCTTTCTTTAATTAAATGCCGTGCTCCCCCAGTCCTGGACAAGCAGCTGGCAGGGCACGACCCCCCCACAGACCCCCCTCAGTCCCCAYGCTCCTGGCAGCTCGAGACCACCAGTGAGATGTGCAGGGAAATGTGTCCCCAAGCCTTAACCACATCACAGCCTCCCCATGCTGGAGCATCGCCTCACCACGGGAGGTGTTTGTGGCCCCTCCCCAGGATCAACAGAAATACAGATGATGAAAATACTGAGGAAGGGGTTTGGAGGCAAACCCCCGGGGGTGCAGAGGGCTGCAACCTTGCTCAGGTCAGCACAAGGCTCCTTGCCCATGGCTGTGACAGCTGGAGCCCCTTTGCTGGTGTTTCTAGCATTGTTTTGCACATGGTTAGAGCTGAAGGCYGACACTCAAACCCCTTCGAAACTGAGATGTGGAGAAATTCTCGTGATGCTTCAAAACATCTCAGGGAACTGTGCCCACCTGCCACGGATGCTCAGAGACTGAAGTGTCTTCTTGGGACCTTTGGAAACCTTGCCCATTAAAAAGCTCTGCTGATGAATTTCAAAGCTTATTTTGATAAGGCTTTTTATAAAAGATTTTTTTTTTTATTAAGAGCTTTAAGTCTTATCCACTTGGTGTGTTGTTAACCTCCTGTACCACAGTTTCTATTACCAATATTTCCAGCTATGCTTCACACAACATAAATTGTTATTCAGGGTGGCATGTGCTCAGCAGAACACCTGTGGTGTTCCTATTTATACGACCATTTAGCTATTATTGGTTTGGAAACTGGAACTAGTGCATTAGTTTTTGATCTGTATTTTAACAGTGGGTGGTTTATATATGTTTTCTGGAACATACCTTGTGGTGAAAGATTGAAATTGAACTCTCAGTCAAACAGAAAGGGGTTAAGAGAGAGAATTACAAACCATGTGCACAAATCATCTCTAATTGAAGATCTAGCTGTGTTAATTGATTTTCATTTGCATTAATATGCAGCCTTTGAAGTAGCTTTTCTTAAGAGTTACCTTGTCAGACTCAGCCTTCTGTTAACAATGGCTCTGGTCGACAGGCTAACACTAAAATARACCTAAGAATGCCAATTTCTAACACTGACTTTTAGTCTTTCATTTTTATATGCTACATTTAAATACAGCTTAATGTGCTCAACTCATCTTATAAAATGCTACTTCAGACTCCCACTGSTAAATTCTGAAACTGTGCCTTGAGGCTACATTACCTTGCAATACTCTGAATATATTCTCTATGAAGATTCCTTCCTGTTCTCTAGCTTGTGGGCCCAAATAATTCACCAACCTTAGCCATAGGACTTGGATACACGCTCTAATGCAAAGTTTGGAGGTCTTTGTTAACGTTTGTGTTGTTTTGTAAGTGAAGTATAATTTAGATATTCAAGGTCTTCTTTTACTTCTGGGCTTAATGTCACTTTTTTTGTGAAGTATGAGGAAGTGGATGACCATTAACCTGGTGGCAAGAAAATACACAGTGTTTTAAAGGTGACCTTTTGAGAAGTGGTAGTAAGAAAACAATTTTAAGGCCAGAGCTTATAAAATAAACACTGAATTCTGGCTTTTATGTGCTGTGTAAAGACAGTGTTTGTGAGGATTGTTCCCTCCAAATCYGGCACGATGCAGAGTACATTCCTCAGCCTGCATCCTGCAAGGGGATTTCTCAGAGAGGACAAGTGCCACTGYTCATGCATTCACAAGTAAGTTTATACACTGTTCGTGGGTGTAGATGCAAGTTTGCTGCCAGAARGTTGGCATCTGCAAAGTAAGAGAGATCATCTCATCAGCTTGACATCTAGTGAGGGACAACAAGCTCTGCCCTGGCCAAAGTGTGACGTCACTAGTCCCCCGGCTAAGGTCTATCAAGGAAGAGGGTTTGGGGAAGAGTAGTGCAATGCAGAACTCTCTCCTGGGACACCCAGGTAAGAACTAACTTTTAGAATAAACCTTAGTGTTGTGTGCTTGCAACACGATCCTCAAAATAATTTGCACACATGGTAGCAGAGGTGATGTGGTGACATGGGACCTGCGGACACGTGTTTACACCATGGGTCTGCTGTGCTGTGGGGTGCCAGGGTGGCTCCTCTGTGTGCTCCCAGCACTTGCCATTGCCATTAGATTTAGTGCCATTCTCCACCAAACCTCTGGCAATGGCCATCACCAAACCTTTCTGGGCAGCTGCACAGGGCAGAACACCCTGCTATTTCAGAATGGTTGACATGGGGAGAAATAATTTCTCCAGTTTTCTGCATGGAAGAAGAAGGAACACAGGTGTTGGTGGTGAGATATATAAACTTGATGAGCTCAAAGCATAGAACAGGAAACTTTATATAGAAGGAAGGTGTGTGTACTGCAAAATCTGAGTTATAGTGGTGACGCCTTAGGATTTTGGCTTTTATATTTTTCATATACTTGTAACCCYGCAATTCTTAGTGTGTAACTCTAAAGCCCATATAAAAGTGTTAGCTACTGCCTTTCAGACAAAACAATCCATCTTCAGGCCTGGACTTCAAGGACACCTTACTGCTTCAGGCCCAAGATCTGTAAACAGCCATTGGTGAAGGGGAAGCAAAATTGGGGTGAATTACTTCAGTACCTAAAGGTCTAATTGGAAGACCTGGCCCCAATATGCTAATAGACCAAACTTATAAAAGTATGGAGAACTTGTGACCAGTTGTCCATTTTGTGTGGTCTCTCTTGGGGAGCTGATCTCAGGGGGTCCACCTGGGGTGTAGCCCCCCCCCGAGTGAGCTCTGACTGCCCTGGATGTACCTGAAGGCCTTCAAATAAACACCACTGCTTTTAACCATTTGATCTTTGTCAAGTCTCTCTCTTTTAGGTAGTCCTGATAAGGCATCAGTGGGCCTAGAGGATGAGCCATGGTGGAAGGAGACGGGCCTGAAACTCTGACAGTGTTTCCATGAGCCAGAGGACAAAGTGCATGGAAGGGAAGGTGTTTTCTCTGCTCTGTGACAGACTCTGAATTTCCCCTGTAAGTCTGTCCAGAAGGGTGATGGACTTAAGAGAAGTGCATAGATCTTTGATATTTTGTCCAGACTTTCATATTTCTTCTGCTGTAAGAATAAGAAGTAGAGACATATGGAAATTTTGATCTTATATATRCAATCATGTGATTGTGTGAGCTGTCACTTGCAAATTTGGCACACACGTACACACTGTGTGCTGTGGGAAGCCAGCAGGGAGGAGAGGCTCAGCACTGGGCTGGCTTTGTGTACCTGGAGACCATGTCACTGAAGGGGACACAAACAGAGAGCCAGTGTCCCTGAGGCCCCAGGGCACCAAGGGGGTGCTGCAAATCCCACCCTTGCAGCTGGCATATATCGGCTGAGCACGTATCAGTCCTGAACGTTTCTGAGGGTCAGAGACAGAATGTAGTGCTGAGCCTTCCTAAGGTTTGGTTACTGTGTTTAGATCCCYAAAGAGGAGCTGAGCTCTAGAGACATCTTTGGATTTTTTTCCCTAAATGTGTGTGTTTGTGTGTGTGCATGCATGTGACAATTTTTCTTCAAACATTTGTCTGCTCCCRAACAGCAACTGCAGAGACTTCCATTAGCAGCAGCATTAACCTTGCACTGACCTTCTAATAAGCAAGGTACAAGCTAGTCCTATGTCCAGCCTGRGTGTGAGACAGAGAGATGAAAAGAGGTTTAATTTGTCCTATTGTATGAATGGGTTTGCTGTCACAAAAATCAGAAATTCTCTTGGGSCTGTAATGTCTCTGTCGGCATAAAGGTTTTAATATAGGTTATAATTAGCACCAAGAAAATGTTACACGACATAAATTTTTCCCCAAACAGATGATTATTTTCAAAATTATTTTTCCCATGTTATTGCTGCTTTTTCTCAAATGTATATGATGTACATTGCAGAGGAAAATGAAGGTCAAAAGGTGTTAGTGTAACTAATGAACTATGGGCCTAAAGAATGTGGTTTAATCCTAAATTCTCCAGCACTGAGAGCCTGAAGTCACTTCAGCTGCACTGTGAGGCTCACAGGAGCTGTGAGTGTAAAAGCTGGCACTCTCTTAGGGTGGGTTATTTGGGGATTCACAGAACCTGAACTCTAAATTTGCACATATAAATGCATAGGTTTTAAAGCCAGAAGGAGCCACCAAGATCTAGTGTGACCTCCTTTATAATGAAGTTGCAGAATTGGACCTCGTAATTCCCTTCCTGAGCCAAATAAAATGACTATTCATACCAGAAGAGCTTGTGCTTTAATTCAGTGAGGGAACAGGTATGATACCAGGGTGTTTATCCTGAGATCTCAACAAAACCACAGAGCCCAAATAATGCATACCAAGCATCAATTTCTCTCAAACTTGTGGTGATAGTAATAAAAATGGCTRAATGTCTTTGAATAACAAATAAATCTGATTAAACCACTCGCTGCTTATAGCTTTCCTGTGAGCAAGAAAGAACATAAATCGTTAGATATATGATTTATAGAATATTATTCACTTTTGTCAGTAACTCTGTGYGTTCTTGGGTCTTTGATATTCTGATAGCAATGTCCTTTGCAAATAATGCAAAATGATGTATATTTTAGCAGCTACTGGCTAGATTCTCAAGAGGAAACATTCTCTAATAGCACAGTGCTCCTGAGGGACTTTTACAAGCAATAAAATCCAAAGTATACAAGCCAGATATTTCATCAAATCTTGCTTATACAAACATGAATTTCAGCTTCAGAGATCTCTTTTTTTCTCATTGCAAGACAAGCACAGATGAAGTGCATCCAGATTCCTGCATCCTACAGACATTTAAAGAGTCAGCTACCTATGTGGTAGGGCAAATATCTGGATTCTGAAACATGGCATGGACASCACCCACTGATCACTTCAGTGGGGCAGGAGCAGGAAAGGGCCCTCACACAGTAATTTCCTTTTTCACTGAACTCCTTTCCTGCCTGTACTTTCTAAAACCAGAGGGGAAGAAGGCAGAAAATMGTCCTATATGTGCTGAAACAAAGGTCTTTGATTTCCCCCCCTTACATGGATAATAATGATAGAAAATTATCACAGATGGCATTTAATGTGGTAAACTGAAATTTGGGATAAAGTATAATGCAGATGTCATATTCCCTTTTCTCAGCCTTTTTTACTGTACCCTACTGGTGAGAGTAAACATTTGTTGTTTAAAGCAGGGAATAATGATTGCTGATTTTTTTTTCCTACGAAAATCCCAACCTCATTTGAATTACAGTGCAAATAAATAATAAAAATGGCACTTTTTTGTACAATATTGAAATAATAATGTCAGCGACAAGAGCTGCAAGATTTTTTTTATCCTGGAAAAACTTTGTGGTAGATTCTTTTTTTCTTCGCTGACTTCGATGCTGTTTAGATGTGTGTCAACAATAAAAGGATTCACTGGAAGTGCTTAGCAGATGTGCTTGGAGAAAACCCAACTCCTGAGACTGTGCATTACTGTCAACACCCCCATCAATAGCAAATGTAATAGTGTTTGCAAAGCTGATGTTTAATTCAGTGGCTAATGACATTTAAAACCACAGAGAGTGCAATATTTTTATTCTTGAACTTAAATTTGTTTAGTTTTTTGTGTCATATGAGTCTGAATTTGGTAAACCCAACTGCACCTAAAAACAGTGCAGGAGATCCACTGAATACAGTTGGGGTTTCTGTTATCTCCTCATGAATAAATGAAAGCATTACAGCAGAAGTTGCTTTTTGTCCTTTATGCAAGCACAACAATTGTGATGATTACACGTAGCAGAGGGTGGATTTTGTGAGTCTGGCAGTATTTTCATTTCCTGGTTCACTTCTACATTTTTGTGCCAGAATGGGAGGCTTTGCTAAGCTGACACACTAATTTAGCTTCAGTAGGTCATCCAGTTAAAGCTAAGAGCAGAATTTATGCATTGGCATTAAACAAAATCTTTATGGTTTTTTTTGAAAGATTATGTTTCTGTTGGCCTTTAATAATTGGGTCAAATTTTTGACTGATGTTATTTAACTRAGTTCTTAGGCATGGCACTCCAGCAGAGAATTTGATCACCATATTTACATTTTTATAGCTATAATGTGATGCACTTTATATGTACAGCTGCATCTAAAGGTAATGTACATTATATATATATATAAATAATTCTGAAGATAAATATACATGCACGTATAGATACATACTAATAGTGCAATAAGTGTGCAAACAAGCACATACACTTTGATTCTGGTTTGTGTTAGCCATCACTTGCTAATAGTTAACATCATAAATTAAGAATGGTGAATGTGTTTACATTTTATTTGTCACCAGGGAATAATTATGAAATATTTATTACATGGAAATTGTTCTACATAAATATATGTTGTATTTACAGGACAGAGCAGAAACCCGCAGAGGGGGCTGTGACATGAAAGTGTTGCAATAACATTAAAAATAGTAGAAATATTCCTGGTGGCTTTTAGGGCACTTTATTCAATTGGGTGCAGACGAGCTAAGTTTATCTGTATGATGGTTGGTTTGCAAGTTTTGGGGTAAATGATCCAAGAAGAGCAGAGTGGATGTATTTTATTTGCACAGTGAAATTCTATTGGCAAAAAAATCTGCAAAGACAGTCTATATTTTTGTCACACTGTAATAAGCAACTAACGACCCACAGAGAATTTGGGAAAATGTCCTATTTACATTCCATCCTATTTATATGGTCTGTTTTTGCATACAAAGGAGGCCTTTGTTTCTGCAGAGCTTGTCAGCGCCTGCTGGCTGTTTCCCACCAGTCGCCATGGTCCTCTGTGGCATCCAACTTCATCTCCACGTGCAAAGACTTTTGAGATGCATACACATCACATACCTGGCAATTTTGTCTGTGCAGGACATGGTGATGAGCTGCTCTCCCAGCAAGACGCCGTCCCAYGTCTGAGCCGCGTTGTGACACCGGACGGGAATGGTCCCTTCTCCAGACTCAATCTTCGTCCGGAGGTGCCCGCGGTATTTCCTCACTATGTGCTTGCTGCTGTTCACTGGCCAAAATAAACACAAGAAGGACAATAACTGAATTTCGAAAGGACCTGAGAGGCTGTGTTGATGCCATAGCTTAAATTTGCAGAACCACCTGTGGAAGTCCTTTAAACTGGATGCAAAATTAGATGAGATAACAGCCCAAGGAAGCAGCACAGTGCAGAAAAGAAGGTGCTCTTAGCATGGTTGTCTTTTCACATCAATCAAAGCTTACACACAGGGCACACTGAGCTCATGTTCCTCTTCTATTTCCCTTATAAGTTTAGAAAGAAGAGAGGTGCTTGTATTTTTAAAGAATCAGTACAGTTTCTTGTTTTAGGATTGAGCTGTGATGGAGGAATATTTGGAAAAACTTGGTTCAATGAGTGTCATCAAAGACTCATCTGCATGATGCAGACCAGTCCAATACTCTACTGCAGTATTCAGTGACATTTCCTGAATAATTTCAGAACTGAGGTTTTGATTTGTTATCACAAAATTTCACACAAAAATCTGAAAAGCTAAAGGTTTATAGTCTGGATCGAAGGCAAATCAAACCACGCTAGTTATTCACTGCTTGCTGAAATTCCTTCTACAGTCTCCCTGAAGTGAGGTACCCTCCTGCCTTGTGTCGTACCAAGATCTTTATCACTTCAGTGATAAAATATTAAACATTTGAGTGCAAGGGAGCTGCCTCTGGGGTGGCACAGGGCAAGTAGCTAATACACTTGTCCTGCACCACAATGAACTGAGTCCTGCAGATATGCAGTAAATATAGAAGATAATGACATTTCAAAAGCACTTCACCTTCATTTTTATGAAAAGAGAAAAACTGAAGTTCATTATCAAAATCACTCTTACCCTCTTTACGCTGTCACTTTACCCCTGGGTATTTTGGTCATAAAAGAACAGGAAGGAGCAGCAAGGAAATCCTCTGGATCTGCTCACTGCCTTACCCTTGGGGGGTTCCACTGCRGGTCACCTTCTCCCTGAAGCAGACCTTTCACAGTTTCCCTCTGGCCCAAAGGAAAATAATGAAAGACAGTACAGGATGGCCTCTGCTCTCAAGGAAAAGGAGTGCTTCATTTACAGACATGAGGCTTTTGYCCATATTTCCAATTGTCCTGTGTATTTTTCCATGCCCACCCCTCATCTGGACCAGAAAGCTGCTACTTGTGAAGGTGATGCTCCTCTGTCCTCAGTGGGCTATGGGGCTGCCTGTGTTCCTGCCAATGTGTAACACCAGTGTGCCAGAGGTTGTGGGGCTGATGGAACTTCTGGCTGTGAGCAGCTGGCTCTGTGCACGATCCCCAGCGCTGGTGGAAGCCATGGATTGACTGGCTGCTGCCAATGGATGGCTTGCAAAAAGGGAATGGAATAATAAATCACTTCAGCCTATYGGGATTAGCAGAGGCAGCAAACACAGGTAGAATAGCAAAGTCAGCTGTGACCTGCCAGCAGATGGGCGGGTGGGCCCCCACCAGTCATTGCCTCTCCTCTCCATTGCTGCTTTTTTTAGAATTTAAGATGGGTGTGTGTGTGCCAGCAGTGGGCTGGACCAGGTATCACATGGATTGGCTGGCCACGGCCAAAACCGATTTCCACCCGAACCCAGTCTCCATCATATCCAAAATGTTTGCAGATACTGTAGGGTTTGTTTGTGCTGATACAGGATCTGAGTTTGGGGAAGAGTGGTTGTTGCACTGCCATCTCCACCAGCAACCCCATCCCAGTAGGGGATGGGGGAAGTCCTTGTGCCCAGTTGTCACAGAGCACCTCAYGAATTTGAGACACTGCAGTAACCACCAGACTTGGGAGTACTGTGGCCTTTTAAACTTCAGTTATGGGGGAAACTAGGAAGAGCCAATGGAGAAATAAAGAATTCAATAAGCAAAAATGCCAAAGTTTCAGAAATGTCTCAGATCCCTCTGCACTCAAATTTACTAGTTGTGCCAACACTGTCAGGAAACCACTTCCATGACCACGTGTGCTGATCCCTTGTACATCCCTCTTGTCTGGGATGCTAAGTGCAGTATCATTCAGAGGATGCTCTTTGGACGGTATTAGCTATCTGGGAACTGGTCCATATTTTTCTTGGGACTCTGCAGGGAAACATTTTTTAAAAACTTGAAACAGTGGTGAGCAGCATTTTTTATTATTAAACCATGGAGTCATGGGAAAGGTACCATGAAATGTGGACAACAAAAGTAGAAAGTGATCACTTCTGCTTAGCAAACACATCTAGCTGAACAACAGTGAGGAATGTCTACCAAAGCCACTTTGCCTCTGTCTGCACATACTGAGCAGGGATGGCACGGCAGAGCATGATCTCTGCCAGGGAAGCAGTGAAGAGTGACTCAAGAGGCTATTGCTGTTTCGGCTGGCAGAAAGTTTGAGTTTAAGCAAATCAGTTCTCTTTTCCTAAGCTTTCCCCCAGGTATAATGAAGATAATGATGCTTCCTTCTTATGCAAATTCATTTAAAGGTACTGCTCAACAAYTATTTATGAAAAACAGATGATACCCTTTCAGGAAAGAACTAYCACAAGRGTCCACCTGCTGGAAATCCCTCAGGATAAAATGGTTTTTTAGTGTTTCTTTCTCCAATTTATTTTCAAAGAAAAGTATTTTCTCTTGTTACACTTTTCTCTCCCCATTTCCCATCTCTCTATATTCTTCTGTCTTTCTCAGCTCCTGCTCTGACTCTCCCCTGTAGGTGCCTTGATCTCCTAGATTACTCTATTTTTCAGGCAATCCATCATGTTGATACATCCACATTTCACATACATGCAAAGGGACATGTAACTGGTAGGGAATTTAGTGACTGCAGTATAAAATGAGCAGCCCATCATTTATGTGGCTTTGATTTCACGATATAAATGTTACCTAAGTGAGGGGCAAAGCATCCTACAATATGCTGACAGAGATAAGGAACCAGTTCAGGGGAAGAAACAGCAGCAGCCATGCAAGCAACTGTTGGGCACTTGGGAAACTGAAAGCACAGGCCAGTAATTTTTGGGGAGGAGGATCTGAAAGACTTCTGTGAGTTTGGGGGTTCTGGTTATTTAATGTTTCATGTGTCGTCTGATCTTCTCAGGGCTGAAGGAAGTACAAAGGCCAAAGTACTCCACATCTGATTGTTCCTAACAGCATCTCAACCCTGGACTGCAAGTACCAGAAACTGAACAATAAAGTTTCTAAAAGCACTTAGGAAGCTTGTGCAAGTGCGCTGATAGTCTCAGTTTCTGAATGCTCACATTGACTCAGCCTCGTGTCAAACGCTGCTCCCTGCCACGCGCGCCCTGCCCAGGGTGCAGCCGAGCAGCCGGCGCTGGCTGATAGGATTCAGGCGGCTGTGCCCAGCGTACACTCCCACAGGATACACTCCCACAGCTTTGATAAGGGATTTTAGCTGCTCAACTGCTATTAAATTCAACAAATAGGGTGTGACTCAAACTTCGTGCTGTACTGCCTGGCTCAGGCCACTGACATTGCTGGGGTGGTAGGGACACATGCTCCAAAAGATCAGCTGTGGCATTTATATAAAATACTAATAACCCAAAGCTCTGAATGCTTTCAGATTGCCAATGATTATATAAATCTAAATCTAAATCTGCAAYTGGAACACATTGAGTACTTTTTTAGCATGTCATTAAGTAGCACAGGAAGATATAAACAAAGGAAAAGATGAGGCTCTCTGAGTTTTGCACTGAAGCTGCAGACAGACTCCAGCACATAAGCTGCTTGTCAGCACTGAAAAACGTGGTCCACTTGCTGGCACAGCCTGCTACGGATCATTTTAAAGCAGTCTCAGAAATATATTTATTTATGCATCTTAAAGTCACAAACTACAGCCTACTGCTGTTCTGCTGTTCAGTATGATCAAAACATCAGTGACTATAAGCATTTCTGATCTTTGCTGTGCTGGTTTTCCAACTGCTTAATCTCGACTAATTGCAGGGGAGAAGGCGTCTGTGGATGCCACTTCAACCAGAACAAAATGTCAATTCAAACCGGAATGGGAAAGGACAAATTTAAAAATCATTTGGAGTGGATTTATGATGTGTGCTACACTCAGATGTGGAAATTACTCCTGAGAGTTCCTAAGATAAAAAAGTGCTGGATTAATTATTGGATTAGAAATGTACACAGACAGGTGCCTTTTATTTAAAATCAGTGAAACTCTCTGATTTCAAGGTTCACCCCTTATTTTCATATTTTCTCCACGACCAATTCTAGCTCACATACTAATGAAAAAAGCCACTCCATATTTATTATTTAGTTAAAGAGTGAAGARGAAATGGACAGTGATTAAACAGAATCACACGAGTAAGGCTCTGTCTGAAATTTTGCATGACTGCCTCGGAGGTTCATTTTCTGTTTCTCTGCTTCAGTGGAGGCTGTTCTCTCTTCAGGAAGGAAGAAATAAAACAGCCTATCTTGCATTTTTTTCAGTGCTAGACCCTCCACTCCTCAGCATGGTTTATAAAGCTTCCTTGGAGCAGTTTGAGACAAAGGGGTGGAAAGAGGAGTGTTAATATCTGATTGCCTTTGTATTTTGGTGGTTATTAAAGATGCACTTTCCTCAACCAGATGCTGAATAAATGTACAAAATTACCGTTTCTGGAAGTGTTGCAGTGAGAATCATAGCACAGTGAACACTTTGGATGTGTTTCCTCTGCTGGGTGGGGTGGTTGGTCAGATAAATCACTGCTGCACTGTGCTTTAGTGACCACCACAGAATCAGGTTGAAATGCCATAGGCCAGCTTTGGAAAGCAAGAGACTTTAGGAGTATTGTAAAAAAAAGTCTGGATTTAGGAAAAAAATGGTCTACAAAGCTACCTCTGCAGTGACTACAGGGAGGTGTCCTTGTGTGCCCAGAAGGGAACACAAGCTTCTGTCTCATACAGGTTAAATGGGTTAAAAATATGTTGAGATGAATCCCTTAATGTCAAGATATGACTTTTAAATATAGGCCATTTGCTTCTGAAGGCATCATAGGAGAGATGTGCTTGCTCCCAGAGCCATGTGGCACCCACCACGTTGTAGCAGAGTTCAGTTCAAATCTATGGTTTGGACCTTATCATTAAACTCTCTGTATAAATATGTGTGCTGAATATATACTTTATCTGATAATGTTACAAAACCTGGGACACTTGTAATTTTTGGAACTGAAATTAACACTGGAGATTGAACTTCACCTTTTCCCTCCTCCSTGCATCTTTCCTGGCTGAAATACTCTGCAGTCCCTAGCCAGACAAAATCCATGATCTGATAAATGATGTTACCTTCAGCATATTATTCTTTCTCCTTTTCATTAATCTTCAAGTGACAGTTTTCACTCTTTCTACTTCTTCCATAATTTTTCATCTGCCAATAGTTTCTAGTGATGTCCTGACAAGGTGTGAAAGCAAAGTCAATTTGCCCATTCATAGGTTATCAATATGTGGCATTTAATCCAGAAGCAGTGAAGAGAAAAACTTGAAGTTTGAATCCAAAAGAACAGAAGAGAAATGACTSCATTATTTTCCCTTATCTGCTTTAAGTACTTATTAATTAAATTATTATTTTTGGATTGAKTTGTGGTGTTAGAGACAGTAACTGTAGGAAGGGTGTATGAATGGTATTCCCGCACACTAAAGTTTATCAGTGTTTTAATGAAAACTTTTCATTTTGGTCCATCAAAATGCCTCCATATGTGATTACTGAGGCGCAAATTTTCATCTGTTCAGATAACATGGCACTTTTACAATGAGTTTTTATTATTTTTGTAGAATAATATGAAATGTATGAACAAATATGAAAGCTCATCCTGGGGAGAGGTGCCAAAATAGCTACAGTGAACTAACTGCTAGAGCACTTTAACACATGAAACCCATTGTACCATCAGACTAACTTCTAAGTAAGCCCTGGACTCTCAGCAGGCTTTGATACCGTGAGAGGAAAAAAAACCAAACTGAGAAATAGCTGAAAGCCTACAAACAGGTTTTCTCTAATGTCTGCCTTCGAGGAACGCCTGGGATCAAAATGTAAGCAACTAGTTAAAATTTACTTTAAAACAATTCGTTGGCAGCAAAGTCATGCGCAACTTCCCCTGAGAGTAATAAATAACTGTTCCAGGCAAGGAGGAATGAGCAGTCCTGGCTCAGGTGTCAGGGAGATCCTTTGTGCCACCTACAAACCCAGGCTGTGGTCTCCAGCCTGCTCTGGAGTAGAAAAGCATTAGTATGTTGAAGCCAAAAGTACAAGATTTATCAGTGGAATTAAGATTCTGTGCATGTGGCAATCAAAGAAACTACAACTCAAACACTTCAAGATTATTATTTTTAATTACTAATTGCTCCTCTCATCTAAAATCAGACATGTCCTGCCGTGGCTTTGGAAGTGCAGCTGCTCCCACAGAGCAAAGTCTGGAGATCTGGCAAAGGGCTGCGCTGGTGCTGTGAACTCTGTGATGGAGAGGACTTCTGCCTCTGAAGCCTTCACGAGCCTTGTCACCAGTCAAAGAGGGCCACTGGCTGGTCTCCAGCTGACCAAAGCCAGGGCAGTGGCTGGAGGCTGCRTGTGGAGAGCAAGATGCTGCATCCACCAGAGACCAGTGGGGACCAGCTATTCACCCATGTCCTAAGCTATGCATGATTGTATCTTTCTTTTTTTGTTAATGAAAAAGGTTTTCTCTTAAAGCTGGGCTTTATCTTTTAAATATAMTTTGCGTGAAAAAGATATCAACGTCACTGGAATTGCCTATTTGGTGACAATTCTCTCCCCTGCCATGTTTTAATCAAAAAGTTTACACAAACATAAAGAGAATGTGTTATTCATCATAACCCTCTTTCTTTCATCAACAACACATGCTGTTATTCGTGTGGTTTTGGGATTTTGTTGCTGTTGGGAAATTGAAATCTTCAAGGATGATTTAAGAAAAATGTTGTGAAAGAAGACAGAAAAATATGAAAACAGAAAATGAAGCCCATGGGACAGAAACAAGAGCAWTCTGTCAATGATGTCGACAGATTTTCACCCATCCTGTGGTTGGTATGAGTCTAGAAAGGCTGTGGTTCCTGATGCATCACCAGATATATTCTAGTTCAGCTTCTGGAGCTGTAGAGTCCTATGGTCTCTGGCTGAAGAAGTTAAATCTTGATCACCAGAAAATGGTTCCTTTCGGCCTTAAAAATCTATGGATTGTAGTTGCTAAATTATTCTGAATAATTTTATAATAATGCTTAGAATAGATAATGGTTTCCATTTTAATATTCTCCTCTGAGCACTAATTACACTTTCTCAGAGCTGTGATAGCTAGATATCTTTTATTCCCATTTTCCAGGTATAGAAACAGAAGTTACCAGAGTGAGGTGAGTTGCCCAAGACTGGTTAGAGAAGGCAGCTCGCAGGATCATGGTTAGAATTAAATTGTTTGTTGCTCTTATACAGATACCTTCAGATTTCTCTCCTAAGACTCTAAGAAACTTCCCAGGAATCTAAGGACTTCCAGAAGTCCCACAGAGATTTTAACTGGACCTGGAGTTGCCTGACAAGCTTTCTAAAACTCAGCTCATGAGTTTTACCTATGATTCCCACTCAGTGGAAGGGTAAATTAGACTAAATTAGATCTGAGTGGGTGTAGTTTCTGCCCACAGAGATTTTTCCCAACTATGGTTTGATATTTTCCACCCAAAATACGTGCCTTATTTAGGTGCCTATCTGTAGTATGCTATTGGATGTCGGGGTGGAATGGGGGAATCATATCCAGGAGCATGGGGTGTCTTTGTCCCTGCTGSAGAGGGCTTTGGAGATCCTCAGACATCACTGTTCCCTTGGCTGGACAAATCTTGAGCTTTTCTTGTTGAAATTTTCTACTGCTGTTCTGAAAACTTCTCAGGCATGGTCTTTTGCTGATTAATGTAGCCTTTTTATCACATCTGAACATTGCATCCAAATGCAGTGTTTTACAAAGCAGCAAAACCCATAACAAAGCAGAATCAATAAATACAGTGCAGTGCCCTTCGGCAATTCAAGCATTCTGTTAAAATTAGAATCTGATTATAGCTGTGGAAACCTGTTTTCCTGAATCCTAACAAACACATTTTGCTTTACATGAAAGCTTTTCAAAGCTGTGGCCAATGCTGGCTCTGAGCAATCCATAGTTTTCGGCATATTCTTTCTCTTTTCCCGGATAGACACACACTGCACTGACATACACTTCTAAAAATCTTATTTTCTACTTTAAAACTCCCCCTGAAACAGCAAAACTCAAATAACCAAAAGCAGCCAAGAACATCACAAGGAGAAGGAATTGGGACACTTTCAATGCATTGTCAAAGGCAAAGAGTTTTCTCATGATGTGTCAGTTCTGACAAAGTTTTAAAACAGAGAGTTAAGAAAGGGAGCTGTCTAGCTCAGCTGATAGGGAATTCACTGATCCAGGACTTGGAAGACACAGTTTCAAGGTTTTATTTGATTCTAAGGGGGCTTGAATGAAAAAGCTTGCCCTGAACTAGGCATGGGAGGAAATGAAATAGGGTTTTTCTACCCCTTGTTACTGTGCTGATGACCAGGACACGCGAAAAATACAAGATGCAATCCCAGTTTCACACAATTATTTTGTTTTAAAAATTTGCCTGACAGGTTTTGATTTCTTTCCAGCCAGTCAGTACTCTGAGACCTGAAAATTGTCCATGAAGTGATTATTCACTAGTCAGCTTTAGCAAAACTCCACTAAACACCTAACTACCCAGCCTGGTGGAGATTAATAATGGAATAGAAAGCAACAGCAAACTTTTACAGCTTGATTAATTGGCACTGAAAGCTTCAGGACGCCAATGTAGCAAAATAAGAACTTCTTTCCAAGGTGCATTCTGGGCTCTAGCATGGTAATACCAATAATAAAACCATGAGTGCTTTCACAGCTCTCCTAAGCCTGGACACCACTGGTTTCTCTGGCAGGTTTAGGGGCTAGAGCCGACCCCAGGGATTAGTAAAAGGTTTAGCATGACAGGCCATGTAAGGTATCAGACCTCTCCTTYGGATTACCAAAAGTGATGGGATTTCCAGAACAGAGGGACCATAYATTCGCAGACCCTCTGGCACTGCTGCTCTGTCTGAGCAATGGGTCCATCTGAGCACCGAGATGCAACAGCTGCTGCTTCTGCAGCTTTTCCCTCAGGTGGCATCAGAAGGGCTCAGGGTTCACTGCAAAGGGCTTGGGCCAGTCACCATCTTTATTCATTCCGGTACCCCTGACATTAGTCTTTTCCCCCTTTTCCAAACTCTCCCTTCCCTGCAGCCTTGGACGAGCAGAGAGTGAGTAGGAGAGGCTGGGGGAGGAAAAGCTTCTTGCAGCACTGGAGATGGCTCCAACCAGTGCCTGCAGGTCTTGTGTGGGTGTCGTTCACTGAAAGAAGCAGAGGGGCTCCACTCATCTTGAAGAGTTCCCCCAGCYCTCACAGGCTTTATGTTGTTGCCTCTCCCCTACTTTCCCATCATAGCTGAACATCACAGACCCACTCTCCCTCAAGCTTTCCCATCCTCATGGTGGCCCTCCTATCCCACTGATTCCCAGGGTCCCACTGATTTCTCTCAGCCACACTTCCTTGTCCTGAAGTCCCTTTGCCCGCCTTCCCCAAAAGAAGAAGGCTCCTCCACAGCCCCTGGATTTATTTTCGATGTTGGGAAGAAATCTTTGAACTATCCACGTGCAGCACCACCTCCATACCGGGCAAGTCCTGAGCCAAATCAGACCACTGCTCAGACCTGCAGTGCTTGTGGRGACAGAGGACCAGCACACCTGGGCTGGGCTCTGCTGTCACCTTTGCCCATCCTGGCCAGGAGCACACTTCACTTCTGCTCCCAGCCACAGGTGATGTGTGTAAGTGATGGAGAGAATTAGCCAGAGGGAACTGTCCTGTGACCATGCTTTCCCTACCAAGCTAACTGGAGTGAAAGCAGTCACACTGCTAACAGTCCTGAGCAGGGACACAAGCCCTTGACAGACCAGCCTCTAGTTAACTACAGAAAGTTGTACCATTTCCTCTGTATTTACTTTGGTAAGTTGAGGCTGTGTCAGTGGCACAAGCAGAACGGGCCGCCACTTCCATGGAACTTGATCTCAAAGGAGGCTGACAAAGGGTGCTGTGCTTATACCTGAACCCAAACCTTTTGGATAAATCCCAGTCCAGTCTTAATGAAGTGAAAGGACAATTTCCTTCCACCTTCTTTAATGCCAATTCCCTAGACTGTGAAGCAATGCAACAGCCTCTTGCTGCACCTGCAATTTCTGCAGCATCCTTCATATGACAAAGCAATCTGAGCTGACCACAACAATTCATCCAGTGCTAGGATTATTTCTCCTGAGGCAGTATTCAGCACTATAGCGTACAGTGGTGTATGCATTTTTTTAGTTTCGTGTTACTTCTGGGCATGGTTCTCTATGATAATGCTGTTCTGAGATCCCCAAAGGTATTGTTCTGCTCAGTCATAGGAAAAATAGGAAAATAATGCACCTTCATCCCAGTTCCACAGACGGGCCATTCATCAGCATAAAATCAACTTTACAGCCTAGGAGGAAGTTGCTCCATGCACCGAATAGCTAGGAATTTCCAAGATGGTTTCCCAAGCTTTACCAGGCCAGCAGCTGTGACGGAGAGATGAGATACCTGGGAGCACTTGCACAATGGAAACAAATAACAGTGTTCAGGGCCAAGGATGATCTATGGTTACCCTCAATTTTTGTGATGTATCTCTTTATTAGAACCTGAATATTCTTGTAGTTCCAGATATCTAATTTCTTTTCAGATCACTGAGTTACTCAGATGGTTCTTGAAGTGCTTTCCCCTTTTATCAYCTACTCACTGGATCAGAATTCGTCGATTGAAACAAAACGGGATTGGCAAAAGGAAGGCAGAGATTTCTCCCCCTTGCATATCCAGAAATGTTCACCAAACCCAATGTTTTGGGGAGTGATTCTAGCCCAGTTGCTGCCATAAGCGTCCTCATTGTATTTCCACCCTGGTAGCTGCCTGCAGGACACCGAATGCTGAGCTCTGGGGCTGAGACTCTCATGACAGTTTTAGGAAATCATTTGTGTCCATCTCCTGGAGATGGACAGACTCCTTAGAAAGTCTCTGTGCRAATCTGGCCTCCTCCAGCCAGTCTGCTCAGGATATGGCTTTCAGGGGTCTGGTCTGGGGATCATATACTGATGCAATCTGGATCAGCCCCATCTGAACACAGAGTGCTGAGTTACTGGTGCGAGCAGGACAACCCTTCACAGTAGCCCCAGATTTGGGGGTTAACAGAAAGCATTTTTTCTGAGAATGGAATGTAAAATCCAGCAGCCAGAGTCACGAGCAGGGAAAGCACAGTGAAAGCACACTTGAAGTAGAGAGCACAAACTTGTCTTCCTGGGTACTCTTCAGTCTCCCAGCTCTCTGAAAACTGCAGTGCATATCTTCTCCTCATTACATCACCTAGCAAGGCAATGATCTGGCTCACGTGGTTGCAAGTGGATCCTGCTTAGATGAGAGCTCTGTCAAATGTGTGTGCATGAGAGCTTCAGCACAGCTGTAGGTTAATAGACAAGCAGGAGAAAAACCCCATGTGGAGCAGATGCAATGGTGTGTTTCAGACCTAAAGGAAGTGTGGGATAAAACAGGAGCTGGGCTATCAAGGAGTCAATGGCACAAGGCAATACAGCATGTTAGCAAGAGATAGAAAAGCAGCCCAGGGGAGAAGAAGTGACAAAAGCCCTGGGGCAGATTCTGTTTGTCTCTTTGGCAACCCATGTAGTGAAAAAGAGAGAGCACATCTCTAGAAAAGAGATGGACAATGAGTTAAAATACTGCCAGGGAAGGAGAAGCGGCGAAACAGGATTTTTTCAGCTCAATTTTTCAAGCAGTTCATTTTGCTTTTCAAGAGACTTTAAAAAAAAAAAAAGCCAGTGAGTCAAGAAGCACTAAATTAGCTAGGACGGTACTCTATCAAATCAAGGGCTTGATTATCCTGTGGTTTGCCCCAGTTTCAGCAGAAAGTGTAAAATATGCAACAAATACTACAGGGCTAGCTGCCCCCGGGGCTCCACCCCACGAGCTGGAGTGTGCGTGTGCCATAATGGGAAACAGAAGCCCCCTTAGATCCTTCAGGAAAACCACGTTAACTCAGTGCTGTGATACTGCCCTTGGGAGAGGTCAGAAATCCAGGCACACCTTGCTCAGATGTACACAAGGGAGAAGGCACCAGAAAGGGAGATGTCCCAGGCTCTCTGACCTGCAGCACTGAACTGAAGCAGGGGAAGAAGCTGAGTCTGTGAAGGAGCAATTAGAGTTGTAAGGACACTGGGAACGTGCTGCCTTTTTGCCATATAGCTGTGCTGCAACCTTGAGTTGACCTTGGAAAATGATGAGAAGGGTCTTGGGAAGGAGACTGACTAGAGAGAATGAGCCAGGACAAACCCATTAAATGCATTTGAAACCCCTCTGGCATTTCCCAGTCTCATATTCCTGCAACTCCACTGACCCTGGCTGGTCTTCTCTCCTGCTCTCAGCTGCTCTTCTCTCCTGCTCTCAGCTGCTCTTGCCCCTCTTCCCTCAGCCTCTTCCCCTACTCTCAGATTGTACCTTCTTTCAAAGCTCCGACTTCACTTCCTGTAAGCTCTTCCAACCTACTGACCTACAGGCACCAAAAAAAGAGTTAGAAAACCCCTCCATGCTCAGAACAGCCCTGGTCCAACCGGGTTTTGTGTCTCTTTTAGAGCTGCCCAAGGATGTATCAACAAACAAGTCTGCTTACCTCTGATTCAAGAAGGGCATCTCTGTAAATTGAAGTGAGATTTTCTCTCTTTGTCCCTAATTTCTTACTGTCCTGCATGAAGCTGGCATGGGTGTGGGCTCCCTGGGCCTCTCCTCTGCATTGCAGCTGTCAGACTTTTACACATGCCACAAACTTTGTACTCTGCTCTATCCGGTGAGAAGTAAACTGGGTTTCAAATGCATGCTAGCTTACCTCCTCCCTTACCAGAACAAAGCTCATAAGAAGGAAATGCGAGGCCTCCCTGAGGGTGCTGGAAAGACACGGTGGATAATAGGAAATTTTTGGAAGGAGATTTGAGAAGTGGATTTTACTCACTCCCTGTATTGATAAAGGCTTATCATATTCCTTCTCAAAACCAGGAACCACATGGTGAGACACCGTTTTTAAATGTTAATGCATCTTTAGAGAATAATCAGTAATGTTTGATGGCTTGTGCTAGCTCTAGGAGAGGTTTCTTTGTTGTTTAAGAAATGAAACAGCATTCATCTGGAGTTTCTTGTCATTACTGGATGAAAGAAAGGTTATTTCTTCAGGAAAAAAAAAAAGCAAAGAGAAGATCTGAACGATAAACATTATAAAATACTTATCTTCCCAGATGTCTCTGGGATAATGTGAGCTAAAAGGAAATGCTTATCTCACTGAAGGACAGCTTTTGGCAACATGGCTTTCTACACAGTGCTAAATTATTTTAAGAGCACAGGACAAAGGTAGAGGGATCTGTTTAAAAGAGTGAATTACGAGCCAGTTGCAGCATCTCTTCRGGTCCTGCTACTGAATCACTTTGTAACCTTGGCTAAGCCACACAGCCCCTTCTGCCTCAGCTTCTGCCTGGGACAATAATTGGTGTAATAGCCAAGTGGAAAATTATTTTTGTGATTATCTAGAAGTTTACTGTGTGTATCAGACACTGTGTGGTTATATATTTTTAAACACACCTTCCTGTATATCTTGTTATCTAAAGACGCATTCCCTCATTAGCTCAGAGATTTATCTGCTCTGTGAGGAAATCCGTGAGCCAAGCAGGGTTCACCTCCAGGGCTGGGTTCAGCTGCATACAAACAGGCAGCACTGGCTGTCAGCTGCCCAAAGCACCTACTTCCTCATGCAAAGAAGAGCAGAATCCAGCCTGGACAGCCTCCCGTTGCTCTTGAGAATGGACCACATTTTAAAAATAATTACAGATTTTGGTGCTTCCAATTGTGATGTCAGCTAAGGGGTGCCCCAGGAAGCCTGCCTTCCAGAAAACATGAGTGCCTTAAACCAAACATAAAGCCTTTTTAGATATCTCTTGATACACCTATAACTTGGGAGGTCAAAGATAACTATTGTTTTTTGATATTCATAAGCACTCCCTTTTTTATTTTTCATTCTGATTTAAGATGACGCTATGCCTTGTCATTTTGTTAACTCATCAGGAATTTGTCAATTTGATTTTGCCTTTTAGGCATTTACTTGCTTTTGTTCATTTCATAAACCCTGCTGACAGAATGTAGAAATCGTGTCAGGAAAGGACCACATTTCCWTCCTGAATAGGTGTATTCTGCTTTCTTGCACCAGCAAGCTGCTGTTTCACACATGAAAAAAATTCCAGTCTGGGCAGAATAATACCAAATTGTTAATAAATAACTTATACAAATAAGAAATCACAAAGGAGTGAAACTGCCGTCTAATGTATTTGCCWGTGAGGAAGTGAGGTCGTTGTGTGACCTTGGATGATTAATTTTGCATTCCTGTGTCTATGCCTCCTTCTCCATCCATTCTTTTGTCTTGCCTGCTTCACATTCAAGGTAGTTGGGGCAAGAACTRTTTCTCATTATGTGTACATTTGGCAGGCAGCACTGTGGGTTTTGCAGAGCTGTAAAATGCACGTATGAGGAGCAGTACCTGGGGCAGAGATAAGAGAGTACCTTGTGCCTTGTGTATTGGATCATGGGGTGACAGGCGTGTGATAACAAGCCACAGATCTCTGGATTCCCCTGTTGGGGGCATTCCCTGTGGCTAAGCATGGGTAAAGCTGGTGCAGCGGGAATGCAACAAGGACGTGCCTCTGCCATGGCAGGGAAAGGACAGGGACATGCATGTCTGGGGGAGCGATGAGGTGACAGTGCTGGGTCACGTGGCGGAGATGGGATGTGTCTTCATGGACGAGCTCTGCAGGTCTGTTGGTGGAACACACTGGCTCAAGACCYGATTTGTTTATCTCATTTGCAGGATCACCTCTAGAGAAGGAATCCCTGGAAAACCATGTGTTTGCTTGAATGCCATASGTAGGGTTCCAGGGACTCCAAGGCTGACCTGGTGGACTCCAGCTAACCCATCTGCCATGCAGTGAACATGCAGTGTATTTGACACAGGCATGATGGCCAGGGAAGGATCCTTTCCATAAGGGTCTTGACATTACTTGCCGCAAGTGCAGGTGGTATTTGGAGAGAGTCCGACGATCAATCAACACTACATATATGCTGTATCATATCATATCACATCATATCACTACTCTACTTCAGACTCCAGCTGCTGCAGCCTGGACAGCACTGGTTCAGTGTAAATGCAGCCCTCCAATCCATACAGACTGTGTGAACCTGAGAAGAGTCTATGCATCTCCAGTTAGAGTCCTAATCCTCTGGTCCAGTGTATGGCCATGGCTTGAAGGGTCTCTTTGATAATGGGGACCCTTCYCAGGGCATGTATTTACTGTCAGGGTTGCATGTCCTAGCAGGAAATGCAGGCTGTTGGGGATGCATTCCCCAGCAGAGCCGCTGAGCCCCAGGTGTGCAGAGCAGTCTCCCGCTGCCTTGCCCAGCTCTGACTTTCCCTGCACAGCTTCCCCCAGCACACGGGACCAAGCACCAATCGCACAAACACACCCACACCCCCACACCCACCCCTCTAAATCCTGTAGCGTTTTTGCTCTCAAGTGAAACACTTTCTGCCAGCAAACAAAGAAAGAAAAAAGGACTGATCCTTACAAAAAAAAGAAAAAAAAAAAGACAAAAGCCACACAAAGGAGAARAAGGAGAGGGAAGGTTTTTTTTCTTACAGTCAGTTGTGATTTCGTAGGGGGAGTTGAGGCGCGCGTCTCCGCAGGGTGAGGTGCTCACGTACAGATGGAACAGGATGTTCTCCCGCAGCCTGTAGCCTCCTTCTTTTAATCGCACGAAGATTGATCGCTCCCAGTCTTCTCGCCGTTTGCTATGATCACAAAAGAGGTTCCAGGTCATTTGTTACATGCCAAATCAGAAACATTTCTGTGCTCTCGCTCTCTCCTTTTCTCTCTCTGCTTGTTTGTTTGTTTTTATTAGCACCTGGCATCATATATTTTGCCCAGTGACAACAAGAGAAAAACAATAAGCTTCTCCAAGTGAAGAAATGTGTGAAGGAGGTCGAAACTGCCAAAGGGCTTTTGGCTTGCTTATCTAGGATATATTCTAACAATAAAATGTGGATTTTTGAAGGGTAACTCTCCTTCCTCACATGCATGCATGCATAAACACACTGATTTTAAAGTGGTTCTGGTACATGAAAAAAGAAAAAGTTCTCTTAGGCTCTCATGTGAACACATCAGCTCTGCTCACCACAATGCTTAGGCACGTGTTTAAATCCCATTAACATCAATCACCACAGCTGAGATGTGTGTTCATAAGCTCCACTGAAAAGGGCCTCTAACAAAGCACCCAAAATTTACATACACTGCCAGCCCTCTCTGCTCCCCAGGTGTTGCTCTTTTCCCCCATTCAACCAGAGCCACCTCCATCTCGGCCAGCAGTGTCCTCTTGGTTTCTCGGCATTTTTGGAAATCAGAAGCCATCTTAAGAAGCGTGGACAAAACTTGTGTGGGCTTTTCCCAGCTGAGTTGAAAAAGATACTTATCAAAATGAAGCTTTTATCTTTGCAGTGGTTCAGCAGCTAGATGGGGATGCAGTGCACATATTCCATTAGCAACAGCTGCCCGGGAGGCCAAACCCTCCCAGTGCTGCCGTTTGCAGCAATAGCACAGCATTAGGGCTCTGCTGCTGTGCTGCTCCTCCAATGAGTTACACTTGGGAAGATATGGGTSATTTCTCTGACAGGCAGCTGCCTCTAATATGTACATTTGGGTGATGGTCACGAGCATAATTTTGATGGTGAAATTGTGATTGGTGAAATTATGATGAGACTCCTTTCCCTCTGGTGGCCTGGTCCTTCCCTCAAAAACTCAAGGGTCTTTTTGTAGGAATATCTCTGAACAGAATGGCACCTGCAGGTAATGATTTTCCTAGGATGCTGTTAATAAGCTGGAATCCTACCCGTGTAATTCACTGCAGGACAGCCCATGAACCAAGGCGATTTCTGCTGGTGCCTCTGCCTCTTGGTAGTGCAAACAGGGGTGCTTTCTACTCAGTCTTTGAGCGACTCCTTGGCTTTAATCCAAGCTGCCTCTGCCTGTTTTCTCCCAGTGCAGCCTCTGTGCTATTGAAGCTGTTTGGCTGTCACTCTTCCATGGTTTGGGTGTTTTGTCATTTTTTGATGCCAGGATGCGTTTGCTGTCAGGAGGAATTTACAGGCACATTAGCTCGCCTGTCAGGGACAGGGAGTCACACCGGCTGCCGAGCTGGGGCTGCCACATGCAGCTCCTTCATTTTCTGCTGGCTGTGGTGGAATTTCCCAACTGCACTAATTATATTATCGCCCTGATACAAGCCTCTGAAAAAATAAAATATCTTGTAAGTCCTGCTGCTTGGACTTTAGAGCAATTGCAGGTAGTTTTAAATAATTCACTGCAAAATCAGCTGGGAGAACACAAAGCTGTGCAGTCCAAATGCCTGCTATTATTACATTAAATCTCATCAGAGTCGGGGAGGGGGGGGGGCAGCTTGCAGTACTTGGAGACAGTTGCTATGTAGGGTTGGAGCAGTCACGCTTTGAGCTGGATTTCGGGAGTTCACAGTGATCAGCTTCCATCCTGTTTTCACTGATTAACCTTGGTCATTGTTTTTCACTGATTAACCTTGCTCTCTTCTTCCTGAGCACCAAGAAGGGTCTGTGGCCGGTGTGGCTGCCAGGTTAGGTGACAGACAGCTGCTCTAAAAATACTTGGCAGGGCTGGAGGGCAAGGCAGCTTGACTCTTTCCTCCAGGAGGCTGAGATTCTTTGYATCACATATGGTCCTGACCTGCCTACAGGATGGTTTTCTAGGAGCTGAACTCAAACATGAGGTTCATTCCTGCACTGTGACTGATTAGGTTTAATAACAAAGCTCAGAGAGTATTGTTGGAAAAGCGTTTGGGCTGCAATGCCATCTGCCATGGCTTAGCAAAGATCCTTATGAACGGGATGTTTGGGGTATTTCAAAGCCCAGCGGGACCCAYGGATCTTGTAAAATGGTCCAGGTGAAGCATGAGATGCACTTCTGCAAAGTCACCTCTACTCCAGCACCAGTACCCTTGTTACTTGCCTCTGGGCCAGGCGTTCTGAGCTGTGAGGGGGAAGATGACTTTGCAGGAGCAATCCTTTGCAGYGTCCTTTGCACAGCCACACACAAMTGCACAAAGCAATGGACAGGGGAGCCCACGGTGAGCCTACAGGTCCCATTCATTCAGGGGGTGGCATTAAAGTGTCATTTCTGCATGCTGGCAGCGGCTGAAGKAACAGAATTTT
The DNA here is from genome assembly GCA_018881555.1 of Amblyornis subalaris. Classification (NCBI taxonomy): domain Eukaryota; kingdom Metazoa; phylum Chordata; class Aves; order Passeriformes; family Ptilonorhynchidae; genus Amblyornis; species Amblyornis subalaris. Next base: position 9,047,680 of record JACAXG010000010.1, read on the forward strand.
TCCCTAAACCTTTGCCTGTTATGAGTTTCTGTGGGAGAGTTAGGATTTGAGGCTGATTCCAGAGGAACATTTAAGAATGTGCTAAATTCTAATTTTGCGCTTACGTTCATTATTTAGCATTATACATGCCTATTTTTCGAGCTGACTTCAAGAAGATACTTAAGCTCATACTATAGTTTAATATATATGAAGCAAGCCACTACAGCAGCAAGCCTACTATGGTGCTGATTTATTTCAAGGATAGTCTATTAATTTTATTTTTCTTAAAAAGAGTTGGATTTTCTTTTCTTCCCTATTGGTCACTTGGTATAAATAATACTACTGAAATCGATGTGAATTTCCTACCACCATTGCAAGAGAATCAGACTGTGGCATTTGTGTGCTTTTTGATGGTGATTCTTAGAAAAAGCTTCTCAAAAGGTCTTTCTTGCCCTTCTTTTGTATATCAGAAAATTTATGTCTTACTTCTCATCTCTTTCGTGAAAGTCTTGAGAACTGGAGGATTATGGTTGTCATAAAAATGAAATCTGTGAGGGCTAAGGGTTTTAATCAGACTGGTTAGAAGCTGTCAGGTTTTAGTTGTGCTTTTAGCTTTTATTTAACTCAAGCTCTAGACAATGAATTGCTAAAAGAAAGTTTCCTTTTGAAGTATTTGTCACTCTTGCTTCTTAGAGAGGATAAAGTTCCCATGCTGGAACTCCTTCCCAAGAAAAGTCAGGAAAGTTACACCTCTAACATCTAGCAATAAGAAGAGAAGGGGAAAAAATTAATTTAGATATTGCTGCAGTGTTGGCTTGTGGATGGAATTGTTCTGAAGCTTAAATATGTGAAGAAGTTGCCTTATTCTCTCTTTAGAGAAACGGAAAAAAATTTGCCCCAGTACATGGCAATTCATCTCATCCACAATAGATACTTGAACAGGTCTGGTGAGTTCCACCTCAGAGATGCCCATCTCTCTCCACTGGTGATGAAAGGAGCCTTGGGGATCTGGGTAACACTTGACTGACAAGAAGTAAACTCAATTCCGTGAATCTGTGTCTCCTGGCCATTAGTTTTATATCCTGGCCCTTCYTTTCTCCAACCTACTTGCCCCTGCTCTCAGAACCCTTCATGCTACCCTCAGCCGAGTATGTGTTTTGCTTTCACTGAGATCAATGGTAGTATTTGTAAATTCTGGAAAGGAGGTTCCTTTTCAAGGACAGCATAACACAGAAAAATATTTCTTGCACTGGAAGTTGCTGAAGTTTGAAATCCAGCTGCAGAGACCACTCTCAGTAGGTTGGCTTGGAGGGAGGAAGGTATGTGGAAAACAGGAAATACTCTCCACAGAACAAACTTGCCTGATCCATAGTGAACGATGGAAAATTTAAGCTCTTTGAGTCAACAATGAGGCTTTCGTTCTGTTTTTGCATTAGAGAACCATCTTTTTGGTTTCAGTTCATTTATTACTTTGTACAACAGTTTCCTGGCCTGGGAGAGGACTTTAACCTGGGCTAGGTTAATGCAGAGGCATTACAGTGCAGACACCCCATTCATGTTTCCCCTGGGCCTGAGGAGCTGGTGTGCAKGTAGTTCCAGTGGAGCTGAGTTAAAACGTCTGTACCAAAACCCCTGTCCTTTTAGCTATGTGGCAGCATCATGTGTTTTCTCTCCAAGAAGGAGATGTCTCTCTTTTTCTAGARAAAAAGGAGTAAATGTGATTTCAATGTGCAGAAAATGCATTTTTTATTTAATTTTGAACTCCCCTGTTTTGTCTCCATACAACAAAGCTTCCAATGACAGCAGAAAAATGAGTGTGTAGCAATAAATATTAGAATTGAAGAATATGTCATAACACCCAGTTTTGCTTCCCTATGGACTTTAAGGAAGCAAAATCTGATTTGACAATATCTCCAGCTCTGTCTTTCAAAGGTGCTTAAYCTTGACAATTTTGGTTGAGATTTTTATGGTGTGTGCTGGTCAGGGAAGTGGTGGTGCCTGGTCTTGGCTGAACAGAGAGTGATTTGAAGTTATTGTGAAGAGAGCTTGTGCTGCTCTGAGGATTCTCTTAACAAAAGACTGTTAACATTGATCCAAATAAAATAATAATATGACTGAACATGTTAGGGAGGTGGATCAATAAAATAGTTTAAGATACAGTGTTAGCACTTGTTTCCCAAGAGACCATAGCACGAAGCAAGTACTAAGGCTGCTACACCGCTGAAAACATAATAATTTAATGTAAACTTGAAAGCAATTCAGAATGAAATAGAGAGAATATTGTTTTTGATTAAACCCTTCAATGCTCTTGTCCCCCTTTGTTAGCCAAACCCATGTACTCAATATACTCTCTTGTCTTCAACTCCAGCCTGAAGTGAAAACAGCCATTATTTCTATTATTGTTGCTTTGGTGCAAGTATCATAGGTGCTTACAAGAACACACAATCCTGCTTAACTTAACCCTTGTGTCTGTGACTTGCTCTAAAACCTTCTGAAGTCAAAGGAAGTTTTTGCACGGAGGTTAATGGCCTTCAGAAGAAGTCACACGAATAYGCACGCAAGAATGGAGGGCAGAAGAACGACCTAGAGAGAAAGAATTTTTTTGTTTGCTTTCTCTCCTTGCTTCCTTCATTCCTTGGTTCCTTCCATGTAATAAATGCCTCAGCTTCACTTCTGCTCAGTTTTCATATCATAGGATAATTCAGGCTGGTAAGCACCTTAAATCTCTATCCCAACCTGCTCCTCAAAGTAGTTTGACAGATTGTTCAAGGCTTTATCCACTCAGACTTTGAAAACATCCAAGACAGGAGGGACACTGCACAACCCTGCTGGGTGACCTGTCCTATTGCTTGCTTATTCCCATGGGGAAAATTAGTCCTCACACTTAGACTGAGCTTCTCTTGTTCCAGTGTGTGCCTCTTGTCTGTCACCTTCCCACAGCACACTTGGTAAAGATGTCAGCTCCATTGTGTTGCTGACACATGTTCTGCTAGCTCTGCCATCCCATCTCCAGGCTGACCAGGTCCAGATCCATCAGCCCTTCCATACAGCCCAAGTGCTCTGACCCCTGAGAATCTGGGGGGCTTCTGCTGAGCCTGTGTCAGATGGGACCCAAAACTACACACAGCATTGGAGATGTGGTTTAATGAGTGCTGATTAGCGGTGGATGCTCACATCCCTTCATGGACTCTTCATACTTCCTGGGATCCTGCTGAGCCTCTCTGCTGCCAGGCACACCACTATGATGTCCTGCCTGCTGTCTGCCTACAAACCCTGTCCCTTTTCAGCAGAGCTGCTCCCCAGCCTGTATTTCTTTCCTTCCTGGTGGAAAGGAGGAAGGTCATTCTTTCCTCCTTGGTGTGGGACTTTGCATTTGTCCTTGTTGAGTTTTCTGTCAAAGTTCCTGCTGGTCCTCCAGCCTGCCGGGACGACAGACCAGCCCTCAATCACAGTGACTGGTCCTCCCCACATTGCGTTGTCCTCTGCAAAGCTTATAACCAAACACTGCACAACCTTTTCCAGATTGCTGATGGACGTCATCAGCTACCATACAGACTTCTGCGGTACCCCACTGACTACCACCTTCCGGGCAGTGCATGACCCATTAACCATTTAAACGGTAACAAGGTGGATTTGGCTGAAGACAGGAACAATAATTCCACTGTAATGATTCTACATGCTATCAGATTTTAAAACATCATAAAGGAGTGAGTGATAGCATCTTACACTTTGGCACAAAGTTTACTGTGCTGTTAACACTCACTGGTTCTCTAGTGAGTCAATGAAGGCATTAATSATCAATAAATCATTTCTTTGAGATCTTTCAGCGGCAGCAAGGAATACAGGAAAATGGCTGCACTGAGCAAAATGACTCCCTTCAAGTCTCTGGCCAGTGAATGATGCTAATAAGCCTGCACGTAAAGATTTGTACAAAATCATCAGGCTTCATAAAGCCCAACTTTATGAGTCATATCTAATCGCTACTGAAAGAAAATCAGCTGAAGTAAAGCAGCTCATGACCCAACACTTTAGACTAGCTAACYCTCACTTATTTTTGTGCAGTGTATTGGTCCTTCATCAGCTAAAGACTCAGAAAAAATGACATAAAGAAACAAATAGTTCAGTTGTCTGGAGGATGGATCTGTTCCACTGAATGCCACACAACACCCCCCAAAAATCAACAGAATTCAGTTACCTTAAGTGTAGCTCCAGCTGTGAGTAGAGGAAGTGAACAAATGCCCTTCTTGCCACAATTTCTGCATGGCAGTCGTTGACCGCAAGCCCTTGGTCATTAATGTATTCCCCATTTATACATTTGGTACCCGATGACAGCACAATAACCTGAGCTTGCCTGATGTCCAAACCTGCAGGAAGGAAAAAAAAAGGGTTGTGAAATTGCTGGGGGTGAGTATCATACCATGATTGTTAAAGTTCTCACGGCACACGCTTTGATGTGGCAGCCAGACAGCCCTAATGGGGTGCTTGTTAAGGTGATGATATGGCCTTTGGAATATGCAGGAATCTCACATCTCTGTGTTATTAGAATAATAAGGGCTCTATTTCAGTCTTGCTGCTAATTCCAAGATAAAAGCTCGCCACGAAGTTTACTTGTTAAATCAATAACTACATCATAGGAGAGCATATGCTGTAGGGAGGTAATAAAGATCTCCTGCAGTGCTGATAAATGGCCAGGTTTTTATGAGCTGTTGAAGACATTTTCTGGTGGGAACACATACTCCCTGTAATATTAGGTTTCATTGCTGTTGCACTCTAAGTACTAAATAAAATGCAAGTAATGCTTCTGGCGCTGCTCTTTAAAAATCACCAAGAGAAAACCCCAACAGATTCGACTTTCAGTCCAGTTGCCTTTTAGTTTCTCCAAGAGCTGCTACATTGATGCCCTTTTCAGTGTGGTCTCAGGGATGAAGCATTCACCACTGAGACCAGTTTTGTTCATCTGTTGCCTCTCCACATAATGGTGATGGCAACTGAAAGATGTCCCTTACTTGGTCCAGATAGATACTTTCTAGGAATAAATCCTGATTTATTTGGAGTCAGTTGCAAAATGCTTACAGACTTCAACAGGACCTGGATTTCACTCTAAAATGTAGCTCATTCAGCCCTGTGGACAATTTCAAAGTAGAATTAAGAATGAACTGAGCCCAAAATGAAATTATCTTTTGAGAAAACACCTCTCAGGATGCATTTCTCTGAATATCAAGGAACAAGGAAGCAGTTCTTGGGAAAAAGAACTTTTTTGCCTCATGGGTGCTTTCTCTAGACATGAGTGTTGGGCTGTGTTTGACACAATGGCTGTGTGTAGCAAACACCTGTACAGTACAGCACAGCCAGCCAGACTGTTGGCATGGCCGTGCCCATGTAGTGTCACCTGAGATGCCCTTGGTGTTCTCCCCAGTGTCTGGCTGCTGTCTGGGGAAGCCCAGGAGGTTCTGCACACTCCCCGTGCATCTCACACAGAAATCCATAAAGAGACTCAGTGAAAACACATGCCCACGTTTAGGCAACTGAATCAAGACCTCAAAGCGTGACCATTCAGTGATGAAGACAGGCCTGAAGCTGCACATACCCATAGGCGGAATGGAAACAGTCTCCCCATGGGCCGTGGTGATGCTGTTTCTATGGTGTTACTTTAGCTTTAGAAAAGCTTTAGGAATAATTTTACAGAGTCAGCAGAATTTTTTTTTTCTTATGATGAAGCCTATTGAATAGCAGAAAAACTGAAAAATTGCAGAGATTTTTTTGGCTTGGCATGTCTGGGGCCATGTTCCCTCATAAAATCTATTAGTGTTATATAAGAAAAGAGCTGAATGGAGAAGGAAACCATATTTTAAACATAAAGGACTGGTAATGCCAATGATTTCCCAGTCAGTAAATACCATCAACAGCACTTCACAATCTCCACACAGCACTGGGACTAGTAGTGGATGACACGGTATACCACTATTGCCATGCTTAATGTATATAATTGCAAGTGATACCAAAATTATTTCATGCCTATATCCATACAAAAGCTGCATCAGTAATCCAAAAGGTTTAGTAGCAATGTGGCATTGCAGCATTGTGATATTTGCAAGAGAGGTATAAGTATTGTGAAAAATTCAGTTAATCACATCCGAGCCCATGGTTGTGACAGTCTCATATAGAAGTTGCTATAGGTACAAGTGACAAAGTACACTTCACTGTATGCCTGTGCTGAGAGTTTGATCTCTATTTATTACTATAGATGCAGCCCTAAAAAAGTGTTTTGGAATATTTATTGGGGAAAAAAAAAAAGAAGAACTRGAAATCTTGAAAGCCCAAGAAGTGAAGAGGGGAACACAAAGGAGAAATACAGTGGAGAAAAAGGATTTGTGTTTATTCCAGTTTTATTACTAGGTAAAAAAGTTGAGGTGGAAAAATTACTCCTTCCCTACAAAGGAAAGTGTCTGTAGTTTGTACATTAAAATTGCTTTGCTTTACAGTCACTGCTTTCATGAGAAAAATAATAGGAATTTTAGATGGTGACATGTCCATCTAGTTAACTGTGTCTTTCACATGGACTAACATCAAACATTTCATGAGCCACTGGCTGCCACTGAGGTGTTTGAGTCCCCCTCAGCATCTCAAAAAGTAGTGTATACTTTCCTCAACAGTATATAGTATTTTCCTTGGTTGGAAGGTCCATGAAAAGAATCAGCTATTTTTTGGTTCTGTTTTATTTATTTACCACTGTAGATAGAGTCTTATTTACCTCAGCACAGCAGGAGTACACCAAGAGGCAATTCCCTCCTACAGAAACCCCTGAGCCTCTCTGCCTGCCCCTGAGGACCTCCATCAATACTCCTTCTCAGGGCAGTGAGACCAACTGCTTCCTTCTCCTAACATTAGCATACCCCTGGTGTGCTCCCCCCTCTCCCCCTTCACCTCACAGTCAAAGCACCAGGCTCTGCAAATACAGAGCAAACCACCTGGGTGAGCCCTCCTGCTCTCCTGCTCTCTGGGAGCTACACCTTCCTCACCCCCTCCAATCAGTCCAGTACACAGTGTGATGTTTTTATTTTCCCAAACATTTTATCCGTAAATAAACTTAACTCTTTTTCTCCTCTCATACGAGGGTAAGCTGATGAATGCACTCAGGATTTTCTGTAAGGTCTGGATTTATTCAGGAATGAAACAGAAATGCACCCAACACCTATTAGATGCAGCAATAATATGAATCCCTCTGATGTTGCTTGCTATCACAACGTCCACCTGCACAGCAATAGCCAGTGTTCTTGGGGTGTTCATTTTTGGGTGAATTAACTCCACAGGTTGGCTTTCAGTGATATGGGGCCCCAGTAGGTAGTCATGTGTGGACACAGCCTGGGGTGTCTGCCAGTCCTGGCAAGGTGCACGTGTTTGCAGAACATCACTGAGATGCTGCCTGGGGCTGGGAGGCAATGGTTTCCAAGAATTTGCAGAACCAGTCTCAGTGTTAAACATTAAAGATCTCCATGTATTTTCCATTTGCAATGTCAGAAAATAATCCATGTTCCTCTATGCTCAGAAATACCCAGGAGTTATGTCTCGCTGCTGTGGCACTTGGAAACCCAGGTGTACATGACTTATGCATTAGCTCTGAAATATTTACACCTCACTGGGGAGCCAAATGGAGAAAGTGATCTGTGACCAACGTAGCACTGTTCAATGCTGCCTATGAGGGCACCCAGCATGATGAGAAATACTTCCAACAACCTGACAGTTGCCCGCTGTGTTCAGGAGCATACATGCTAACAGATTGTCCTCTTGCATGCCTTGTTTGGTACATACACAGAGTTGGAGGTTTATCCCCTGTGAAATGCTTGATATTATTTCCAGTGAACATGGGAGGAATTTTTCTCTGAGAATAAGACACGTGATGCCTCTCTGATGAAGGCAAATTTTAACATTGACTAATCACACTGGCATTTTAGGCAGCATTTCCAAGTCTGGAGCCTAGATACTTGCTTCAGTGATTCAGAATTAATAGGCACTTCTGTACATTCGTCTATTTTGCATTAAAACCAGTAATTACTAACTCTTGTTATTAATGTTTACTTCCTATTTTATTTTGCTTGCAGAATACTTCAGATTTCTTAAGTCATTTCCATTTAGAAAAGTCGAGCTCCCTCCTAAACATTGATTAATTTAACCTCAGTCATGTAGCAGATCTAGACTTTGCACATCATCAAGCCATGCCTAGGAAAGCTATAGCTTTGTGAGTGGCAGAATTCCACACTAACAGTAACTGGCACCACCAGCCTTATGGCACCTACCCCGCTGTCGTGGTTTGACACTGGCCAAATGCCAGGCACCCACAAAAAGCCTGCTCACTCACTCTCCTCTGCTCTGCAACCGGACAGAGGAGAGAGAATTTAACAAAGGGTTAAAGAGTTGAAATAAGGACCAGGAGAAAACACTTCAAGGGCAAAACAGGTTCAACTTAATGATATAAGGTGAATTCATTACTAACAAGAGCAGAGTAGGAGAATGAGAAGTAAAAATATGCGCTTAAAGACACCCTTTTCTCCCCCCAGCCCCTCCCTCCTTCCCACGGACAGCGCAGGGAGACAGGGTGGGGGTTTTGGTCAGTTCATCACCCAAGATCTTCTTTCCGCTGCTCGGGGAGAGGAGTAGTTTCCCTGCTGCACCATGGGGTCCCTCCCACGGGAGACAGTTCTCTGTGAACTTCCCCAGCGTGGGTCCACTCTCACGAGCAGCAGCACTCCCAAAACTGCTGCAGYGTGAGTCCATCCCACGGGCAGACAGTCCTCCAAAAACCGCTGCGGCGTGGGTCACTCTGCCACGGGGGTGCAGTCCTCCAAGGACGGCTGCTCCAGCCTGGAAGCAAGGCCTCTCTCCACTGGGACTTMCTGTGGATCACAGTGTCCTGGTATCCACCCSCTCCAGCATGGGCATCTCCCCCATGGGCTGCGAGTGGATCTCTGCATCCCCCGTGGGCCCCCATGGGCTGCAGGGGCACAGCTGCCTCACCATGGTCCTCACCACAGGCTGCAGGGACATCTCGGCTCCGGCGCCTGGAGCACCTCCTGCCCCTCCTTCTGCACTGGCCTTGGTGCCTCCATTGTTGTTCCCCTCRCATATTCTCACTCCTRCTCTTCTCCAGCTGGAAATTTACAACTGCGCGGCTCAAACTTTCTTATGGTTTCTTCTTAAATCTGCTATCACAGAGGTGTTACCACCATCTCTAATTGGCCCAGCCTTGGCCAGCGGCACGTCCATCATCAGAGCCACCAGGGATTGGCTCTGCTGGACATGGAGGAAGCTTCCAGCAGCTTCTCACAGAAGCCACCTCTGTGGCCCCCCCCRCTACCAAAAACCAGGCCCTGCAAAACCAACACACCCGCTTAGGGCTGTACAGCAGGGTATGACCCTGGGCAAAGACTGCTCTCCACAAGCCCCATGTTCTTGCCAAGGGGAGTCAATCTTGGGTGAAAGATCCAGGGAKGTAACTGTGTTCAGGTTATTTGACAAACAAGGAGAAATGGGCTACATTATTATGACCTTAACTCCTGACCCACTGATTGTCAGAGTTCATGAGGCATTTCCTACCTTCACCGCCTTCTGCAAAGTAATGTTTGAGGAGAGATTAGGTTAAAAGTAACTAGTGAACGATTTATCACAGGCACCTGCATTACGTTTCTATTATTTGCCTAAAGACTTCTAATAGTTTTCAATTTGAAAAGGAAATGGAGCAGGGGAAAGGAAATTGGGGAGCTGTGTCAGCAGAGTGCCTGGGTCCTGGCTAACACCCTGTTGTTGGGGACAGTTGAGAGAGCAGAAAGGGATTTCATCACATTTTACTTTCACAAAATCTGTCAATTAATTAGTTTTGTTACAAAACAAAAATGTACGCATAAATGACACATTGCCTCTGAGCACAGATTCAGTCTAATGGATCTGGTGAGGTAATGAGTCTTTCTGGTGCTCTGCTGAAAGCCTGAGCCCAGCCTGGGGTCTAGAGGCAGGGTCTCCTCTCACAGCCGGGCAGGGGGAACCTCGAACCCCCTGACGTTCATTTTCTGTCTGCCAGTGACAGTGCAGACTTTCTCGTCATAGCTGAGCTGTTGAAAAGAAACTGGGTTTTATTATAAGCCATTTTCAGTTTGCTGACACCAGCGGTGAGATTCATTTCAGCTCCTCTGGGTAACTAGAATTTAGATGTCCATAGCTGAGCTAATTGCTGTAGACTCTCTTTATAGTCAAAGGAGAGGAATTTTCCTAGGAGGTGATTCATCTGGCCTAGTTTAGATATTTGCTTTTTGATAGTCTGCATTGCACCTCAGTATTGCCAGCCTCTCTTCATGGACTCTGAAKACCTGTAGACAGCCAGCAGAAGGACAGCTTTCTACATCTGCAGACAGTTACTTCTAGTAAGATTTCTCTTGCAAGCAGTGAAATACCGATCAAAACTCCCCAAATTGTAAGATGGCAAGCAGAACTAATGTAGGATCTTTTAAATTTTTTACCCTTTATGTTTGAACTTTTTGAGGTAAGTTTTTTCAGCTTTTTTCCCCCACAACAATTAAGGATGATTGTACCAATGTTAATATACTTATGGATGGTCATATTGCCTTGAGCTGAGCTATTACACACGGAAAGCAAACAGGGCTGTCCTCCCTATGTGATCTCCCAAAACATCAGTCCTACAGCCACAGAGCTTGCAATAGAAATTATTCAGAAAGATGCTGGCAGAAGAGAGAGTAAGCAAGGAAAAAGACGAAGGTTTGCTCAGCAGATTAGTTGGACATGGAGAACTGGCTGACACCGTACAGACTACAGTTATGAACTGGGCTTTTAAGTCAGTCGTGGCCATAAACACAAAATGCCTACACCCATCTGCTTGGAGACACAGCTTTACAAATAAAACAAGCGAGTTTTGGCTACTCTAGTCAATGCTTCCACTGGTTTTAATAGTTACTCTTCCAGTGTGCTACGATCATTAAGACCTTCCATAATACCAAATTCGTAACATTGCATATTTATGTGTTGGAAAAGGAAAATCAAAATCACCAGGTAATCGGAAAAGGTGTTGACTGTTACCTGCAATCAGAAAACTGAATCACACTGGCTGTATATCAGAGAACTGTGAAATTCACTGAGCTTAACTCACACTGAACAGGACAGAGCTTATGACTGCTAATGCCAGAATACAAGTGGGATCACACTTTGGCTCCTCAGCAGCTGGCACAACACGTAGAGAAGCACCAGTCAGTATGCAAGTGACTATTGCACTGCATGTTTTAGACCATGGTAGCAGTAGTGAAATCTATCTTCTTTTTCAGCATGACACCGTGAAGACAGCTCACTGCTTGAAATGTATTCATTTTAAATTAGAAAAAAATAATCAGAAAAATCAGGTTTGATTAATTAAAAAAACCCACGCCTCTTTCATTGGGTGGGAGACAACTTACACAAAACCCAATGCAGTAGAAAGGAAAGCCAGAAATAATGATAGGGTAACATCAGCCCTTGTGAATAATTCATGGGATACAATTTCATGTTATTTTAAATGGTGCTGCTTCTTTCTCTGATAAGCAATAATTTCATGCTCTTTCTTTACCTTTTTTTAACAAATCAGTCAAAAGGATTGTCTATTGTTATCTGCAAAAAAGTGTATTTGGAATAATTTTCAAGGCAGCTTAATTGAGCTCTGATCACAGAGGAGGGTTGGTTTTTTTTTTTTAATACCCTCTACTCATAGCTGAATAAGTTCAGGTTTCCATTTCAGGTTTGTTTAGGGAACGAAAATTTCTTGATGTTACATAGCACTGACAAGTCCTGCGTTATTTTCTCTTATCTTCTTCCCTGGCAGCCCTATCACATCCTTAGAATGGCTTTAATTTTGTAATAAGAGATAGTCAAGACATGAAAGGGCAGCGATGCTGGAAAAGCTGCCTGCAGGGATGTGCCATGGACAGAGTCCTGCACCCCACTGTCCCAAGGCAGATCCTTGAGCCTGTGCAGTGCCCTGTGGGTACTGCGCTGCTGGGCTGTGGCTGCTGCTTGCCACCCCAGGAGTGGGCAATGTCCCATGGAAAATACTTCTGCAAAAGAGGGAAAGAGCTCTTCTCCTCATCTTCTCCCTCAAAMGAATCGGGAAAAAGGACACATTTCTCTGGAAGTTGAAACCTTTGTCCCTGTATGTTAGTGCTCACACGGCGGGTAGGTCTAGGGTTAGAAGTGAGGGATGTGTTTACGCAGGTCCATCAGTCCATTTTCCCCACAATTTGGTGATGCATCTACAACCCCCTCTATTCTGAGGTTTCAAGAGGACTGAAAACAAGATGTATGTGCAAGGAGGGAGCTGAGGATTGAGGGGCTGGCGTGTGGCATGGCGTACTTTGCTCTTCAGTTTTGACGTAGGATATACACTTCTGACACAGGGAGCTCTGCTGTCCCCAGCTCCACATGGAGAACAAAACCACACTCCTGAGTCAAAAAAAAAAAGAATGTGTAGTCATAAGAGAAGAACTGTGTACAGCAGGCATGATTAACAGTATGCATATATCTATTAACTGTATGCATTTATCTGCCAGCCATAAAGACTACTGCAGCTCACTTTTTTCTCTCCATTTTCCATTGTACCAGCTGTAGCCACTGTGATCATTTAATTGACACACAGGAGCCTGGGACTTCACTGAGCACCCTGGCTGTATCCCCTAGCTCACAACTGGATGTCCCAAAGAACAGCCCTGAGTGGATGAGAGCAGCTGATGTGAAGTGGCTAACTAAAATCCGGGAAGAAATATGTTAAGGGCTTATGAAATGGAATAGCAGAAGTCTGAACAAAGGGGAAATACACAGCTAGCAAAGAAAAGGAATAAAGAAGTGGATAGCAGTGAGGTTACAGATATTTGGGGGTATAAATGGAACATAGTCTTTGAAATACTGGAGTTGCACAGGGATTTCTTTTCCTGACATCAAACCRTAGGTTATGTGGAACTGAACATATTGTATTTCTGTGGAAAGAGAGGGTGTAGAGGGAGCCTCTGAGAGCCTCATATTTTCTTCCCTTATTAATGTGTTGARTAATCCTGCCTCTGACTGCGCTGCCTAGGGAAGGTTATTCTTTGCAGTGCTCTTCATCTTCATCAGTGAAGGAGCTGGGACAGAGTTGCAGTTCTCTCTACCCTGATCTCTGACTCCTCTGTGCTGGAAGCAAGAGCCAGGGTATTGTCTGAGAGCGGCCGTGGCTCTCCTTTCACAGACAGGCACAATAAATTTTCCCCAAAACCACAGGGGGTGGGAGGGGTGGGGGAGTGCTCTTGTAAACAAATTCCGGATTCGGGTCCTCTGAAAGAAAAATCCCTTTCTAACACAAGCCCATTTTGTACTGTTTGATCACATCATGGGATGCCTGAGAAAGGATTCTTGCACTAATCCATTTTGCAAGGTGTTCTTGCGCAGGTCTTTCCATTAAACCTCATTCAAAAGGTGGGTTTCCAGTTCGGAGAAGAATGGTGAGGAGGTTGCCAAAGTGGATGTGAATCAGAAAGCAGAGGCAAAACTGCTGGGGGCTGCAGAGAAGAGTGACCCAGCAGGAAAGAGTACAAAAACAGAACAGGCAAACTATGAACACGGTATAAGTGTTTCTGGGTATCTGAAAGGTGCAAACTCTAAGGAGAGAGGTGAGTACTAAATTTAGAGCAGGAGAACTGGGGTCCTGAGATGGCATCAAAGAAAATATAAGTCAGGCTGAATAACTGGTGAAAATTATTAACAATGAGATCCATTAGGCTAGAATGGTCTCCCAAGGTAGTGTTGAAAGCCCCATTGCTAATTGATTCATTTCAATCTAGACTGGAAAAAGCACTCGGGAACAATCTCTGCTTGCAGAGAAATGGACTGGACGACTTAGTGGTCTTTCCCAGTTCTAATTTCTATGGTCCACTTCTTTCTTCCCCTCAGTGGCTGGAAAGGATGAAATCCCATCAGCTTTGCTTCTGAGGAGTGTGGATGGAGACAGTGCCATGCTTGYGAGCACCAGGCACCAGTGCCCTCTAGCTTCCCTTTTTTTCCTCAAAGTGGGCTTTGGAAATCCAGAGGGGGAGGAGTGACAGTCAGCCCAGGCATGCTTCACCCCCATACCATACCCTTGAGGATCTGTTTTTTTAATCTAAATGGATAGTGGCAGAATCAAAGTTATTTTCATGTGAATTTGAATATTGTTTTTCTCCTCAGGAAGAGAGCTAAAATTCTCAATTGTAAAAGAGGACTGAACTGCACTTTCCTGCCAGGTCCTGACTGCGGATATCTGTGTTTCTCTAATGAATGCTGTGCTGCTGATATCTGAGCATTAAGTAAATTGACAGTCTTAGATGCTAGTAAGATCCTTAATTGCAGTGAGAAAGGATGAAATCCTGAATGTGGATTTTGGCAGATAAGTGCAGGAGGAACTTGATTTTATGTGGGGTATTTTTRTATATTTTGTTTTTATTTTGAGTGTACTTGCATTTAAAAACATCCTCCTATGCATTTTACTAGGTCAGTAAAGTGAAAGCAATGGTTGCCAAGCCTTTATTCACCAAGGAAATTCCTTTTTTTAGGATGAGATGCACTCTTGGTATTGACATTGGGACAACTTCCAGTTTGCCTCATCACAGAGCAGAATGAAAGTCTGACCTTGCCAACTCCTTGCTTGACACACTTAGGAAAGAAGTGCCTATTTTTAATTTCCATGTTTTATGCTAATTATTACACCCATCCTTGTGCCCAATGCAATTATATGTGACACAGAGCCAGGGCCTTGTCTCCATCCAGGTTTTGAGAGGTGTTTCAATCCCAAAAATACTTTAAACAGCAAGAATGGAAAACTAAATCCAGAGACAGAAAATGGTCAGGGATAAAAGTCTCAGTGCCTGAGAAGAGATGGCTGCTCTGAGATGGGAACCAGAATAACCAGTGGGCACAGCAGGGAAGATGTTTGCTGCTGAAGCTGCCCAGAAGCCACCAGGAAGATGTGCTGGTTGAGGTGCTCACCTCCAAAAGTGAAGCTCTGGTTCTGTACTGACTCCCAGATGGTGCATGCATTTCTCCCTGTCTTTTAYGCAAAATATATAATCTGGACAGGACAGCTGTCCCTGGAGCTGTTTTTGCCCCACCCTGTGCAAGGCTGTGTCTCATCTCATATTTTCTGTTTATTAATCTTCAACTACTTTCTGTTTCTTGGCACTGATTTAACAGAAAAGCTGGAGAAAGACTCAGTGTTGCTCTTGTAGGAGGAGTACTTGCAGTGGAATGTCTAAACCCACATTTTAATAGAAGTGATGGCTCTGGTGGAGCCGGAGTTTTAACTGCAAAACCTCAAATGTCCTTTGAGCTGGAATTTGGAAATCTAAGTCTCTTGAGCTGCAGGAATCCTAGTATGCCCATTATAGGTGAATGTTACAAAATCCAGGAATAGAGTTGCAGCTGTGGAAAAGGGCTAGCCTTATGGGGTTCAAAATTATTTAGAGAGAATGTGAGGATTATTGGTTTAGGGTTTATAATCAGAGGAAAACAGATTTCTGAGAAAGAGTGACATATATGGTTGCTAATTACATATCTATTTACCTTTTTAAAATATTTTGAGAAAACCTGTCATCTAGTGTCAACCTTGGCATGTGTAAGAAGTTGATAATGTTTACAAGAATGTCAGATGACTTTGTGCCATGTCCTCAAGAGCATCAGGCAGCAGTAGGTGAAGAGACCTCATGAGATTTTCAAAGGGATGTCAGCAGTTTGGGCACCCACGTTTGATTTCAGAAGTTTCATTTCTCATTGAAACAGTGAATCTCACTGGGACCAGGCTTTTAGCATCCATCCAACTATAACCGGACCTGAGAGCCTAAATTACTCCTGTGCCTCTCTTCTTGAAGCAATCTGCTCTGGACACTMATCTGTAAATCATTCACAGTTTCTCTAACTGGTTTGGCTACTCGAGTGCAGCATGGGATGGAGCAGATTGATACTCTACATACAGCCTGAACGTTCTACTATATTTTACTACTTCRCAACTTTCCTATTTATACTAGGCATCAGATATTAACTGGACATCAGTATTTCTGATTGTACTTCAACGTCAGGCTTTGTGAGTCTTAATGTGCCTGCAAAGATCCATGGAGATGCATTGTCAACTTTACTTTCTTCTGTTATTCCACTTAGCAATGATTAAGATCCGTTCCATGAGATACAGATGATAATTTCCCATCTTTTATCACAGCATGAAATTGCTATTTAGGGCTCTTTTGTCCAGTTCATCTTTATTTCATACAAGATAACTGAGAAGACCTCCTAATTTGCTTTTAACATCAAAATGATTGTCAGCCTTAAAAAAAAATACAGAAGAGAGAAAATTGAAGTGAGAAATCAACTCATAACCTTTTTCTATGAATGCTACGCTGCTGTGAAAAGGACTGAACTTTCTTAGTGCATCATTTTTAACAGAAAGCGTGACAAAAAGTTCCTATCAGTATTTAAACTGCTAAGATTTGTCAAACACAAATGGGAAAATTGTGTTTAAATAGCAGTTTCATTTTGTCCTTAATGATTATAGGAGGCTTTTTTTGCAAAGAGGACCTCAGCAATAATAGATCATCTCTTTACTGAGTGACAGGAATTCTTTCCCATGCCTCATGATTTCAGGTAGAGCAAAGGCCAAACTCTATCCATGGTGTAAATAGACAGTGTGAATGCCACCAGCCCCTAGATCTCAGAGTGAGTGAACGCAGTGATGAGGTGTGAGGCTCACACCTCCCAGCCTGCTCTGCCCTGCCCTGGGCCTTTCCATCTCGCAGCTCTGGGGAACAGGCAGCTCTGCCCACGCTCTCTCCTCAGTGCCCCGTGCACTGGTAAAGGTGACTGCCCTGCCTGGTGACCTGTGGTGGGACCACAGTGGCTCCTCAGCCTCCTGTCACCCCATGACCTGTGACTCTGAGCATGGGGCCCAGATGTATGTGAGCGTGCTGTGGGTTTGCATTTGTTGCTTTGTGTTAGAAAATTATAGCTTGGTTGCCCTTGATTTTTTCAAATGTATAAACTGATATAATAATAACAACAACAGCAACATTATTAATAAAAACTACTTCTCCCTGAAAACTTTTCAATAGAGAGGTACAGCAGACCAGTGAGTCAAAATAAGATGTCCAAATTGCACCCGTGTGAGAAAGGTGGGAAGCTGGTGGGTCACCTTTCCATGACAACAAGAAACATCAAGAAACAGCTACTGTTGAAATGAAGTACTGGTTGGTCCTGGCCAAGAGCCAAACACCCACACAGCCTCTCACTCATTCCATTCTCCTGCGGGACTGGGAAGAAACAGAAGGAAGGCAAGACTAATGGATTGAGGTAATGATAGTTCATGGTTGCTTGGCAAGACAAACGCCATAAACACAATTATCTCCCCCTTCTCCTTTCCCCAAACTTTTACTGCTGAGCACAGTGTCCTGTGGTAAGAAATACTCCCTCCATCAGCTGAGGACACCTCTCCTGGCTATGCCCCTCTCAGCCTCTTGCTCACCTCCAGCTCACTTGCTGCGGATGTGGATAGGGATGAGAGATAAAGTCTTGACGCTCTGCAAGCACTGTTCAGCAACAGCCAAAACTTTGGTGTTATCAAGCATGTTTTAGCCACAAATGCAAAGCATGTTGAGGGAAGTTAATCACATCACATGGCTGTTCTGAGCTGATGGTTTGTGTTTGACATGGTGTTATCCAGAATGTCTTTTCCACAGGTGAACTGATGTTCTTAATTTACCGTATGTGAAGCCATATATCTTCAGAGAAATCAGGAGATCTACTGTGGATAGTCAATGTGCAGTAAAACTTAGGTCCTCATATAAATACTATGCTACAATAACATATACACTTATTGTTCTACTTGAAGATATTCTCTGGATTATAGCTTGCTGTATGTGGAAGATTTGAATGCACTGTCTTGCTTGTTAAACAATTTTTCTTAGAGTCAATCAATTTTTGATAGAACAATCTTCTCTAAGTGTGTTTCAACAAAATTAGAATATGTTAGAGGACTGGCAGATTTCAAACACATTATAACAGAACTACTAAATAATTGACTTAAACTCTTCAATCTTTTGAAACATTTAGCTCAAGATCAGTTATGTGGGTTTTTTAGTTATTATTATATTCAATTATTATATTACATCAGATAAGATCACATCAGCTGGTATCTAGTGTGGTAATTTGCTCCTGCCTAGGCAGATTTTTTCAAGATTATCCTGATGTCTACTAATCAAATGTTTTGAAAACTTACTTTCACAAAAATGCATGGAGATTTTAATTGTCATCACAATTCAGTGCAAAGCATTTCTAAATGTTTTGCACTGCCTGTTTTACTGACTAGCAATTTATTACCGCAGAACATTCACAGTCAGTCAATAACCTAATTTTCCACATTTTTTTTCTTTCTTATACATTGGAATTTGCCCCGGGTGCTACAGCATAAGTCAATTACAGTGCCCAAATGTAACTCTCTTTGGTTTCCCTGAGAAATTGAAATGACAGAAAAAAGTGTCAGAGTTCAGAAAAAGAAAACCAATCTAGCACACTTCTGTTTTGTCTGTAGAGCTCTTGCATTATCTTAACAGCAGTTATCACAGAATCACATTGTGCTTTTTACCAGCTTTGCCTGAAAACTGTACAAGCACAGATAAATCTGCTTCTAGTCAGGATGACATTAAATGGAAATGAAGGTAAAAACAAATCAGTTTTTTCTCTTATGGGTGTGTATAGTACCAAATGCAACAAGATATTTCCAGATTTGTTTTTGTTGATGTCATTAGTAAATTGTTTGCAGAGATCTAAGAGGGTTTCTGCCAAATTTTATGTTAAAAACACAGGGAATTGGTACTCATTTGAGTGCTTGATGTGGAAAACATGCCCATGCCAACTTTGAAAAGAGTGTGTCGAGGTCCTTGCTACTTCTGGGAATGATGGCGAAGAAGAGACCACAAATCTACAATTTTAGTACAGAAAATAATGACACAAATGGCAGATGATTCATCTTGCTGTGGCTGGCTGAGATTCTTGTGCTGGAAAGAACTCAAATCTTCCTGGAGAATGTACTAAGATAAAGCTGTTTCTAGCTTTGCATCTTCTGTGAATCACCTTGTATCTGCAAGTTTCTTTTCTGGGTTCCACAAAACCAGTGAGATATTGACAAACGGGATGGCTGACAGAGTGAACGAATTCACGAGATGGAATTCAGAATTGAAAAAGAAGCCTTGAGGGAAATGGTTTGTGAACATAAATAAAATTATACTTCGTCTTAATGCTGACTAAGATGAAATATGAACCACAAATTTGTAAAATCCCACTAAGGACATGGGACTCATTAAAAGAAACAAACAGCATAAGGACAATTTCAAGCCCTCCCTAAAGAACAGACATAGACAGCCCCAACTGCCCAACAAGACTAAGAAGGGTCTGCAAGTGCCCTTTCCTTCCCCTATCACTTCATGCACTCAGCAGCCATGATTTTGGGAATTATGACCCCTTTCAGTGGTCACCTTTCTCATACGGTGTGGGGTTTTAATCTGCTTCTTTGGACATGTAGCAATAAGGCTGCAGAGGCTCAATCCTGCTTTATAAATCTGGTCTAGACCTGGGCTAAAGAATGCAGGAGTAGGTCCTTGGCAAGGTAGAATGGGATGAAATTCCCACAGGCATTTCTTCCAATTCTTACACCAAGCAAGTGTAACCCCTCCCTCCCCTGCCCCCAAATGAGGTTAAAGCAACAATTCCTGGCTTCTATAGCTTAGTTTCTTATAAAAAGTATATTTAAACATTCTTCTGTCGCCCTCGTTTTTGCAGTTTTTTGATGTTTTCACTTCTGTAACAGAGGACCCATGCATTTTCTATAAACATGGCCATGTTTTGATAACGTTCCTTTATTGTTTACATTCCATTCTGCTAGGCGGAGACGTTTGATGGATTTTTTCTTTGACCAGTGTGATTGAGAGGTGGCAACCTCACCCTCCAATCCACAGTGGTTTCTAAGAACATATAAATAAACGTGTCAGGGTCGTCCCGGCCCTTCTTCTTCTTGCTCCTTCTGACAGAGCTGAGTCTGTGTGGTTTTTTTCGTGTCCAAGTGCAACATTCTTCCTTGTGGTTCTGCTTGAAAAAAGCTCCTCTAAATAAACTACAGCACTTTGTTTAAATCTGATGAGTGCCACAGTCAAGAAATCTGACTATGACAAGGCAGCTGGTATGCTGGGTCTAGTGTGCATCTTTCACATTCCAAAGTCAATCACACTTCTTTTTTATTTTCCTTCATACTGAATATGATTACTTATTCTTTTCACATCAGAAAGGAGATGCTCAGCACAGAAATCTTATCTGCATTTAGGCTCTGTGGTTGGAAAAGATCCATCAGAAAATCCTGTCTCCATCCTGCTGTCTTGCAATATTCACAACTGTCCCTGTTGAATCTAGCTAATCTAATTGTTGAAAGGAAGGAGTAAGACAAGTCTGGATGAATTATACATGCCTTTCCCCTCTGAGCTTATCCTCTCATTTCTAGACTGGATCCACTGCTCCATGTCAGAGTGAGAATGAACTTTATGGAAGCATCTCCACTGCTGACATCCTCATAAATACTGAGGTGCCCCAGCTGAGGTGTGCTTGAAAGAAAGACAGACCATCTATGCAACAGTTTCATCAAAGCACTAAAAGATTTCCACATAGTAYGTGTCAATCAGCAAAGTTTTAACAGGAGTGAATACCAAATTTTGGCCCTGCTGATAAGTATTTCCCATGGCTAGAGAACAGCAGAACTAAAATTACACATTCTTTTGACTGGAAAGCACATTTGATTCCGCTGCCAGTCTAAAATAAAGTTTATGGTAGCCTTGAACAACAAGAACTTGGTGTTTCTAGACCTAAAAAAGTAATTAATAAATAATACTACTTTTATTGATAACTCTCTCCCTCAACTATAATGAAATGAAAAATCAGGGAAGTCTGCATTTTGTCCTGTAAACAAAGCAACATAGCGACATATTTACAAATAAATCTTTAACTCTGTTGCCAATATGTTTTGTGTGAACTCACTTGAGGTGTAAATATTTAATGCTTCTTTTTGCTGCATTACTATTTATTTTTCTGTGTGGGAGTAAAGTCATCCTTCAGTATTGTGAACCAGGTAAATAATGTATTACTTAGTCATGAAAAATGCCAGAGGAAAATAAATGAGAGGATATCTTACCTTTGGTCATCACAATGCCTGCAAGAGTTTTGTGGCGTGCATGCATGGAAGTGAAATTGTCTGTCAGTTCCTGGAACTTCTGTGCAACCATTTGGTATACGGAGTCGGCAAAATCCTGAAAGAGACAGTCAGAAAGAACGTTTTCACTTCTTTGATTGAGGAACCTGAGCGTTTCTGCAGATTAGTCACCTGATGTCAGCTGCTGAGAAGTTCCTTTTTGAATTAGACACCATCTATCTGAGCAAAGATAAAATGACTATCTCTCTGACTTCCTGTGTCACCCTCAGAAATGGCAAAATTAACTGCATGAAAGCTAGGAGACCCATATTGACTAGGACCGAGGGCAAAGGGAGAAGATTTCAATGCTGACCTTTTTTYCAGTCTCTTAAGACATTGGTCCACGATCAGTTCACAAGAACTTAAAGCACTTTATTATAGTGAGCTAAAGAGGGAGACRTGTTCTACAAAACCACTTATTTCTGTGAGCCCACCGAAAATTTCCATTAGCCCACTGAAGACTGAGAACCGAGTTGAGGCCTGGTTTATTGGTAAAGACCACCTACTTCTGCATCCAAAGTGAGTTTTTAATGGCTCACAGCTACTGAGGCAAAGCGACCAGCTCAGGAATATGTCAGAGGAGCACCATGATCTGTCCTGCTTCTACCTTGACAGGCACTGGGAGGAAGGGGAACCTCTGCTTGCACATCCTACCAAAGATGTTTCTTGCAGTTCAAGGTTGTGCAGTAGTCTGGGAGGCACTGGTCTGCCATGTCTCCTCCTGAGCATGGCACCTTTGTTGGAAGGTCAAATTTTCCCATGGACTGGGCACTGAAGAATGTGTGGTCTGAACCCTCAGGTACGAGTGAGTCCCCAGGGAGAGTCCTGGAAAGGTGGCTACTAAAACAGAGCAGGTTAAAAAGGTCTAAAAAGTGAATTCTGCAGACTGTGCATGGATGAGCGTGAACCTAAACTAGCTCTGGTGCTCCTGAGAACACCATGACTTGGAATGATTCCCTGCTGCAATGTTTGGTATCTTTTCATTTACTTAATCTCTGCGCTTTGTTTTGCACTGAGCCTCTCAAGCATACATTAGAGATAAGTCAGTGGAACGCTCTTTGTGAGCAGGAGTCGCTCTTAAAGTGCTTTGCAAGTCTGAACGTAAAAAAGTAATATCCAAAGAACTCTTTTTTTTCAGCCATATGATTTCTTGTGGGGAACCAAGCTGTAACTACACATCCTTCTGGAAGCAGTTCCTGGAGCTGGAGCTTACTCTGGGATGCTGACAGAGACCTCCTGGCATCCTGAAATCTGGTTAGCCCCAGGTGATTGTGCCTTTGTTAGGAAAAGTGGCTCAACCAGGCAACAATTTCACTTTTTCTTGTGGTGTTGGGATATGATACCTGGGGGGAGGTCCTGGTGAAACAGGCCCCCTTCAATTCACCTGGTTTCTTTAAGTGTGTTCATGGCACACATGGAGGAGAGGTAGATACAGAACTTCCCTCCCTCACCCTGAAATATCCACAGCCATGTTGAAATAAGGAAATGTATTTAAGAAAATCATATTCATTCTTTTACTCCCCAAACTGTTAATGGTGATGAAAACATGGTGAAAATACAGTATTTTAAACTGGGAGAACACACAGCTGTTTTTCAGAGGAAAGCAGGTTCTAACTCACAAATATCAGTAATGGTACTCCCATTAAGTGCCTCTGCAGGCTGTACACCATATGTTTCTACAGTTTGTTGTGGAAATTCAGCTTAATTTTAAAACATTATTATGGCAAGTATAAAAAAACCTAACTAAATAAAACATAACAACAATTAGGCAAACCCCTTTTTATAAAACCTGGAATATTTTTTTCTGTGTACAACCCTTGTAAGTGATTGCAATTTGCTCAAATACATAGAGGATAGGATTTCTTCGACACAATAATTTTTCTTCGTTTTGCTAAACGTGGCTTTTCCAGGTACTGTTCTGGGAACAAACCATTTGCCCAAAAAACACATTCATACAACACAGAATAAAATATGCTGTCTTGTTGCAAAAGAAGAAAAGAGGCATATAAAGCCTTTCTGGGAGATGCATGCAAAATTCAACACTAGAATTAGATGAAAACTAAGAAAAATTATCAAGAACAGTTTGACAGTTCCTAAATGGAATTTCACTTTCACTGCATTTATACCTCTTCTAATCTAATTGTCCACAATCACCATGTGAGCGAGGTATTGCTCATACAGTGCTTCTGAAGGATGAATTTTGGGTCAATTCTCATTTGTCAAGCACCAAGGCACCCTTGCGATATAAACGCAATTATAGTCACTTTACAGATGAATGAGTGAAGGCACTAGAAGGGTGAGGGACTGGTCCAGGGGAATAGCACGAAGCCAGGCACAGCCAGGTGTTCTGATTTCCTGATGCTCTGGTTAAGTGCTCAGCGCTGGAACACTGCCTGTCTTTCATAATATGRAAGTTTGTTTCTCAACTTGTTTTCCCTGCTGAAGAGTGACTTCATCCATAACGGAAAACTAAAGTGTATTTGCAGAACTGATATAACTGGGCCCCATATGGTGGACTGAAAATCTGATCAGCTTTATTTAGACTAGAAAAAGGGGGGGGGGGTGGGAGGGAAGAGTATCTCAATAAAAATATCTGCACCATCATTTAAAAAAAGAATCAAATCATAAATTTCATCTGCTGCAGCATTGCAGTCCAATCCATGCCTGCATTTCTAGTGTACCCTCCAAATCTGCATCCCAGGGCATTTTGCGCTCATTAAGAGTTAATTAGCTTAGAGGCACATACAATTCCTAAAAGAATAATTTTAAAAATGCTAAACAGAACAAATAACTTTTAACTTTGGATTTAGAAATTCCCCATAGTCAGAGCTTTCTTTACTTCATTTGGCAGTAGGTTCCAAAGCCAGAGAGCAAAGAGACTCACTAAAGGCACAATAACGACGTGACTTCAGATAACATTTAAGGACGATAAGAAATTCGGCATTTGCTGATCTCAAGGAGTGACCTGGGACATTAAAGAACAACAAATCCATTAAATATGAAGCCTCTTAGCTAAAATAAGTCAGGCGAACATTTTTTTGTCTTGAATCCATTGCCTAAAAGGATGCCAGTGGAACTAATGGAAGCAAAGGAGTAACACAGATGAATACATGTAGGATGCTGGAAAAACAACCAGGAACAGTGTCTAATCTTAGAGGTCATTTCTCGGCTACCATATTGCCCTAAATTTCCAAACGAATATTCCCAAGTAAAATGGAAAGGAGGAAAAGGAGCAGTTTATTTTTGCAGATGGAGAAAAATAAGGAAGAGATGCGTGGCTCAGCCCCATAAGAGATTTGATACCCTGAAAACTGATATTTGTAGTGCAGCATTAATTTCGGAGCCTTGAATGCTCTGGCCCTGGAAGCTGGCCCAGTGGCAGAGCTGGCTACGGCCTTAGGTTCCTCACCTGTACCCATCCATGTAGCAGCCTGCTTTCCTCCCCAGCGCAGATATTTGGCCTGACCCAGTTCTGTGACATGAAATCAGTGTCAGCATTTCTGCCTATTTAGAGTCTTTAGACTGATTCTCAGTGCTTCCGTGAAACCTAAACTGGTTACAAACATGTCTAATGCACACAGGACAGCTACGGTGGAGATAAGAGCYGGTACGTTTACCCCTGCTCAGTTTAGAACCACAGATTTCAGTCCAGATATTTTCTAGCTTTACTTGTAAACAACAACCCTAGACTACTAAAAGGTACATATCCAGATGGTTATTCCTGAGAGGATATAAACCAGAAAAACCCAACTATTTATGGCTATTATGAATCTTGTTGAACTTTTAGGATCCAGGTTAGACTATGTTATCTGCCATCAGAAATAGCTTATAAACCTTATGCAAAAGGAAGGGTTCTTTTGTTCTATCAAAATAATTAATCTCAGAGAAAAGTTGTGTTTGGTGATACCACAGCTCCTACTGCCAGATATGAGTGAAAATAAAAGTCTCCATCTGGAGTAAATACAAGAGCCAAATACATCTTGGCAACTTCTGAACAGCTATCAAGTTTGTAGAAGAAAAAGAGGAAATTTCTGAAGATGAGGGAAAAAGAAGAGTAGAAGCTTACCTTGCGAAAGAGAAATTCAGTGCAATTAATAAAAGTGCTTTCAATTGCTCTGGTCATGTAATGGCAGAGAATTTGCAGCTTGGGGGAGGTGTACAGGGGTGAAGAAAATAAAAAGATACGGATGGTCAGAACTCTGAAAATTTTTGCCAAGATACATGGGAGAATAAATGTTCAAATGCTGCTTGAATGCTGAACCTAGGAGGGACTTATGCTTAAGGGTTTAATCCCCTTGGAACACTGGGGTCTGGTACAAACCACCACTAAAGCCAGTGGAAGTATTCCTGACTCATAGACAAGGCTCTAGTGGCAAGGACGGAAGTTCAAGCATGCTCATACCCTGGCCAGGCAGGGTGAGCTCAGTCACTCTGGCTTTGGGTGGATATTGGGAGTAAAAAACAGAACTCCGAGGAAGAACTGACCTTCCAGGTGCTGAGTTTTTTTCAAATCCCCTGCTTTGATTTGCCTGCCTGATCAAAATCTTACTTTTCATAGGTCTTCACACATATTCTTCTGTACAAAAAATATTTGTCTCAGAGGCAAATGTTAGGTTTTGTGAATACAGTGAGAGTGATATGAGTAAGGCAAAGAAGACTGCTGGACCCCCATCCAGGGGCTAATCTGCCCTCACTTGCACTCAAACCTTGCACATTGCCTAAATGCCCACTGTCTCTGATGGAAGTAAGTTTCTTGTTCAGGCAGCTGACAGAAGAAAGAAAACACAATGCTAAACTGTTTTTTAAGAGATCCTGCAGTACTTAATGAGCTATATTTTAACATACACAAGGAGGCTGGAAAAATGAAAAATAGATGTCATTACTATAAAAACTGCACTGTGTTGTCTGAAGTATTCATCTGTCCTTGATTACTATATCAAATTACTTGTGTTATTCACAAAGGAAAATCAAACTTTAGATCACACCATTACAGAACCCAAAACTTTTAGTGATTTCTMGGCACTAATATTCCAAATGGTATAAATAATTAAATGTGTTCAAGTTTGCAATGGGAGTCTTCAGGGTAAAACTGACATTCAGCAGGAATAGTAAGGATATTAAAATCAATAGATTATAAAGGAGAAAGCCTTTAGTAAACATTTTCTATTGAAATCCTGTCTTAGGGTTTATAGGGTTGAAATATCAAAAAGGTTAGATTTGCATATGGATGGGAAGAAATATTCTACTATACAGATATCAGTAAGGGCTCTGTTTCTCCTGTCTCCCAAGTACTTTATTTTCCAGAATCTCACTGACATTTGGGGGCTAAATGTTGAACACGATGAATGGGGATCAGGTTGAATGAAGTTCACAACTCTCTTCACAGATAAAAGGAGATGCACACCTCATTCTTTTCACTGTCCGAGAGCGAAACACGCAGTTGTTGACAGTGGGAGTTTGTACTTTTTCCCTGCAGAGAACTCTCACTGCCTAAATGGGAGRGGAGGAAAACACAGCACAGAGAAGATCAATCCTAACGAGCTGCTCCTGGTCAGGGTGTATAGCAAATTGCTACACAACACATTTTTTTCCCAGGCTTGTAAATAAGTTTGCTGTAGTTAGTTGGAGATTCATTGATAAGTGATTGTACCCTCGAGTCAATGAATTAGTCAGGCTCTTCCTAGGCACTACATCATCTTCAAGATGCAGCCTTGAGAAGAGAAATAGCCGAGGGTCGTGGCTTGCCCTCCACCATCAGTCTTCTGGCATCTATTTAATGCCAGGAGCTGCCCCAGCACAGTGGAGAGGGCTGAACACGCACCTAGAGGAATGGAGAGGCACGGTGACCTGTGGAAAGAAGGAGGGAAGGAGGGAAGGAGGGAAGGAAGGAAGGAAGGAAGGAAGGAAGGAAGGAAGGAAGGAAGGAAGGAAGGAAAGAAGAAAGGAAGGAAGGAAAGCAGGCAGCAGGTCACAGGCAGTGGGGGGCTCATTCCCTTGCTCTGCTTCCTGGTGGCCTTGGTGCAAACGACTTGCTTTGCCATGAGTCCCCCTTATCCACAGGTAAAAGAGGACAATTTTTACCCACCTTTTAGGGAAACTGAGAGTTGAATGGCACTGCCAGGGATGAGACTCTCCAAGCAGAATCACGCAAGGACTTCTGCAGCCAGACTGGAGGCTGCAGTCCACGGCCCATCATAACTCAGCCTTCCTTCAATACGTGCAGGCATTTGCAGAGAATTACTCAAAGAACAAGGCACTGCCAGGAAATTCATCGTGGTTCTTTCCTTGAGATGTGCAGTAATTATTTCTCTCTGATCATAACTCCTACAGTATTGATCATTATGTCTGGTTCTGGCTTATCCCTCAGGGTCAGCGTATATGGGCTTTGTTTTATCTTAGATGGCCGTGGTTTTATTTTGTCTGGCTATATGTTTCATTTTAGCTGAATGTGCTCATATATCCTGTGTACATCCTGATTCAGAGAGGTCTTCTCAGTCATGCTTCTCAGAGGGGGATGGGTCATGTGCTGCACAGGCTGCATGTGGCAGCAGCTGGGTACACATTTCCACATTGAGCTTCTAATGAAAACTCCAATAACGCACTTCTGACACTGAATATCCTCACAGTTTTCTTATCAAGATTGATGAGGAAGATCAACTGGTCCTATTGATTCAGTCAAAAGAATCACTTTCACCAGCCTCCCCCATCTGTTCATAGTCTTATTATAAATGTTTTAGCTACATATGATGCTGAGCTACCTCAATGAATTCCTAATTTCTGTGATCACCAAATGTCCCAAATTTATTCTGCATTTATGAAGGCTCCTCAGTGGCTTTGCTGACCTCGGCTGACTTGGCCAGCTTGTCCAGACTGTGCAATCGGCTCCTGGGCTCAGAGCGATTATTTGCTGTCTACTTCCCTCTCCTGCCTCGCCCCGGCTGGAGGCTGATTGCTCTGCTAATTTCCCAGGCCCCACAAAACATATTTGCCTCCACGCCATTGCTTCTATCATTAGTGATCATTTACTAAATATCAGCACTGTGCTGGCTGCTGTGTGAGGCAGACTTTGAACACAGTCTCTGTGTGGCAGACAGAAGAATGATGAAATGCCCCAGAAGACCCAAGAATGGGAGTCTCACCCATTTGTCTTTTGGGTTTCACAGTAAACTTAGGGCTTTATGAAAATGATAGCACTGCCTGTGCTGGAGTTGGGAGGATACAGCATGCATGGAGAAATTAAGACGAGACAAAAGTGGAATGGGAGGACTGGTTAAGGTCCATCTTTGGTGAATCCTGGCATAAGGTTTCCCAATGACTTCTTTAGGTTTTAGATTTGACCCTATTTTAGTGAACGGGATGTCTGCCAAAACTCATTCAATCAGAATTTTGACGAATTGTCCATACACCCAGTATATGCTCCAGCAATGCTTAAAGGCTTCTCGTTTACTATGTTTCTTGAGTGGCTAAATTTCAGCTGAAAGTCCTCCACTGCATCTGAAACTTTTTTTACTAAAGATCACAAGAAGTGTCCTGATAAACTTTGTTTTTAAATTTTTAGTGAGATTTTCAGTCATGACTGGAAAAGAGGTACTGTGCCAAAGTTCACTGAACTTTTTCTTATTTTTATACACAAATATCAAGTTTGAAATAGGTGACACACCCCCCAAGTTTTATTGGGGCATCTGAGGGAGATGGGGAGAGACAAATTTAGAAACCAATAGCACTGATGTAAGCTCTTCCATAGTGAAAAAGTTTCTGAATTTGTACCTGAGTGCTACTATGGGATCCTCTAAATGAGATTAATCAATGTTAAATATCTCAAAAGAAATGTGTAGCCACAGTAGGAAGTATAAAGATCAAAGCAAAATTTATTCTCAAGCTCAGTGAAAAAAGTGGTCTGTTTTCTCAATATGTCTCTTGACTACAGGGAATCAATCAAACAATATAACGTATCTTTTTATTTGTTTCAGAAACCCCTGGAGTGACTGAAAGAAAATAGAACACATAAAATAAGCATACTATTGAAAAAGGAAATGCTGTCAAATCCAAATGCCCCAGCTCCTCCAAAAAGTAAGGTTTTCTATTTAGTAGGAAAACATTTTGTATGTAGGTTTAATTAGAATCTTTAAATTCACATTAGTGTGCTAATTTAGGATGCTAATATATGAGCCCCTCTATTCGAGGTTGATTCATTGCTGTCTGCATTCATCTTGCTCTAAAGAGATGCTACCAATAAGTAGCATTTCAAYGAATTTAGAGGAAACAAGCTTTTCCACTGACATGAACAGTTGTTCCCTAAAGGAGGCCATGCTAGGTTGTCAGCTTTGCTCCTTCTGCATACAGCTCTGGTAATGAAGAATGTCCATACCAATTTTGCAGAATCATTCCTGAAGTCAATAGTGCACCTGCTAACAAACACCAGAAAGGAGTGGTTGTTTGTTTGCCTTTTTTCTTTTCTTTTACTGATCGTTAATCCAAAAGCCTTCTTCCTAGAGAGGCACACATAAGGTTGGCTGCAAGTGCTGAATAAGTCAAAAAATGAAGTAGTGCTCGCTTTGCAGCCTTGTGCCTGCTTTAGGACAAGCCTCAGGTGTCAAGCTGTTGTACACTACAGATATTAAATTAGCACCAATGGGTTTTCTTTAACTAGATAAAAGCTCTATAAAGCCACCAGTGGCTAGGAATGGCTAACTCTGTAAAAACGCTTTTATGGTCTCTATAAAAAACTAGATTTTAGATTCATAATATGAGTCGCCTCTCTTTAATAAAATCAATCCTTTATCTGAGAAATGTCTTTTCAGTTTTCAGTTTCCTTGCTTTATCTTTCTTAGGTGCATGAAAATGAATATCCTTTGGAAACTGATGGTGGCAAAGCCCTTATCACATAAAATTCCTTTGGCTGTCTGAGGTCCGCTCTCTTCCCAAAACCTAACCAGTTAGCAGCTCTTGGGTAAATGCTCAAAGCAGGGAGAGAACAGTGCTTGCTCAAATCCCTTGAGCATCACTTTGAAAATCTACGCCTGTGTGTTTATGGTCCTCATTAATGGTCTGCGCTATTAAGCGCCTTTCCCGTCACACATATGCTTTGTTAGATAAAGCAGGGAGCAGGCAGTGTCCAAAACAAATTTAATCTATTCTGAACTGCTGATCCCAGCAAGGCTCGGCACGACTCAACTTCCTGAATCACTGCAGAGCAAAGCATATAATACATTGCGTGGCAATTACCGTACCAACATTGGACCTTTTCCTTTCTTGTTGTTAAAGATCTTGCTGTCATTTGCTGTAATGATTCTTGAAATCTGGCTGTAACCTGGCTAATAAACTTTCCCTTGGCTGAGAAGGGTGGTAAGGGAAACTACCCTATGTTACCTCACCCTTCTCTGGGCTTCTTCTCGGATGTGTAATTAGCAGGGATAGTTCTCATCATTCACAGTGGCTTTGTGCTAGGAGAGGCAGAACCATGATTTCACCTGAATCTCATTTGCCACTCAGGCACCCATGGAGCCATTTGGGACTGGTGTGTGCCTGGGGCCAGCATTAAAACAGCCCCTCCCTGATTTACTGTCCTTTACTGGATAAACACAAGTAATTAACATAACACTGCTGAAATTAAGATTTTTTTTTATATATATCTGCCAAGAACCTTCATCTGAAGCTATAAAATCAGCATTACTTTTAGCTCATGCTCTAAAAATCAAATATCACTGCTCCATCACCTTCCCCTCCATCTCCACTCAAGAAACTCCTGACCAAGTGTTCACACCTAAAAGCTGGGAATATCCTTTTTAAACCTTGTGACAATACTCTTGACCAAAACCTGTTGCCTCAGCAGACTCATCTTTAAGCAAGAACCCAGGGCTGGACTGAGCAAGAGACCAGGAGACTGTGGAGTGGCACTGTGTGGGCTGAACTCCCCAGGATGACCTCTCCTTGTGACCATTCCTGTAAGAAGGGTGTAAAATAGCTGCCTGCAGTTAAGGGCAATGTCACAGCTTTCAGTTACAGCTCAGACTTCTTACAGCAAATAAAATCTTTTAGAAAAATTCCTCATTATGGGAAAGTTGTTTTAAGCTATTTATTCTCTGGGGGCAGTAAAAGAAGAGCTTCTTGTGAAGAAAAAGACAAGCAATAAATGGACAAACCCAGTAATTGCTATGAAAATTATTATCTCTATTAATTTACATACTTACAGGAAAATATCAAAGGAATTTACCTACAAATTGACCAAACCCTATAAAATTTATGTCAGATAGGTAAATATATTTATTTCTATATAATTGATAATTAAATTGAGAGACAATCTACTTCAATATTTTGATCAGGTAAGTCAGTATCAAAGACAAGAAATAAAATGCACAATTCTTCCTTTATAGAAAAAAAAAAGGCTAATAAAAATATGAATACATTTCTTTTGAGGAAGAATACCTCAAAGCATCCCTAAGGGGTCTGGCATTACACATCTGGGGTCCTTTGTACAGCCCTGGGGTAAGAAAAAATCTCCTGAAATTCAGACAGCAATTTCAGAGAGAAGAGAGGAATACCCAGCTTCTTACCCAGCTCTCAGAATACATAAAACTGTCTCACCAGTCTGTGTTTCTAAGGTAATCGTTGGTTGTTAGCTCACTTGTTAAGCTGCACATAACCCAAAGGGCACTCCAATAAATTACTTTCAGCATGTTTCTCTCTCCTGTTCTGCTCACAGGGATCCTCAGCCAGGAGGAGCTGGCACACAAGCCTTGTGCTGCCCTTTCCAGCCTACAAAACTGTCCTGCCAAAACCTGGGCAAGGGGGATGTGGCACACAAGGGATACACAAAATTCTTGGACTCAAGAACTGATTAATATGGACAGCAAGGTAAAACGTTCTGCCTGGAGTTCCTGAGAATGATAAAAGCAAAGAAGTGAAGGATTTCGAGGCTGTCTGCCATTGCACCTTTGTCTTCCTGTCTGTCTTCTTCTCTTTTCCTCCTGTGATTGTTTAACCATTTCTCTCACTTCTGTTGAGTGAATCTGCACTTTGCCTCACAGAAGCATTGTATAGGTGGTCTGGAAATCCAGACAAACTATTATACAAATCGAAGTCTGTCCAGTTTCTGATAACACCAAAACTAATTTATTTTTTGTTTATACTCCACTACCTTTGACAAAGCTTCCTCTAGAGATTTATATCTCCATCCTTACTGCCTTCCAACTGTTTGTCATTTTTTTTGCTTTGCTACTGACAAAAGAAAAAAAAAACCTGACATCAACCTTGGAAGAGGTACTGAGTA
This sequence comes from Amblyornis subalaris, assembly GCA_018881555.1. Lineage (NCBI taxonomy): Eukaryota > Metazoa > Chordata > Aves > Passeriformes > Ptilonorhynchidae > Amblyornis > Amblyornis subalaris. Next base: position 9,080,232 of record JACAXG010000010.1, read on the forward strand.
CAGAAGTTTTTTCTTTTTTTCAGATGTGATAAAATCTTGCCTAAAACCATGTCCAACCTTTTCAGCAGAAAGTCCAGATGGCTTTGCAGCCTGTACAACAGACTTTATTCACTGATGCTTCTCTAAGTGTCAGCAGGGTGTTGTCTTCCAGAACTAGTAAATGTGCAATGAAAGGCAGCTCTGAGGGGAGAAATAAACACAAACAAAAAAACCCCTCACTTAAATCCCCCTTCCTCCTTCCAAAAAACCAAATTAATCTGAGAATTTCTACACACATCTGACTGAAAATTCCCCCTGGGTTGCGAAAGGCTTGCAAACAACTGGAGGTGTAAGGGATGGGGTCGCGGTTCAGGCGGCTCTGGGGTGAGCAGTGATTTACACTCACTGCTGGCTCTAGGTCGCCCTTGCCTGCATTGCAAGTATTTCAACTACAGGATCAGGACCCTTCCTGAGTCTGTACAGAGGCTTCAGACTGCAGCACCTTATTAAGCTCTTTTTGCTATGGCCAAAATAGCACAAAGAAGCATTTATGAGTCTGAACGCAGGCAAGGAAGGGGGTGGGTGTAGGCTCAGGTACCTGGGATGAGTTTCTGTTCCTATGGCTGGACCCCTTGCAGTCTGATGATGCCAGGCATACCATCAGTTCCTGCCTCAGTTTGCAGTCTGTAACATGGGAACACTTTGGAGAAGTCATGCATTTGACTTCTTTGATATGGGTGAGGGTCAAAATACTGTTTTACTTCAGTTTATGACCCATCTCTGTCCTGCCCACCCCTCCACTCTGCATAGCACCTAGCTTTAGACATGGGCAATATGAGAGGACAAGCAGAAAAACAGCTCTGCCACAGCCAGCACTGGCCATGTGGCCATGCCAAGTCCTAATGACAGCTGGATCCTGCACTCGGCAACACAAGCACGGAACGTGTCTACACCAGCAGAAAAACTGCCCATTCTTGGTACCATTTCTGAGTCCTCCAAAGGAACCAGGAAGAATAAAAAGCTTCAATAGCCCATGCAGCTATTGTCATTTTAACCACAACCTGTATGAAATGGTTAACACTGCAGCCACTTCACTGGTATTCCCAATTCTGTTAAAACTACAGCCTTGTGGCTGGCAGCAATCCTGCTCCATGTCTGTGCCGAGTTCATCCCAACACAGGCATGTTCCGGTACACCTCGGTATGACTGCAAGGCAAATAGTAAGTGATAGCAATAGTGGGGAAATTCTCAGAAGAAAAAGGAAAAAAAGAAAAGAAAATGGGAAAAAAAAGAAAAAACCTGGTGTACAAAAAGCCTTTCCAGCATGTCTCCAGTTTTCTTTCTCGTTGACACACTATTCTTGTTCTGAGCTGACAGCTGTGGTCCAGTCTTTGTCAGGTAATTAATCTGGGTAGTTCATTTCCACAGGTGAGTAGCAGGTTGGCACAGTCTCCTCTAGCAGTGGTTTGTGTTTTTTTTTTCTCTTTTCAGAGCAGCATGGGTATGAAAGCGTGCATGTAAGTGTGTGTGAATATGGCACACAACACACAGACCTGGCCAGTCACTTGTCCCTTTCTCACTGCAGAATTACATGCTGCAGGTCTAACGCCTGTGCTTTGCAGGGTGAAAGGAAAGAAACCTCAGACAGGGATTTAAAAGCATCAGACTTGCTCTCATTGATTACAACTGACAAAACATTAAAAAMCCCTGAATTTCTTTGCTAAGCTTGAGCACCACTGTTCTGTCTCACACAACCACTTCTGTGTCTGTTCAGAAATGAAAGTGATTAAAAATAAGAAAAGGAGACAGTGAGAAATGGAAAGAAAAGCCATATCTCTTGGCAGAGAAATGGTGGGTGATCTACTGCATTTTAACATTTGGTTAGTTGTGAAGTAATGCAGTAATAATAATATATAAGCACATTTTCTTTTTTGCAATGTAGACAGTGCACTGCACGGTCACTGAGCTGGGAAACGTGATTCTATGGGTGTAGTGTCAAAGTGCCAAAATATCCTTTCACTGAAGCTTTACACCTTCAAGCCCTCCCTGAGCTTCACAGAGCCACTTTCTTCTGTTTGATGGTTTCTCACCACTTCCACATTTTGCCCCAAGACATCCAACCTGACAAATGGTTGGGTAATACATGGCTGGGCAACACAATTGTATCTCAGTGTCTCTGTCCCCCATGGCAAACACAGGCTTTCTTTAATTCTTCTTCCTTATATTCCTTCTCCCTTTGGATCTCCCTTGGATTTCTTYTTCTTTATTCTTATAATCCAGTATGTTCTTAAAACCTAACCTGTTTTAGCTGCATCCTAGGGTACCACATCCCTCTGTTTCCATGGGAAATCAAGAGATAGTTCAATTCAGATCGTGCTGTGAAAGGATGCAATTTATGTCACAAATTTTTGTCTCCCTGATTAATAATACAAACAGCGTGGTGAACTGTAATGTCTCTGTTGAGGATAACAAGCTTTAGTCCCGAGGGGCAAAGTGCCCCGATGGAAGGCAGTGCAATGATCCCTAGGCAGGAGGCTATGATGGAAGGGGCTTGTTAGGAGAGGTGGCTTCAGGAAACTGAGCACTCTTCACCTTCTGTTGAACGTTTGGGGTTGTTATTTCTAGGTGTACATTCATGAGCTACCCTCATTTCCAGTGGTCAGTCCACCAAGTCACGCAAGAGCCCTGAGTGATGGCCTTATTTCGGTCATCTCTTCCCTTCTTTGGTTGTTTCTCCTGCTGAYTGTATGGAAAGCCCTGATCTACTGGCTCAGCAGCAGATTAAATTGGTTGTCTATCCCTTCAGTTTGAGTGCTGCAGTAATAGTGAATAGGTACCAGTAGTAAGAGATCAGAATAAAGTGATTTCCTTACACCAGAAAATGGAATAAAATCCCCTCACCTAAACACCATTTAGCTCTACATTCATCACATTGCCGTGCTTTTGTAGTGAAATGTTCAGATCCCGTTGGAATGTCCTAGATATTAATTTTCATTGCCAATAATAGGAGTCCTGTGCACTTAACACTGTCCTTGGAACACAGTAAAAATATGTTTCAGCAGCTAATGAAATTATCACAGACCCTGTGACCTGAAAAACAAACAGAATAAGAAAGGCTTACCCTTGCTGACTAAAATGATGTGGTGCAGCTGTATTTTGTCACATACTTTATATATAAGTGCATATATATACACACATATATATGCATATGTCATGCCAAATTGTAGACTGCCATTTTATATATATTAAGGTGGTTAAGGAGGCTTTTTATAGATGACATTTCCATCACATCTCAGCAAATGTTTTGCTAAAATCTATGCCATGTATCATGTATTTTATGGTTTCTTTAGCACATATAGAGTTTAACTGTTGGCAGACTAACACCAGCTTCTAACGGAGATGTGGCAGTGTTACCATTTTTTCTTTATCCAAACTCTCACATCTCAGTCTTTACTATTTGTATTTTGTCCTTAATATTTTTTTTCTATCTAGAACTAAAAAAACTCCATAGAACAAACTCTTATCAAAGGGGTACAAAGCTGTTTTTCAAGGCAAGGATGATGGCAAATCTCTCATGGTACAACCGGGAGACTTGAGGGGAATTATTGTCATTGCAAAATGTATTGTTATACCACAGAAAAGGACAAAACCTGAGCATCCCTTGGATTTTTTAAGTATCAAACTTGCAYTGATAGATGGTTGGAGGCCTTTGAAGTGCTCATTCTCACTGTAGGCCCAAACTAGATGTAAGGTTGTCCTTTTATGTTATGTGATACCAAGGATGTTAAGCATCTAATGCTTTCTGGTATAGACACAACAGACCCGGACCGAAGGTCCAAGCATTTTATTGAAACAGCTCTGGAATCCCTGTGCCTCAGTTTCTCTACCTGCATTTATCCGCCTGCAGTATCCCAAGGATCACCTCCCTCATGGCCTCAGTAAGTAAATCTTTGGGGCAGAGTGGAGCACTGCAATTGCAGTGTTGGCATGTCAGCAACATGGGACAGCTCATCTGCATCAAAGAGACAAAATGAACACTTATTTCCTTTGCAGGTGAAATTCAGCTATAAAACCAGCAATACAACACACTCAACACCAATGGCAGATGACAACCCAAACCCATCCTTCTATCTTTGTTCCCCTGGGTTTAAAATAAATGGGCTATGGTGCTAATTGCCCTATCAGGAAGGCAGAGGGCTGCACAGGCTGTCACACGTTACAGGAGGGGGAACAACCACCTTCCACTATGTAGGTCCAGCAGCAGCTGCTTGCTTTGTGTACTGGCTGATAGAAAATCATCACCCAGGAGCTCCCCAGGGAGTTACACAGCTGTCCTACCAGGAGTACAGCAGACTTGAACCAGACATCGCTGGTCAGAGACAGCCCCTTGGGAACAGTGTTTGGGCATGGGGCTCCATCAGAGCCAGCAACACCACTTTTTTTAAGGACAAAATGGCTTTCTTGGCCTTCTGGAGACTGTGGGATGATTCTTCCTCTGGTTCAGTGCCTGGAAAGAGTGTTTTTGCAGCTTGCAGCAGCTTCACAGGCATATATGGAGGTGTTCAAGGCCAGGTTGGATGGGGCCCTGAGATACCTGGTTTGTAGGTGGCATCCCTGCTCGTGGCAAGGGGGTTTGAACTAGATGAACTTTAAGTTCTCTTCCAACCTAAACCATTCTGTGATTCTATGGTTCTACATAATGCAGAATAAGGGAGGACTCCTGTTAGCTGGAGAACTTGTCTTTTCCGGAAAGTTGAGGATCCAGGAACGTTCATACCACAAACATTTCTAAAAATTTCCTAAGAGATTAGCAAAGTCAAGAAACACTACGCAATCTACGTTGAGAATTTTAGTTTAGACAGCCTCTAATGCAAAACCCAGCTCAAAAAGCATGGACTAGCATAAAATGAAGCAGAAATAAATACTTATTAAGGACTGGCACGTGTTTGTGCCAAGTTTGGCAAAGGAACTACAGCTGCTGAGGTCCTCAGTTAGTAAGAAGAGGGTGAGCTACATTCATTTTCATGTGGCAAGCACAATTGTACGTGGCTGAGACTGCCACCCAACATRCTTTAATTTTAGTGGTAAAGCAATTCTAAACCCAACTTCTAAACCTGCTATCACTGATAATTTCAGAATTTTTTCTCTTTTCCCCTCCCTCAAAGCCTTTCCGCTAGAGTGTAGTCATGTTACATCAGAAAAGAATTCAGAATCGAGCCCAACCTTGAAGAAATCCATAGAGACTTTTCCCTTTGCTTAAGCAGGCTTTGGTTTGGACTTCCTGTGTCTTTATTTCGTGAGTTCAACTTTTCATGCAAAGCTTTTACAAATTTTTCTTGTGCATTTAATTTCAGTTTACAGCTGCAGAAATTTGGATTAGCTAGTGGCTATCAGTGATGCCTACCAACACATTTTTTTTCAGGCCAAATGGCATTCATGAATACCTGTAACATGTCTTTTGCTAACTAGTATGATTTCTAAAAATCTCAGTGACTAAAAATCAGTGACTCAGAACTTACTGCAGGGGATTGCAAATAGCAGCTCTCAATTACGGATTGCAGACAGACTATAAACCACCACATGAAACAAGGGGTGGGATATTGGAACAGCCTCACTCAAGAAGAAAAAACTTCACAAATGTCTCTTGAAAAAAGCAAGTGGAGATGACAGCCAACAGTCCTTCTCCCCTGCCTTTCCTTCCTTCCTTCCTTCTCATGCACTACTTGCTTGTTTACCATTTTTTTTCCCTTCTTCAGCTTTTCACTGCTTCTTCCGAATAACACTGGTGCTCTTTACAAAGGTTTATCTTGTTATCACACACAAGCTCCCTCCCCTTTTACCCTCCAGATGCATCTTTCTATTTCTTTTTTCTCCTGCCACTCTTTCTAGTCTGCTTGGAGTAGACGAGGATGCTGAGCATTACAGGTACATGGCCTGAGAAGGGAAGACTGATGCCAGATCCGGGTGGTACAACCTGGTGTTGGACAGAGGCACAACCTGACACACATTGAGCCAAGGATGATACTCAGTGCACGCACTGGAGAATGTGATCATCCCTGCCATCAGCCACAAGACATTTCCAAACAGATGAATATCATGGGTATGGTGGGCCCTCACAGGAGGACTTATCCGTTAGCAAGATGAATGCAAGCCTTGGCTTTGGATCAGGCACTGGATGAGGAGGGACAGCACATAAAAGGAATTAAGCTCATTCCCTTCAGTGACTTTTCAGCCTTACCCCAATTTCGGGGCCTGCTCACAGTTCCTCACCACCACTCATTGGTGGAATAAGAGAGCAGAAAAGTAGACCAGCAGCAGTGAAGTCCCTGGCACTTTTCTGGTTTTCATGCTAGAGAAAGCTAGCTAAAAACTAGGAAATCACTGCTCAGTATTTTAAAAAAATTGCAAAATTCTGTCCTAAAACCTCCCTAATCATGCTTTTTGTGGGACACAAGGAAAAACTTTCAACCACATCTGAAGACTGATAAAAACGAGAAGTCCTGAAGTCCAAGATAAGTGATGCATACGTGGGTTAAATAGATGGATGGAGGCAAAAGGTTTTTTTCGTCAGAAATCCTGCAAAAAAGCCAGGCATTTAAGACTGCACAACTTTACCACTTTTACTGTGTTTTTAGCTAAGAACTTTCTTTTACTATGCTCAGAGGAGTGCTTAGTTGAGGAGCAGAAGGGGCTACAGTACCAACTCCAGGGTGAATGAAGATGCTCAGATTCCCAGTATGGACATAACAATTGCACAGGCAAGCGAGTGCACATGTGCCAAATAACCTAAATTTGGCAGTGGTTGGGAAATGGCCCTGCTCTGCTGCACAGCTCCTCTTGGATCCGTAGGCACATCTCACCACATCAGCACTGCTCTCCTACCCCTTCCCACAGGTCTGGGCACGCACCCTGGCGGGGTGAGCGCAAAGCATCCCGGGTGTCACCTCTGCCAGGGCCAGCGATTCCAGCGCCTCCCAGCAAGCCACACATCATCAAATATTGATATGTTCCAGTAGGCTGCCACTCCTGACATTTGATGCATAGCTTTAGGTGCTCCTGCTTTAATTCTAAAGAGTCGATGAGGGATCAAAGGACATGTCGTATTTGTCCTGTGTGGGGTGCAGCCAGACATGCCTTGAACTGGTCAGGAGGAACCACAGGGCTGCCGCATTCCCACCAGCTCTTTCCTTGGCATCACCCAATTAAGAGGAAGAAGGCCAGGATTTTCATCAGCAAGTGAAAACTGCTGCCTGCCCTCCAACATTTCAAATATTTATGATGTTAAATATCAACTTGGAGAATATTGCGTTCGTCTAAGCTTTTCACGTTCCAATGATTTTTTATTATTTGCATCGACCAAAATAAATGAAGAAAATGTTTCAGACTATACATGAAAGCATGTAAAAATCAGTAACTGGATTTTAAAAGATCCAGAATGTCTTGAATACATTCAYTTTTCAAACATTTTTCTCTGATCTTTAAATAGCTTTTCTTGGAGCATAAYATTTTTTTTTTGAAAAGTCAAATACAGAGCATTAAGGGTATAATTACCATTTTAATTATAACTCAATCATCCTATCTACTTTGCATAGAAATTACAGCTTTTATGTCAGGATTTTGGGTACTCACAAACATTCAGGAGTAATTAATGCTAGAGATTTTCACTGTATATGAACTTTACTTTGTAGCACTTATTTCAACTGGGCTTCATTCAGAACGTGTAAATACACTGAATTTTCTATTCATGATTTTCAAGCAAAAAATCTTTCTCCATAAATATCTGTAAAGCTAAGACAAAAAAAATAAAAACTTGACAATCTTGAAAACCAAATGTATTTGTCTCCCTCTTCCAATGTGATCCATTCATGTAAATATGGTCAAATGAAATTCAAGTGGCAGCATATGAAAAAAAAAATGAAAAAAGAGAAAAATTTCCCACTCTTCACTCTCTGACTAGACTCCTGGAACATTTCTGATAATTTTACAAATATTTCTGGAAGGCATTTAAAACTCAAAATTTTATTTCCAGGCAGATTTAATGTCTATTTTTCCCATTTGAGATTTTATTAAAAGAAATTAGTTTAAAATATTTATTTTAGAAAATGAGTTTACCTCACAAATTTGCCTGTTGTATCCCTCTGCAATTACAAGCATATGTATGGGTGTGGGTGTACATGTGAAATTCAGCAAAAKCAATTACAACAAAGCTGCTTTTCATATGTTTAACACCACAATATCAGATTTAAGCTATTTCTCCCTTTCAGTGTTGAAACAGGAAAGGAAGTATTTTATGGATATAAATATAAGGAAATAAAATGATACTCCATTTACAAATGGGCACTGTTTCTTACTTTACTGACTTTCTGTCCATTCCACACGTCACAGAAGACTGTTCTGTGCATTTCTATCATCCTCCCCATGTCGTGTTTTGCAGTGTGCTGGAGTAGCAGATGCCTTTTTCCTTTCCTTTAAAAGCGTGATAAAGCCATACAAATTTTACAGAGGAGTCTCATAGAACATGTCCCGTGTCTTTGGACATTAATGCTGTCATGACACTCTACAATTTCTTGACTCAAGTATTTTTTTGGGAGAAAAGGACTATTCTCCTGACACCAAAGCTCCGGCTCAAGGTGCAGTGCTTCACCTCCCAGAAGTAGCAGTCTTTGTGTGGTGCAGTGGGCTCTTCTGCACACGGAATTGCTTTTGCCTTCAGTGAAAGCCTTGCATGAAAGCCCAGGCCAAATCGAACCCGTCATCTGGGAAGTGCTGCGGGATCTGGAGGGAAGATTCATGATGCTTATTATCAGCTGGCACTCAAGACAGATGTCTTACACTCTCAGTTGTGCAGCTACAAGTGGGTTACCGCTCAAATGCATGCGATTAAAGCATTTATGCCAAATCACATTGTGCATTCTGCATATGTATGTGTAAATAGCTCTAGCTTTTTTGATGGATGAATGAAAAATATTTTATTATACCCATCAAACGGCATAAAGTGAAGGTGAATAGGTTTTACACTTGGACTGCTCTGTGTTCTTGACAGTTTTGCAAACAGCCCTCTCAGTCTCTCTCTCTGTCCATAATCTTTGCCAGATAAAACTAGGATCCTGAAGTAATTTTAATACTGGTATCTGAAAATAAAATAAAAAGAGAGGGGATGTGAAATGGGAGGCAGAAAACAGATTTTATCAGAATCATCCAGCTGGCCTGACTCAGTGTTGACCTGCACCTCGTACAGTCACTTACCCCAGGGCTACAGAATTTCATACTGCCTGGTGCCAGGGAAGAATTCAGAAATGTCTAAACTCATTGATTTCCTATCGACTTGAGTCTTGTCCACACAGAAAACTTGCACCTGCTGAATTTAAATCAGCTGTTAATCTCTATAAGAAGCTAAACCAGTGTAAGCCCATGTGCAGCTGTGTTATTGTCATGTACTTACAAACCAGCAAGGAGACAGGAATGGGAGCTCTTTCCTCCCTCCCTATCTCATTTTTTAAGCAAGAGTCAATTGTAATTTCACCTTCGGGCTCTGGAAAGCAGGAATTGGGCTGACCAGGCTCAGTTATCCTAGCGGATGGCTCCAGTTACGCTGCTGGACAGGTTTCTGTGTGTTTGAGCATACTGTGACGGGTGAAGCAGAGCCTGCTGCCCAGTGGGAGCTCTTCCAGTGTGCAGGGACCAGGCACCCTCCAGGCACAAACTGCTTCCTGTCCCATTCCTGTCCCTGCATACAGATGCTGCTGATCCGTGGGCAACAGGAACAAGCCCTGACTAAATCCAGCTGGCTTACACCATCCATCACAGCCTTAGCTAGGGCATTCTGTTCAGTAAGACAGAGGGACAGACTAAGCCAGGGCCCTGGCAGAGCCTGTCCAACATGTATCACTGTCCTGACCGGAGCAGGCTGGGCTGGAGTCTGCTGCAGCTGGTGTGTGGTAGGCAGGAGCCTGTTCCTGTCGAGGAGCTGCTGCTGCTGCCGTGTCTGCAGCCAGGCCCCTCACGTGCGGTTCCACGGCGGCACTCGGCCAGGACCCGGGCATAGGGACACACGGGGGACCGCAGCCCCTCTCAGCTGCGCCTGGTGCCACAGAGCTGCCAGGCAACTGCGGGACTCTGTTGGAAATATGCTTAAAAGGACATTTTTCCTCCCTGGAGCTACACCGTGTGGACCAAAACACGAGCTGGAACAATGGTCAGGCCTCCTCCACCCGCACCAGCCATGCTGGCTGGAGATGTCCCCTGGCAGCAGGACTGGTCCTTGTCCCAAAGCAGATGCTTCAGTCACCTCTACTGCGGGACTAGGATATCCCTTCCTCTCCCCCGGGTTTCAGTGCACTCCTGCTGTGTGTCTCAGCAGGAACAAGCTGTGTTTTCTTTTTTCCTTTTTGAGCGGACACTGTTTTGCTAATCTATTGTGTCTGTACTGGGTTTAAAATACATAGATCTGCTCATCTGCATTACAGGTCTGCTGCTGATCTCCTAATGAAACAAAACACCTTGCACTCAGTCTTTAGAGTACCGGGGTACCTGAGTTTTTGTATAGTATTTATAAAGTTTCTAAATATTGATGCCCTATGAAAAACTAGGCACTTTTCTAAATAAATTAAGATATTCATCTGAATGGGTTGATCGTGATCATTCAGATCTATTGTAATTTCTCATTAAATGTTAGCAAAATCTCAACTTCAAGCTGAAATCTAGGTTCTTTGCTACAGGAATGAAAGAGCAATACTAGAAAGCATCTGAAATAATCAATTTTTATTTTTATGTCACTCTCTTGTAAATTTTAAAAGGTCCAGGCTCAGCCCTCAAAATGCATTAAAAATTATTTTCTCCCAAACAAGCCTGGACTGCAAATGAACCCTGGTTTCAAGACTCAGGTGGAAAACAGGATTTATAGTGAAAATACTAGGTCAGCATAAACCATAATTGTTCYGTAACGATGCTGAGGACTGGATCGGTTCTTTTAGTTTGTTTCTTATAGAAGGAAAAAAAGAAGACATATACCTGAAGAAAAATGATCATAGAACAAGCAATAATTCTTGCATTCTGTTTTGGTAATACCTTCAATTTAGCAACTGTCTGTGAGAAGGAGTTTCTCACAATGAGTTATTTAGTCACTGTGCCATCTAGGGTATAACTGTCATTCTGAAGGGAACATCCATGCTATGATTTGCTGTCAGTCTGTTGTACACTGTAAGTCCATTCATTTTTTCCTTTAACAGGTGAAGATAATGACGTGATACACAGTAAAAGATAGATGATAAAAACAATTCTTTAAGGAAAAAGAAAAACCAGACACAAGGGGTTTGGCAGGAAAATATAAAATGTTCTATTCTTCCTTTTAAAGTACTATAATAAAACATGTCTGAAGTGAAGTACAGATAACAAAACAGCAGAGCATGGGTCTGCAATCCCAGCATGATATCGCATAAGGAGCAATCACAAAGCATTCCCATCACAGTTGCCTGTCACACATTATTAACAAGAGTGTTTAGGACTCCTGAATAACCATGCTAAAGGGACATGATCAACTTACAGAAAAGGTGCTGCATTTTTATCAGTTGTATTTGACTTGACAGAATTATGAGTAATTTCAAATCCAAAGATTTTAAAGACACAGAGGGCTGTTTTGATCTCCTCATCCAGCTTCCAGCACAGCACTGATCATGGAAATGTTGTAATATTTTTTCCTGAAATTAGCTCAGTAACTTGCTGGTCAGAGGAAAACCAAATCAAAAACACTCTGCTCTATCCTGCTCCTGCTCATGGCAACTGATAGAGGTTCCTGAAGACTAGAGAAGAACAAATGTCACTCCTATCTTCAAGAAGGACATGAAGGAAGAGCCTGGGAACTACAAGCCTGGCAGTCTCATCTCCATCCCCGAGAAGGTGGTGGACAAAATCCTCCTTGGAATTGTTTCCAAACATGAAGGACGAGAAAGAGCCTGAGGAACAGTATGCACTGATTTATGAAGGGGAAATTGTGCTTGAGCAACCCTGATAGCCTTTTACAATTAAGTGACTGGCTTGGTGGATGAGGGGAAAGTAGTGGATGTTGTTTACCTTGGCTTTAGTATAGCCTTTGACACCATCTCCCAGAGCAGCATAATGCACAAGTTGACAATCTACGGGTTAGATGGCTAGTGGGCAGTGAGGTGAATTAAAAACTGGCTGAAAGACTGGGACCAGAGGGGTAGGAACAGTGTCACAAAGGCCAGTTGTACGCATACTACTGGTGGTGTACCTCAGAGTCAACACTAGGGTTCAATACCTCTTCATAAATGATCTGGATGATGGGGCAGAGTGTACCCTCAGCAAGTCTGCTGGTGATGCAACACTGGGAGGAGTGGCTGATACATCAGAGGATCATGCTACCATCCAGAGGAACCTCAACAGGCTGCAGAAATGGGCTGGCAAGGACCTCATGAATTTCACAAGGAGGTATGTCCAGTCCTGCACCTGGGGAACAAAAACCCTAGGCACCCAGATGGGCTGGGGGCTGACCATCTGAAAAGCAGATTTGCTGAGAAGGACCTTGGGGTCCCRGCAGATAACAGGCTGACCACGAGCCAGCAGTGTGACTTCACAACAAAGAAGGCAGACAGCCTCCTGAGCTGCATTAGAAAGAGCACTGCCAGCAGGCGGAGGGAGATGATCCTTTCCCTCTGCTCAGCATTGGTGAGGCATATCTGTAGTGCTGGGCCCAGGGCTGGGCCCCCTGGTAAAAGGGAGAGATGGACATACTGGTCTGAGTCCAGCAAAAGGCTCATGACTGGAGCATCTCTCATATGAGGAGAGGCTGCAAGAGGTGGGTTGTCTAGCCTGGAGAAGAGAAGGCTTAGTGGGATATCACTAATGTATAGAAGTACCTGATGGGAGGGAACRAACACAAGGGAGCCARACTCTTCTTGGTAGTGGCTGGTGACAGGACAAGAGGCAAAGGGCACAAATTAAAACCTGAAATTCAATCTGAATGCAAGAAAAGGCTGCACAGAGAAGTTGTGGACTCTCCATCTGTTGTCATAGTCAAACCCACAGGTGGACACTGGCCTGGAAAACCTGCTGTGGCTGGTCCTGCTTGCGCATGGACTGGACTAGATGACCTTCAGAGATTCCTTTAAACCTCAACTGTTCTGTGACCCCATTTATCAAAACCTTTTACAATCAGCTTCATAGTTTCAACAAATTCTGTAATTAGTGATCGTATTTCTTTTTTTTTATTTTTTAATTTTTTAATCTAAATCTTTCAACATCAATCAGAGAGAAAAGAAAGCTAAAATAAATAAAACAATCACAGGCTGTGTCACTGAGATGCAAAGTGCTGTATTTAGTACTACACTAAGTTTCATGCCTAGATTTCCAGTTGACAATATCCCTTTAAATTAAAAAAAGCAAAACTAGCTGATGACACAGCCAGTTACTTTTTTTGTCAGCCTCTCTTTAGGCCGCTCAGAGATATCTGCATTGGCATAAAAAGCCATTATAAGCAATTTAAACTCTGAATTGATCCTGACACATACATTCAGGTCTTCCTCATATGCCCTTTCAATAGTTCTCGATTCAAACTGAGAACAAACATCACCCTATAAACAGAGGAGATAATTATGCTTTATTGATTAGCCCCTCAAGGTAGGAATGGAAACCAGGCAGCTTTTTGAGAACAGCCATCAATGTGGGTTTTAAGTTGCAGTATCTCAGCATTTTCTTGTGCAAATATTCCCTAAATGTGGTTTTCTAACGTGGAACGTCTACCCAACAAAATTTTTCCATGGGCTTCAATGAAAGCTGGCATGTCAATGTAGATTCATAAATGGTGACTTTATATACTTCCCACAGTYGTGTCCCAGTGCTACTGTTCTGGGTTTATCCTGGCAGGCAGCTCAGCCCCACACAGCTGCTTCCTCCCTCTCTCGCTCCCAGTTGGATGTGGAAGAGAATCAGAAGGGTAAAAGTGAGAAAACWCATGGCTTGAGTTAAAGACAGTTTATTAGCTCTAATATTAATGCCTTAACTCTGAGTGTTCCCCCTTYCTCCTTCTTCCCCAAGCTGTTATTGCTGAGTATGATGCCATACAGTGTGGGATACCCCTTTGGTCAGCTGGGGTCAGCTGTCCTGGCTATGTGCCCTTCCAATTTCTTGTGCACCCCCAGCCTTCTTGTTAGTGGGGCGGGGTGAGAAGCAGAGAAGCCTTGATGCTGTGTCAGTCCTGCCCAGCAGCAGGTAAGACATTGGTGTTTTATCAACACTGTTTTGTTCACAGATCCAAAACACAGCACCATATGAGCTGCTATGAAGAAAATTAAGTCCATCCGAGCCAAAAGCAGACGCTCACTCAGTTTCCGCCTAACACTGGCTCATTCATCTCCTGATTCATGGCTCACAACCCCACAGATGCATTGTGGTCTGCCCCCTTTCTCTAACAAACTACAACCCCCTTCACGGCTGCCAAATGCAACAAATACTCCTGTTTAATCCAGTGTCAACATTGAYTGGCTTCAATTTCGCTAAATAAGGATTTTAGCACCTGCCCCATCTATCCTATAACAAATGTACGACAGCAGATTCATCAACAGACATCTGACTTAGGATATTTCCAGTTTACAGCTGAACCTCTAATCAACCATTTCTCAACCCTTCTGCTTTTTGCTAATAAAGCCTGTCATCAATCAGAACCAGATATGTTAGAAATAAAGGAGAATGTCACCATTGTGTGTCTGAGTTTATCTTACTGTCTGGGAGAAGGAGAATCCTTTGTTAGGATTACTGACAGTCCTTTCAACTGGCAACACACTGCATTGAAAAACAGTGAAACTGTTCACAGCTGTTGCTACAACATATTTAAATTCAGATGATCACTTTTGGGTTACCAACATAGGTACAAATAAAACAAACACTGTTTTTTTCTCATCTGCTCCCTTGGCCCCACCGAGCAAGCACTGAGGTGACTGCCCTCATATTTGCCCTTTTCAGTTTTGTCCCAGACCAAGACATGGGCTCAGCCTCTCCATCAACCAGAAACCCACCACCCTCCGTGGTTCTTCAGGCTCAAACAGACTCACATCTCTGAAAAAGAGGATGCACAGGCACCATGCACTGAGCAGAGAAGAAACAGGATGAAATGGAGACACCATAATGTCTCTGTAAGTCTTGCCAACATGCTGCCTGGCCTGCTGGCTGCTGCCAGGGTAACTGCACTGTCCCCTGTGCAGGAGTAGTTTGGGTTGCTCTTGCTTCTTTCAAGTCCCCATTTTTATACTGTATAGATGAATGAATGTCTTGAGATATCTGCTGCTATCAAATACAGTCCAACAGTCTCAAGGATTGCTAAGAGCAGCAGAAAGCTGATCACAAAAAGCTGATTTTGTTAGGAAACYAGCCTGAAAACATGCACAGAAATCTCATCTGCAGAAATATTCACATCGGATGAATGGCTCTGATCATGAAGGGAGATAAAAGGATGGGAAGCAAACTTCTCTGACTAGTTCATCGGCTCTTCTAGATTCTGCACTGCAGCAGCAACAAAAAATGTATTGAAAAATGTACAAAAATATTTACCTGATAGCTCCACACCCTACACAAGCCAGAGAGTTCCCATGTATTTCATTAAACTAATGTAAAGAAGCCCAGCTTCGGACTTGAGAGGCCAGTGGTCCCTTTGCAATTGTTTTTAGTTTTAAAAGCTTTCTGTTCATGAAATACAAGATGAAAAAGACATGAACAATTTGTTGTACCCAGAATTATCCCACTAACTAAACACATGAAAAAGCTGTGATATACAGGGCACATTTTCCCCAGTGATAAAATAAGAATGACCTCTGTGACTCCATTTAGGTTCCACCTCTCCTGAGTTACGATCCGCTCCTCACTTATAAGGTATATCCCATATCTCACTCAAACTCTCAGTGGATCACAAAACTCCCTTCCAGAAAAAATTATGCTTCCCTCAGTCTGCGGAGGATTACCCATGTCAGACAAAGTTATATTATTGTTTTTAGTGCTGCTAGGAATTACTTGCAGGATGTTTCAGCTCATTACCTCAAGTTTTCATCAGCTATTTTCCAAGGACAGTAACCTCTGTGATGCAGGTACTGTATATATCCACAGTATTGATTCTGCTTCTCCTGCTACATTACATGCAATACATGTAAACAGAAGAGTGTTTCCCTACCAGCTAGTAAGGTGCAAAATGGTAGCTGATCTTGCAGCTGCAAAACACAGATAAAACCTTGAAGTAATCAGCTGAACTGTCATGGAACTAATTCCATGATATAGTGGAAACAATTATTTGCACTTATATGTCTTATTGGAAAATACAATCAGTGCTAAACCAATCCTGTTAGTGTTGTCAAGGACGTATTTAGCTCCAAATGCTCCCCTTTTAATCAGTAACCGGTTATTAATTAATTAGGTAGYGATCATGTTGCTTTTCATACATGTGTATTATTATTGCACTTGATATTGTGCCTCTGCACAGATCGCTGTTAATTTGCTGCAAGTGCAATTGTGTTAATGTGCTCTAATGCCAGCGATTATCACAAGGACGGGGCACCTAACATTTAACCCAAAATTGTGCTGAATTGTTCTCACAGCTGCTTGCTTCCAGCTCCAGCCTGCTCCTGCCTGGATGGAATCTGCCGGGAGAGAGGAGATCCCTCCTGATAATGGGAGTGTCAGAAAATGGAAACCAGCTAACAGTAGGATTAGAGGTAGGAAAGGGAATTAAGGCTGAGCACTTTGGAGGACACAAATGAGCCTGTGCCATGGCAGGGGCAGAGCTGCCCACTCCCTGCCTGCAGCCAGACTGCTGCCTGACACCAGCAGGGAAAGAGGCAGCTCCTACAGCAGAGGAGCAGGTAAGCAGAAAATGCAGCAAATTGAGGGTGTCTCACAGCTCTTGCTTGTCAGCTATGCTTCAGGGAAAGATGTGGTCCCTTTTCTCCTTTTTGGTCACAGCTCTGCAAAATCATCAGTTTTAATGGCGGGGGTGAGGCTGCCCGTGGAGAGCAATGTATTTGCTAACAGCTAACACAGAAGAAATCCTCTGTCCTCCTAGTATTAGTGACACTTAGTTATGCTTACTAAATAAGGCATTTTTTCAGATTTTTCTTCCAGTCTGAAAGGTTCTAGCAGGACCTGATACCAACTGTGTCAAGAGAGAAACAAATACTAGTAGAAAACAGAATTTATCTGAATTGCATTTAATAGAGGCCAGAAGCAGTGAACTAAGGATATTCAGCTGAAGTAGTTCAGTCAGAGATAGCTAAACTTTTTAGTGTGCTTATTTAAATAGAGAGGCCTGAACTGGAGATTAGCTATTTATCAGCTGCATGATGGAATGAGAAACAGCTGCAACATATTTCAGGGTAAGTTTTATTTGCTATAAATCCATAGGTTCAAATTCTGCTCTGGTTTATGCCTGTGGGAATATGGAATAAAGGTATTATCTTCCCACATTGTTTTGTGGCTTCATGCCAATGTATATTGGAGCAAATTTAGCTTATGTTRGTTCAATTATTTACTTTAATTTCCCAACTGCAAGAAGGACTTTTAATATTTGTAATGGTAGCAAGTGTATGTGCAAAAAAAATAAGCTCCCAGAATGCAGTACGTGGCATAGGTAGCAAAAYACAGCTCCCAGCTGCTGTCAAAGCATTTCCCCGTGCATGCCTTTGGAAGGATTTCACTTCAGGACGGTGCTGTAACTCCAAGTTTCTTTCCCAGACCTGGGGTTTTTGCCTGATTTTCACCGAAGGGGTCAATTCCGCCCCTCACTCCATAAAAACAGTTCCCAGGTTTTGCAAGGTTTTACCTATCCGCAACACCCAGGTCCTCCATGGAATAATTTCTATATTTTGAGCTTGTATTCCTGACTCTACCAAGTGCCCTCATGTCTGCAGCTGGGAGCAGCCCTGTTCCTGCACACCAGATACCACTGCCTAGCAGAGGCAAGAGGCCTGTGCAGATCCCCCTGTCGGCATCTCATCTTTTGAAAGGAAGAAGAAAAAACCAACTGCTGCCAACTCTACAGCAGGAGCGTTTAGTTTGTTCAGATCAATTTCTGTCAAAGGCAGCCTGGAAGCTTCTTTTTTTCTTTTTCCAGCTTGTCTTTGCGATGTTTCTTTCTCTCCCACTGCTCAGTTCAGCCTCACTGGTGTTTATCTGGTGACCTGTTGTTATCAAGGGCCCCCCAACAGATCCCTTGGATTTGCACAAGTCGCTCCTAGTCTGCCACGCGGAAGTTTTGCTCAGATATCTGCTTGATTTCAGCCCTGTTACAYGGCAAGGATGTTAGTCTGCCTGTAAGGACTATCTAGTTTGGCTTGCTTGGTTTTTSATATATAAAGGAGAACACTATTTTTTTTCTTTTGGAGAGAGGAGGGCTTAAGATCTAAGTTCACAAATGTCCAAGAGATGCAGGCAAAGATATGTTTAGGCTCCTGCCTACTCACAGAGGGAAAAATTTCAAAATATCTGTATCAAAGATGAGTAAATCTGAAACTCATGTTACTTTCTTTTTTTTTTTTTTCCCCATGAATATAGGATTTAAAAGGAAAATCTATGCACTGYAGCTTGTCAGTGTTTTGGAGAATGCTGTTAATTTCTTTCCATCAGTGTTCTCCAGAGTGTGGTGAGAGCAGTAGACTATCCCTCTTGTACTTTGATCTCTCTCAAAGTCAAAACATAAAATACACAGCAGAAGTCTCTTGCCCTGGAAAAGCAGAGGGCATCTCCTATCAGTAGGATTATGATTGTGACCAAAAATATCATACATTTAAATTAAAAAAAAATAAGGACGGGGAAAATAATTTCTACTTGAGGGTTCATATGGCAGTACTTTGTGGCTTTGTTTTTCAGATTTTTTTTTTTTTGTGAATTTGAGTAAACTAGTCAGTTTCTTTAGCAAATAAAGAAATTTTAAGATGTCTTGCCGTCTTCTCTAATTAGTAGCCATCACCAGGTGGAAGGGCAAATACAATCCACAGACTCCTCCAGCCCTGCTGAGATACTTGCCAGACTAAATGCTGATGGCCATGCCCAAACCATCAGAGAGCCAGAGATGAGTATGAGTTATGATCAGCAGGAATGTGCTGCAGCACTGAAGGTGTATTTTTGAAGAAGTCAAGCACAGAATGGACAAAGATATTTTTGTGTCAACAACTCATGCCTGCTGTTCTGGTAACGTCCATGTAATTTTATATAGGAGAAAATCCTGATTAGCCTTTAATTTTGCACTGAAGGGAGAACATGCAATGCCACAAAGGCAGCAAAATATGACAGTGTTTTAATGTGCTGTCAGTCCTTGCCGGGAATAGCAAAACCCTTGGGCCGAGTTGCAAGCTCAATAATCCATATAATCCATAGGAATCAATGTGCCAGGGCTTTTTTTGGTTTTCTTGGGTAAGAGTTGATAACTACTTTTAGCATCTCTACAGGTGTTTTCCAGACTGGTGACCCTCATGGTGATTCCTCTTCTCTCCATGTGATCATGTTATGAGCTGCTATAAACATTATTATAGGACACTATTTTCATGCTGCTTTCCAAGGGGYGCCTGCTAACTTTTGGCTCAGACAACAGTTTTAACAACTATGTGATCCGTTTCCTTTTTCATGAGAATTGCTGATACTCAGGTACAAAACCTTCAGTGTGTCTCTGGTTTATGTCCTGTGGTATGCATCTGTCAGCACATCTGCCCCTCACTGGGTTATGGCATGCTGCCATAACCATGAGCCTTCAAGAAACTTGACTGCTGTGTTACCAAACACTGCTCCCTGTTTTTTTCTAGCTTGGGTCTTTTTTGGCTGCTTCATGTTGATGGCCACTGGCTTGGTTTGCAGGGGTTTTCTCTGTAGCTGGGTCAGGTTTAAACACTTTTCTCCTCTCTTGGACACTGTTTCTCTGCAAAGACCAGGACAACTAAGCCCTAACAGTATCTTTGTGGTGCTGTTATGAGCTGTTCTCCATGTGCTGAGTGTACAAGGGTCATTAGACACCAGGGGTTAGAATGACTTGTGTGTATTTCAAGGAGAGTAGAAGAAAAGAGGGGTCTAATTCAGGAGTAATGAGTTTGTTCTCCAATATCCCTGGGAGGATTATCCCTTAAAAGTATAGGGCAAAGTTGATTTGGATAAGAACTAATTATCAAACAAGAAATGAAGCCAGTGTAGCTGTCTCCACCCTCCCCACCAGACCTTGGGGACACACATTGTTCCTTGTGTTTAACCTAGTAAAGCAATGACCCACATAGGAGGGAAGGGAGTTGATTGTAATTATTTCTGTGAGTATTAATTCCCAGTTCATAGAAGATGGCCTAAAAATAGGAAATGACAAGAACAGAAGAACTTAGAAATCATGGGATGGTTAAGACTATTTTTTCTGAACAAACCAAACCATGTTCATTTTGTTAATTGACTATGTTTGCTCAGGGAATGTACTCTTTCCACCTTTAATTTTTAAAGATGAACTGGATAAAGAGAGCAAGAAGAAACAGCACACAAGGAACTTACACAGCAAATTAGTGTGGCTTCAGCAGCATGGGCTCATTTGGATAACATCTCATTGTAGCAATTGTAGATTTTAAGGTACCATTGTCTGAATTCAGGTCTGATTATGGGGCTGGTGTCTGCAGCAGATGTGATGACAAGTAGGGTAAGAGCAATCATGCTTAGGTGTGTTCAYATCAAATGTCTACTCCAGTCCAGAAGACAAATAGGAAATAATAGCTTGCTTGGAAGTAGACTGTGACTTGTCAATTAAAAAACTAGAAAGGATGAAAAGGCAACACGTATTTGTCTAAACACAATAATATTGCAGTATTTAAGGTAGAGGAGAAAAGTTTTATGGATGCATTAATATTTTATGTGTCTTAGAATACAGWCTAAGAAGTCGATGGGTATCATGAGACATAGACAATGCTGATTGCTTTCAYTGAATAAAAGGTTGTGATGAAAGGACATGGATAATTTACTCASTTTCCCAGTGATTATGCATATTTATCTCCCATTTCTGTTTCTCAGAAGTTTGTGAAAATATTTTATCTTAACAGAAGTTCACATCATGCATCATGTATGTGCAAAAAGAAAAAAACCCCACCCTTACTCTCATAAATTTTGCTCCCATTAGAGATCCAAACTCACTTGTAACATGTTTGTATAAAGAAAGCACTACATGAACAACAAAGGATTTTACTATCTCAAGGAACCTGAGCCACTTCTCTCTGTTTGGTTGTATAAATGTCTAAACCCATGAATTACATTTTACATCCAGTACAACAAGTCCGAAGTCTGTCCTGTCCATCACTTCTCAACAATCCTAAGATTAAGYCCTAAATACATCCCCCCTATTGAATTTTATGACCTGCAAACTATTTTGTGTGTGTATGTACATAATCCCCCCACGTTGCAGTATGCATGAACAGTTCAGCTGAGATAAAGGGGCAGAAGATATGTTGGTTTTCTCCATGACTACTACACAAATTCACTATTTAAAGGCTAACACACGCAATAAAATAAAATGGACAAAGATGTTCCCTCTTCAGCCGAAGGGAGCGGTCCCTCYGCTGCGTGTGGCACTGGGATTCTCAGCAGCATCTCTGGGAGGCTCTGAGCCACTGCCCTGCCAAGGTGCCCTGGCATTTTGTGTTGTTAGTTCTCCCCTCGCACGATGATGATCTGCCTGCCACAGGGCTGGCACAAGGGCCACAAGAGGGAGGTAGTCATCGTAAAATAAATGGTAGGAGCTTGCTTCTGATACTCTGTACATAGGAGGAAAAATCTGTTTGAATAATTAAGGCTTCCTAGATGTGACTACAGATAAAAATAGATAAAGAACGTGGTTTTGGCATGACTGTAACACTCCAGCTCAAACAGAAAAGGCTTTGCATGGAAGTCGACCAAAGAAAAATTCACTCTGGGCGCTTGTATTACAGCTCCATTTAGCGGAGCAGCACGATCATGGCTTGTATTTAGTAGGTAATAATGAAGCATCATAAACGAAGTCAGGATGCAAGTCCAAGATTAAGCAGGAGCTCTAACGAGGTCCAGCTTGCCGGGAGCTTTTTGAAGTGTCCCTAGCTCACTCACAAAGCCAGAAAACAACAAAGGTAACTCTGACAGCTGTGAGAGTGTCTGGTTAAGAAGCAGGTTTTATGTCTGGATGACACCAGACTGAGATTCAGCTCTCATGTACTAACTAGCTCTGCTGGTTGCTGGAGCCCTAATCATTCTGCACAAACTGTCTCACCCTAATGGGTCGCACAATTAATAATTCTTCACAAATCAGATCCACACCATCAGCTTCACGGATAGACGAGGCTGGATTATTGTGGTAAACAGCACAAGTCAGCAGAGCCCATGCTGTGTCTCACTAGTCATGTTTAATAAGCACTCTAGAATCTGAAGGGAAGAAATCAAACGCTGTTTCTGTGGACGCATGGATGGTATGAAGTGTTCTCAACTACTACAGAGCTAAAAGAGCAGCCAGCAGCCAAGCTAGATGGTTAAATCAGATTTACCCTACTCTAAACGCACTGTAAACACCGTGGACCCTTCATAGTCTTTATAAAAGAAAATTAGGTATTTTCGATTTTCMTTTCCTTTTCAGAGGAAGAAGAGTTTTGGATTTCTTATAAACTTAAATTACGTAAGTATATATAACACTCGAGAAAAATGCCTTTCAGTCTTACATTTTTTCCTTGAAGATCTTACAATTATTTTTTCACTTCTGTAAATGAAGATTGGCCATTCATTAACTAATTACCATGATTATTACAGTTCTTCTAAGTATTACTAATTAGGTGAGTGGTACATTTAAAATTTAACATCTCCGTTAGARGAGTTTTGTTTAGCATACCTAATGAAAGCCCTGAGCATGCTCTGTATTACATAGGACTTAAAGACAAGTGCAGGGCAATCTTTTGGGGATTGGAGCTATCTGTGGCTGGGAGTTACACAGTACAGCAACTGAGGAGCAAAGGAGAGAGGCATGGAGTGTGGAGATGGATACACCAACTCAGACACTTCTTTCTGCAGCAGAGAGCTGCAGAATTTGGAGCCCAAAGTACTGTTATTTTGCAGTGCTGGCTGGTTTTCATGTGCAAACCTCTTAATGTGTCTACATATATGTGCTGATGCTACGAGAGCAAGCGACCAGAGTGCTTTCTACCCTGTTAATTTGTTTCCTGTAATTCCATGTAGGTAGCCCTCCTGCATCTTCCTCTGATCTTGCAAGGATTATACATATTAAACCACAGTCACTTCTTCATCTGAGACTCAAGCTCTAATCTCTCTGGGGCAATAATTATCTTTTATGTTGGACTTGTATGAAGGGTGAGGAGGTGGTCCTGGTTCCTCAACTGTGAGCCTAAAAGTGACTACAATCTAATTAGCAGCCAGGATAATAATAACAGTATCCAGTAAAATAATGCTGTGCCTCTAAATTGGTTCTTTTTCCATTGTTTTGCTTAAGAAACTGTAATCCTATAAATTTCTTGATTGCCTGTAGCTCTGATTATAAAAGCAACTTTCCCCACCTACAGAGTCAGACATAGGTGGTTGAAAATCAAACATTATTTGTATTGCAGAGGCATCTCTCTGGTCCCCACCATTTCTCTTTCTTGCATCCACCTGCCAGGAGCTACACACACACCCCCCCCCCCCCCCCAATCAGCTGTTTTTCTTTGTGCAGGAGAAAACAGAGTGGGTTATAAAACAATGTACCTGCTCAGTTGACCAGATAAAGCTCTTCACAGAAATGTGCTGGAACAGCTTCTCAAAGCTCAGTGCCTGCTCTGTGTGCTGCTGCTCCTCACACTGGAGTCAAATATATCACTGCCAACCTCAGCCCTGGCTTAAATGTGACACAGGCGAGAGGCCACAGTTGCAAGGAAGTTGGCAAATGAGAACAGTGAGAGAAATAAAGCTAAAGAGGCTGAAACAACTACTGCATGAAAATGAACCAGTTTTGCAACATAGGGAAACAGCTTTCTGAAGGGAAGTGGACGAGAGYTGTGGGGTATGGGGCTTTCTCTGTGTCCACATATATGTGACAGGGTGGTTGTTCTTCCCATGACGATGCCACCTTCTCACCAAGGTGACACTGAAGTTAACTGGCAGGAATCCTCGACCTGCATGAAGCGAAGAGTTATCGCAATGTGGTATTGAGGTTGCTTTAGCCTGCAAATGAACCTTTTGGCAAATAGGGGATTTAACTGGATCCAAAAGGTTAGCTGTATTTGCCAAAGAGAGAAACTCTGCTTCTTTTTGATGATACACACACAAAACACAATGAGGTTTCCTTYAAATAAATAGACAACTACTGCTCTGGAGGCTCTGGATGTGAACCAGCAACAGCAGTGTTAAGCCATTTGAAAGCAGAGTGAATGCAATTTTCACACCTATTCTTTTCTAGTTTAGGCCCATTTGAAATCCAAGCACCTCTCTCTTAATAATTTGTTATGGCAGTATTAAGTAATGGTTTTGCTCTACAGCAGTAAGAGTGCTGTTTAGACTACGACAGGTTAGAAGGAGTACAAGATTAGAAAAACAACTATAAGTTGGTCAGATGCAGTTGGGGGCCACCTTGATCTCCTGAAATAAAAACACTGCACTTGGAAAGGCTGGGAACGTGTGGATGAATTTCTACCAGTGCAGATTCAGTAGGGCTGGTTARGTCAGCACCCTGTGATGTTGCCTCCTGTTTTGGAATGTAAGAACATAAGCTTCCAAAGTAGGAAGAAACAATTGTCAGACTTCCATAAAAGCTGATTTTTGAAGAAATTGCATATTATTTGATGGACAATACAAGTTCAGACCAAGTATGCTAGGAAATGAGGAGCAATATTTAGTGACTTATACAAGGTGCAGTGATGAGTTTTAATTTCCATTCTCCTGATTCACTTTATCTCTGCCATAAGTTTAGCAGATCTCCAGCTCCTATCTTGGCTACTCTGATCAACATTGTGTGCCCAGTCTCGTACCATCAAGAGTATTTATCTTGCATTTCAGTGCATAGCACAGATCACAGGTTTGAGGAAGAGCTGGCAGATTGATGGGCAAATCTTGTGACCATTTCAGCTGGTTCTTGGATTATCTCAGCTACCTTCTATTCATCCTATACATGGGCAACAGCACAGGTCTCCCAGTCACCATTGTACCTGTATGAGACTCACAGGAGTGGATTGATGCACCGTTGATGGCAGTAAAGAAGGGATAATCTCAATTATCTCGTCTTTAAATTATGAGATTAATATTTTTCTTCTGGTGTAAATTGTAATATGCTTTTGTTTACCTTTTGTGTATAATTTTGCAGTTAGCCCAAAGACATTGTGCAGCAATCACAGGAAAGAAAGTCAGAGGCACAGCAATGTTCTTTTAAGAAAGCACTGGTACTGTAAAGTGSTCAGAATTTCATGATGTGTTTTCAGCATTAGCAGGTGAAAGGCAGAAGAGGCAGCTGAAGAAGCAAGTTGGATTGCAGATGACCTGGGGAGTTTATCTATTTCTGGCTTTGTTATTCTTGTTCTTTGTTTCGCCTGAATTAGAAGAGATCAAGGTGACAGGATTTTGCATTCATGCTCTGCATTTCCTGTGGTTCAGGAAGTCTTCAGACAGCACTTCTTAGGACTGACTGGATCACGGAGTCATGGAATCATTAAGGTTGGAAAAGACTTCCAAGATCATCAAGTCCACTCTTTGACTGAACAGCATCATGCCAATTAAACCTCCTTATTAATTGCCACATCCAGTCATTTCTTGAACACTTCCAGGGTTGGTGACTCCACCACCTCCCTGAACAGTCCACTCCAATGCTTAACCACCTTTTCAGTGAAGAAATTCTTCCTGATGTCCAACCTGACCTTCCGTGGCACAGCTTCAGACCATGTCCTCTTGTCCTGTTGCTGGTTGCCTSGGAGAAAAGGCTGACCCCCACCTGGCTACACCCTTCTTTAGGTAGTTCCTCTTATGGTGCCTCTTCACATTTTACATTGAATTTCCCTCAGTCAGCAGAAAGGTGTCTTTCAGTCTTAAGGCACATCCGAGGCCCAGGCTGAGGGACACCAGGTCCCCTGAGAGCCCCTGATGAGCAAGGCAGAAATGTCACTGGTTTGGAGGCCCAGCTCATAAGGACATCTGGGGTTTTTTGTCACTTTCTTGGACACTGTGAAATTCAAAACTTCAGAATAACTGGACTACTGGGGTTACATGATTTTTGGCTATTTCCTGTTTCCAGTCAGGCTGTAACCACAAAAAGCCAAATTGTGGCCTCCTAACACCACTGGTAGCAGCAAGGGGAACAAGAGCAGAGACATGCAAAGTCGGAATACTCTTTGTAAAGGACAAACAGAGATAAACACACTCCAGGATTCTACAAAATACTCAAAATATAGGTGAAAATCTTACAGCTGATCTTGTTTGCCTGTCCCCACTACCAATGAGTCAGCTGTTTGATATTCTGACAAATACAAAGAAGCGCATGAAAAGAGTGAATGGTTGGATAGGACAATAGTTGCCCCTTATTCTGTGAAGAAATCAATCCCTCCTAACATTCCAAATTCTTCCCCTAAGCTATTTGGGTTTCAGGGTGCTCTCTTGCTTTGAAACGAGTACAGACATAAACCAAGACTACTAAGTAGGAATAGTCTTGAAAACTTGGCTTGAAACGTGTCTTTGAAAATGTGGTTCACAAAAGATCAGGGAGACAAGAAAGAGCTGAAACAATGCTTGGAGCAGCTGGCTCTGACCACAGCTCAGTGAGAACTGCACTCTCCCCACTATGGTTACACTGCTTCGACTGACCAAACACCGGATGGGCTGACTGGAGCAGTGAGCAAAGGCAGTCACTTGAGGAGGCACTGCATAACACACTGAGAACAAGAAAAGATGCTTCTGGATTTAATGCTTAAGCTGAAGTCAGTAGAAATATGTCTGTTGGTTTCTGTGGAATTTGAATTATGACTTACGTGAGTAACACAAACTCAGGTTTTGTGTTACAGCTGTTGTATCTGTTGATGAGAGCAGCTAGTAAGGAGGTCAGCAGAAATCAGTGTTAAGGCTTATCTCTCAATTAATGTGCTGAATTCTGGCATTAAAAGTAATCTTTTAGTTGGACAATACATAACCACTCAAAAAATACTGACAGAGAAAGTTCAGTGACACCTTTTCACTGACATTTATACTTCCAGAACAGAGAGGAGAAGAAGATAAGGAGGGCAGCAGTCAACAGAAAGGAGAAAAGGCCATGAAAAAGGGAACATACACTGGAGAATATGTTGCTTAATGAACAGTTGGAGACTGAAGAAAAATGTGATATTCAGGTAGAGGGTGCACGTGAAGACAAGAAACCAGGGAATATTTCAGAGAGCTCAGGAACTGAGGCAATGATCCTTGTGGTGCAGTTTTGGAACATGACAAACCAGAGGTTGATAAATACATGGTATTTACCTGCTGACAGACCCAACAAAGTTCACTTGGGGCATCAAAGCAGCCAGCAGAATGGGACTATTATAACCAGAATTAATTTGGGTAGGAAACACTAGAGGTATCTCATTTAAAGCTACATATACTTCGAAGGAGCACTGGAAAGATGAAACTGCCCGGTTGGCTAAGGTTTCCAAAATGCCCACAAAGCACTCTGTGAAGATCACTGGCAATAACTACGTTATTATCCCGCTGGTTCATGGAGTTTGCAAACTGGAATTAAAAGAAAGGTGGAGGATTATGGTGTATTTTAGAATTTCTCACATTTGTCATGTTTCCATTTTGGAAACATAGAAAGGAAACTTGTGGGTCACCAAATATAATTCCTGGGTCCTGCAGGCAATCAAGTTACCTAAAGGATTAATCTCCTATCAAACTCCTTGAACATATAATGGCCATCTTTACTAATGTTAATGAGAATTGCTACTCATAATTTGCATTTACACACTACTTAAGGATCTTGAAGTGTTCTTTCATATAATATGCTCATTTTTATTACAGGCATATTGAATTTAAATGACTTGCCTAGGGTCTCACAGCAAGCCAACAGCAGAATGACTCTTGGTGCTCCTAGTGCTTTGCATTAAATCCTGGACGTTAACAGCTCCCTTCATAAAGGGAGCTTTGTAGTGGTAGATCACCTCCTGGTGCTAGTGAATCAAACTTTTTCTGATAGCGCAAACAAATCAATAAATTACTTGAATCCATGTAATGCTTCCCAGTGTCTGTAAATCCTGCCTTCCTTTGAACTTGGAAAATTGACACAAGTCTGAGTAATGCTAAGATAGCCTTTGGCCTATGACCAACTATGAAATTTTGATGTGCTAAGTATGCACCTCAGATCTATATTTTCTGTATGAATACAGCAATAATCTCTATGTTTGTTCCAGGAAAACTTCAGAGCTTTCAGTATTTGTTGTGCTGTTGGAGGCATATGGGAAAACAGAAAAACCCTGAGCCTTCAAATCAAACCAACCAACCAAAAAAAATCACCCTCAACAGTAAGCCTATAACAAACAAAAATCCTCAACTTTTCCAATGGCAGAATTGCTCTGACACAGGCACATTCCTTATCATTGCTGTCTCCTCTGAATGGCATGGTCCTCATCAAAAAATAGCTCTAAAAGGAGATAGACCATCCCTTTATTTATGGGCTCCTCTCTGTAAAGAAGGATGGCAGAATGACAGAATGAACCACAGAATGATCTGAGTTTTCTGTCTGTGTCAATGTTATCTTTGTCTCTAGCAAATTGAAAAGTTGGTATTTCCCCTTACATTTTGCCCTCTCCTCTATGCCTCCTATGGAATGGGCTGCAAATTGCACCCAATAATTTCAGGATACTATTTCCAAGCTTTTGCCTGTGGCATCAGGCTCTTTCTACGACAAAAGAGTTCTTTTGTTGCATGGCACTTTCTGTAACATCAGAGGAACCACCTGGCAGACCAACAACAGCTACAGCAACACCGATCATTGAAAGAGTTCCTCCAACGTGGTGGCGGCTACCCAGGAGCTCTCACCTGTGGCAGATGGTGACATTTACTCCTGCTGGGAATGTGGCTGGGCAGACGAATGTTAAAGAGGGCCTGCAAGGCCGCCTGCGCCGCTTGACCCTTGGCCAGCTTCTTGCTACGTCCTGAGCCTTCGAATGTTCTGCCGTCCACTCGCACGGCCATCACGAAGCTCTTGATGTGCTGCTTCTCCACCGTCTCCGAGAGGCAGACGTAGCGCAGGCCCGAGCGCAGCTCATTGAGCAGCACCACCGGGTTCTTCTCGCTCTCCGCCTTGGCCGCCCTGTGCTTGCCCGGCTTGGCGTGGCCCATTAGGTCCAGCGTGTGGCAGAGCAAGCGCCCGTGCCGGTACGCGGTGGAAAGCAGCTCGTTGTTCACGGGGTTGTACACTGAGAAGTCCTCGYTGTGCGTGGATGGTTCGAACTCCTTGAACAGAGTGTCTGGGAAGTCTGCCTGGTCGGAGGTGAAGTCCGTGGAGGGGCTGATGCAGTTTCCCATGGCGAAGTGAGCTTGGCAGGCGTTGGGGAACTGAACGAACGACTTCAGAGCCAGCTCCGCGGCACGCATTTTGGCTTTCTTTTTTGTGGGGCCTGTGCCTTCAAATGTAAGTCCATTTACTTCCACAGCAACAGCAAAGACTGGAGCGTGCACTGGACCTGTCTGGGAAACCATTTTATATTGTAATCCTGGTTTAAGTTCGTGTAGCTGAACCAGAGCGTTCTTTGGTGTCACTGACCACGAAACTTTCTTCCAGATAAGCTGGAGTTTGCAGAAATGGCCATTATTGCCTTCCTCTAAGGGTCTTTTTCTCTTACTGCTAGGTGTTCCCCCTCTTGCCCTCTCAGTAGAGGCTATTGGATGATCCTCCAGGTTGCCAATGTTTCGATTTTCCTTTACTTCTGCACTGCTGGTACCTGTCAGTAAAGAAAGAAAACAACTCACATTACAATTGTCATCATAGCAGCTGACATTATGCCTAGGGCTGTCAGAATAGCCAGAAAAGAAAAAAAAAAAGAAGATAGAAATAGTTGCTCAGTCCTTTTTAGGAGTTTTCCTCAAATATCTGTATAATGGTTGGTTTATTATTTCTAGCACAGGTTTTTTTTGCATGTCCTGAATGTTTACCTGTCCCTAAAGGTCTGCTTCTATTAGTCATTAGCCTTCTGTTTTAAAAAAGATTACATCATTCAAAGATGAAGCATAACAGATGCCATGTGACTTAAATGAACTGCTTGATAATGACTAGTAAAAAGTGAATAGTTTGCAAAATTCCCTTAGGATGACAATTGTTCTGTAATCCATGTGGGTGAATGCTTATGAACACATTATTAGAAATGAGAAATGATTCACCAACAGAAAAATGGGCCAATGCATTGAATAATCTATTTGCAATGAATACATTGACCGTCTCTGCTCACACCATAGCCTCTTGTGTTGTTAACATCATGAATCCAGACTAGGAAATGATCTGACAGACCTTCCTAGCATTTGAAACAATAATTTGATCTGGACTCAGATCCCAGTTTAGTAAGTAAATGCCCTTCTGTCAAATTCAATTGCAGATACTCTTAGTTTCTGCATCAGCAACAACTAATATTGCAAACATTGTAGATAAATCCAAATGAGACCAGGAAAAGCCAGAGCACCATGATGCGAGCAATTACTGATGTAAAAGATGATCTGTGTCAAAGAAAAGCAATGGGAGAGAGTGACTGCCAGGAGTGCCTGGAAGGGAATGAAATGAAAGAGGGGAGTATGGACGGGGCACTCTGTTGTTGAACCAGTGAATCCTCCATTGCTCTGGACCATGCTTGTGCGATGTCTGTGCTGCAAGGCAGTGCTCTGTGCCACAGCAGAGGCATGCCTGAGAATGGAGATTCATCTCACTGATGTCCTGAATAGGCACAAGATGTGCTGCTGTCTAAATAATCCTCCTATAAAATTTCTGATGTTTCTGACAAGTTTGTTTAAATGTATTGCATCTCTGACACATCCTCCAGTCCCCCTGTGCATTCCCTGGGGCAGAGACAAGCAGAGGAAGTAAATATGAGTGTAACCAACCTACAAGGCAACACATCCCAGGAGTGATGCACCTGATCCCTTTCCAAGGAGAACACTGTGTGGCTGCCTGCTTTACTCCAAACAGCACTGGGCAGGGAGCCTTTCCCATGKTTTTTTATGTTATTGTCAGAAACGAGCATGCCACCTGCACAGACTGCTTCAATCCCATGCACAGAGAAGGTCCCTGTGGTCCTTAGAGGACAGAGAATGGTCCTCCCACTTTCTGTGGGGCCATGGCCATGTTTGGTTTCCTCTCTACCCTGGTGTACATGTTGGCTGCAAGGATGTAAGGGGTGAGCTGCTGGCTCAGGAAACTTCTGCTGGAGCACTGTGTCTTTGCTGCAGCCCAGTATTGGGCTAGGCTGACAGACGCACAGAAGCCTGCAGAGGATTATGTGGAACCAACCATCATGATTAAAAACCTCCTTTAGACACGTTGCACTTGTTGTAAATATCAAAAGACTTTTTCCCATCAGAGTACTAAGAATGCACTCATGCAAGTTGTTCCACAGAAAGAAGGTCACTGCTTAGACATGAGTAATAAACATGGCTCAAATGCCATGTGTGGGGGCCTGTTTGCAGAACTGAGTCTTTAGGCTCCCTGTCCTGAAAACCCTTCAGCACACGCTGAGCTTCCAGCCTGGGTCTGTGTCTCACCAAAGTTATTTGCAGAGGTATCTTCCGCAGTGCTTTGCTGAGGCAGAACGAGAATTGACAAATTAAGGTCTTAGTGACTAGTTAATTTTTAGCTTCTGA
This sequence comes from Amblyornis subalaris, assembly GCA_018881555.1. Classification (NCBI taxonomy): domain Eukaryota; kingdom Metazoa; phylum Chordata; class Aves; order Passeriformes; family Ptilonorhynchidae; genus Amblyornis; species Amblyornis subalaris. Next base: position 9,112,017 of record JACAXG010000010.1, read on the forward strand.
AGCTAATGGAACAGAATGAAGACAGGTGAGGAAAGAAAGCAAAAGACATACATAATAGAAAAAGAAAAGTTTCACCATACGGTATTCAGCTGTATAAAATATGACATCTTTAAACCAGCCTCTCTGGAAATAAGACATTTAAAAGATCATGATAACTAAGGCACAAGGATAATGTGGTGTCTTCTCATTGAGTTCACAACTCTATTTATAGAGACTGATCTGAGGGGAAAGGAGATGTCAGCTTTAACTTCCTCTTGGCGGCAGCTCTGGCCATTTTCCATCATGACCCTTTCTCATGTTTCCATCCCACTCCGAAGATGTTTCTTTAGTTATGTGTATTTTTTTAAAGTAAAGGCAAAATATTTTGATGCAGACATATTTTTTAGCAGGAAACAGGTTTGGTTCTGTATTTCACACCTCCTCTCTCATCTTAACCTAATAGGTTTTTACAGAGCCAATTATGGTACATAATGATACTGTAGTCAGGAAGCATGAAAAGAAAGATAGCTCTTGCTTCACACAATATTCAGCTTTGAAAAGAATTTGTATTGATTATGCACCACTGAATAGGAAAACTCAAGAGGTTATTTGTGTTTATAATTCATATTGTCTTATTGCATCTGTTTCTTCTTTCATGGTCAGAGAACTGCGGATTTGTGAACATGAATGTGTGACCTCAACATCTTACCTGAACCACCCTCAATAAAAACAGTGGTTAACTAAAAACCTGGCAACATAAAATAAACATTACCTGTTTGCCTTAGATTGTGTCTATGAAATTGTTTAGTCCACGTTTTGGCCAACAGAGAGTTTGCCTTGACGTAGTGAAAAAAATGCAGAGATACGAGCATGAAACTTGCAGAGATCAGGCACAAAGGATATGTGGACGAAGTCAAGCATGCACAGGGGTGACATGCCTGTATTTACGGTGTGTTTTGGCCTCGTCACAGTGAAGAAAATCTGTGCGAGTATCCTTACAGCCAAACGGATTTTAGAGCACCTGGTCCTGAAAACACCAGGAAACAGCTCAGTTCTTCCCAGACCTCAGCGGGCGCTGCAGCAGCCAAAAGTCATCATGGCATGTAAATCAGAGGCAGCCTAAACTCAGTGACTGCCTCAGAAAGTTTCGGAGCCTGATGGACTTGTGTGATACCTGGCAGCTGCCAGGAAATGTGAAATTACTTTATACTTTCAGGTATCTTTGAAATAGGAAGTCTTTGAAATGTGTCTTTTATRAGACCTCTGTGTAGCAGACATAAGATTACCTCTCTAATGGTGGCACATGTACTTCTATTGTGAAAATCAGACAAAGCAGGCAAATGACACCAAACTACACAAGATAAATACTGTAAGCAGCTGTAATAGAACAATCACAAGCAATTTTAGAAATGAAGAGCACTAAAAGGAAAGGGGTAAGTCGGAGGATGCACACAGGGAACATGCAAAACTGTGGATCATTTTCAGTCTTGTTATTTCTCATACTGTCTTTGTTCTTGAATTTCCCAAATACATTCTTTACATTTGGGGAAGAAAAGAAAGATAATAAATTATGGTTCTCCCATGATGAAAGGTTGGAGAATAATAACATTGTAAGGGGATGGTGTTACAAAAACAAAGGAGGAAGAAAAATATCATAGTTTTTTGGCAATAGTTTCTAATTTATTGTGTAAGATTTCTAAAAAAGTCCCACAGCTTTGCACTGTAATATCTCCTCAGGTAACTTTATTTACTGAATTTTGCAGTTTCACAAGCAACAGGAGACATTGTGATCTTGTATTTGCTTCAGTAATTGAAGGGGAGAGAGGAAAGCAGTTAGTGAAATATATTTATTTATGCACTGTTCCTCAATCTTCTGTCTGCTCTTTCATGTTTTTTTCCTTTTTTTCATTATGCACAGTAGAGTTAACCTAGAGAGTTTGCATCATCAAGAGCATTTCAGAACCATAATGCATCACTAATAATGACACTGACTAGGTCTCTGGGTCTTAAGGGCTCTGCAGAACTAACCATCCGATACTCCACGCTACATTTGAAGAGATAATATTGTTCCTGTTGAAGGTTATTCTGCTGCCAAGCCAACTTCTAGCGAGGATGGGAGAGGAGAGGTGGTAGGTGGCATCTTCATTTTCACTGGCATCTTTACTATTGAATTACAATGGGCACTACATTACTGAAAAGCTGTGATATTGAAAGGAAGAATTTGTAATCTCCTATTATGGCCAACTCCTGATTCAACTGAGAGTTCTGACACAGGCAGTTACTGTCTTTAGAAATGTTTAATAAACACTGGATTGCTTATGTAGAGTACATTTTTGCTGTTCATCCATATCACATTTACTGCAGATGTTAAAAGGATTGACTTCCATAATTCCTGGCATACTTGGAAGTGAAAAATCTTAAATCAGAAGGCAGCAGGAGCCAGAGCCATGGTACTTTTGTCCAAGGCCAGCTGCTACATCAAATGCAATGTTGGGCAATCTCCTCTTGCAAGCAAGATGGCATTTTCATACACTTACTGATTCCACAACGAAGAATTAAGAACTCTTCTGCTGGGATATTTAGGTTGATATTCTTGACTTTGGAATAATAAATCTGAAGCTAACAACATAAATCACTCTTTCCTCTTTTACATGAAAACACATATATGTATTTTTAAACCTTCATGTAAAAATCTAGGTAAGCCATGATTTCTCTGTTGCTGTTGAACCCTCCCTGGCAGCTCACAGAGTTCAGGCTGTTAAAACCAGTGTCATTAGAGTTTATTGGTGTGTAACACCACACTGTGGAGAGAAACATTAGCAGTGCAAAAAAGTGCAAAAGACTTTGTTTAAAGTGAAGATGAAAATATTGTGAAAGGTGATTGCCATTGCCTTTAGCCATTCCAGAATGAACATACTCTACTTTGCCCACCTAACTATCTGAAGTAACTATGAATTCCATGTATGTCTAGTATGGACCTTACCAATGAGGGAAGTTATTCAAATGATCTCATGACCTGACTTAGATGATATTCAAGTGCTCTCTGTCCAAGTTAGCAAAGAACTGCATGCAGCAGAAAATGTGGGCAGCCCGTGGCAGAAATGGACTTAAGGCCATGCCTTCCTGAATCAGAACCAGAACATTTTAGGCATGGAGAAATTCAAATGATCGCAACAGACAGGGTTTTCAAAGCAAAAATAAGGGAATTGTTTCAGTGAGGGACTGCTTGGAGCTCTGCCTGCTGGAAGGGGATACTCACTGTTTTCTTAGAGGCAGGATTGCTGCTGTACCTCATGCTGTGGAAACAAAAGCTCTGGGGCTTCATGCTGTCTGAAGAGGAATTTGAGCAATATGCTCATAACTGCACATGCTTCAATACAGTGAATCCGGGGCTGGAATGTGTCCTGCAAGACTGCTGCAGTGGTTGAATTCAGTGCTTTGGGGACCCCCAGCTCCCTCTGCAGACACTGGGGAGGTTGAGTGTCGCACTGAGCCTGTGCCTATGGCAGCACTCCATAATGAGATCCCCAGGAATCATACGCTCCTGCTAGAGGTACAACCTAGATTCAAAAGTATATGTGGCTGGTGATAGTCTGCCTTCATCCCACGGCAAAGTGTGGATGGCACAATTAAAGATCAGGGACAGACACAGGTTTGTAACATCATGAAGGGCAGGCAGGTAGGCAGTGAACAGGGAATGATTATTCACTGTTTCATGCAATCCCAGCACTAGAGACAGCAGGCTTGAAGCACTAAAAGGGTGCACTTTTTGACAACACTCTAAATCACTCCCTGTTCCTGGCTGTTGTTGAGATCAGAAGTATCAGTGGGCTCCAGAGAGGACTAGACAGTTCTGTTGATGTCTAAGAAATATGATGATTCAGGTGCAAACTTTATCAGAGTAAATTTTTGCTAGGTGCTAGAAAGATATACCAAGGGGAGGATCCCCATTTAAATATTCTTTTTCTCAAAGCATCACTAACAAATGCTGAGGACAGTGTACAGAGCTAGACTTCCTATTTCTAATCCTCTGTGACATTTCTTAGGTACAGCTGACTTCTGGGGATGAATAGCGTGGTCCTTTCCTTGCATGTTCAAGATTAGGTCTTCATTGGAGACTGATGATTACTTTACCCAAAATTCCATTCCAGGATTACTTTACCCAAAATTCCATTCCAAAGGTTCATAGTGTCTTAAATCGGTTTTTCTACTTCATTGATCATAAACCACAAATATCATGTCTGTGTGCTAATAATCACCTGTTGAAAATTAAGGTGTAGTTAACCTGCATGGCTCCCTTTGTATGGAAGGCCTAAGGGAATGTGAAACAGGATTTGTATCCATTTCAGCTTGTGGAACTCTGCCCACTGATACAGCACAGACCGGGAAGCAGTGCTCCCACAGGATGCTCAGTGAGCAGAAAACTACAGGGATAAGCAACCTACTTCTCTACCTTGCCAGCATTCTCCTGGGCTCCTGTTAAGCTGTTAACACAGAAGAAGGTTTTTGCACCTGTTCAGAGCAAATCACCGAAGCTTTTTAAAATGCCGAGTTACTCCAGAGGCACATGTGTGCTATAGGCTTTAGGGGGATTTATACCACTAGACTAGAAGTGAACACTGAAATATGGCTGATTTTAATTTGATTCATACTTTTTTTTTTTTAAATTTAAAGATTCTAATAGTAACACCTAAAACATGTTCCATGTACCAAGAAATAAACAGCTGCCTTTTCACTGGAGCATATGTTTGACTGAAGGGAGGACTGGGTAGGATGACCCTGAAAACAGTGACATTTGCTATTTCTTTCAGAAAACATAGCTTACCCTGTCCATGTGAGMTATTTTACAGCCCACGCAGGCACGAAGCTGTCTTGGTGTTACAGCAGCAATAAGAAAATGGTGTTACAGTGTTTGGCTTGTACAAACTTCCTACATTACCTAAAAATAACTAAGTAGCACATTTGGGAACTATTACGCAGGAGGTGCCTGCACAAGCTCATCGTGTGCATAATATGTTTCCTGTGTGTGTGTATACTTCTCATACGTCTTCCTGAAAATGTAGCCTTCCTGGGAGCAATTTTGAGGGGTTTTCAGGATTTTTCTGCCTTTGCTGAGATCTGTAATAGCCTGCCAGTCGCTGTGCAGCAGAACGGTGTGATGTCCGTGTGATGCTCAGCAGCAGAAAATAGCAGCGCCTGTGCTTCTTCACTCCCCCGGCAGCTCTTCCCCTTGGTGATGCACCATGACCACACCAAGGCGGTTCAGCAACAACGAGAGAAAAATACCCAATTCCTCCCACTATCTGGCTCTAATAGGGCAACATGTCAGCATGTGTCTGGCTGGAAAAGAAACCCATCTGGTAGGTGATACTAAAACATTGCTCATTTTGTTCAGAAAGCTTCCCTCCCTTTTTTTTTAAAGATTCAAGTTGTGTTACAATAAGCAGGGCTGGCTAACACACAGTGATTGCTTCTAAATGACAAATGGGAAGCCTTACCAGGGGTTATTAATTCCTAAATGCCCACTCGCAGACTTCTTGGTGTTTGGAAAACTTCTCAACTCCTTCAAACCCAGCAGCACTTTCCTCCAGGTCTACAGTCTTGGGCTCAGGCAGTTGGTTGAGGTGTAAGTGCCCAAGAGAATACTAATTAACCAAGAGTGGCTAATTTTCAGGTTACAACTGGTTTATATAAGTCTGGTTAATTTCAATTCTCAATTTGATTTGGTTTCCTTCCTTCCTTCCTTCCTTCCTTCCTTCCTTCCTTCCTTCCTTCCTTCCCTTTTTTTTTTCCTTTTAATTTTGTTCTCCAGGTCATATCACAGAAGTGAGCAAACAGTTAAAGTAGATGGCTCAATCTTGCAGTCTTTACTTTTGCAAAAGTCCTTTGTAATTGAGGAAATAAACCAGGGGGAACACACACCACAAAATGTCCTGGTTTTTAGGGACTGTGAGAAAAGCAAGTGAGCAAAATAAGATAACATAAACAGGAAAGKAAAAGGACCTCCACAGTCATGGAAACCCGAGTGCAAACCTGAGTGCTGTTTGTAAGAAGTTTTTCCTTAGTATTTGTGACACACTGTTTACAGATCCCCCTTGCCAGGGTCTGCACAGGGAAAAYGGAGAAGGTGAGCTGAGATTAACCCCTCCTTTGCTGGAGATTGGAGAACGCTTGCACTCAGCATCATGGAATTTTGCGCACTCTTGGGCATATTCTGTGACTCTTGGGGATGGTTCTGTGCAGGGCYAGGAGCTGGACTTGATGACCCTTGYGGGTCCCTTCCAACTCGGCATATTCTGTGATTTTGTGATTTTACAAGAGGACCAGGCTCATGGTCTGCCAATAGTTGCAAATCCATCTCCTTTCCACAACTGCTTCTCCACTGTAGAGATTTTATTTTTAAACCTTATTGTTCATCTATCGAGAAAAAAGACTGCTTACTTAAATTGTCTTCATCCTCCATGGTGGTTGGGCCAGGACTCAGGTACTTGAAGGGTGCTATGAAGGTTGACAGTATGCTTAGTTTTTCTAGAAGAAAACAGAAGAAAAGATACATATAAAATCAGTACTCAATGCATCCACGTCTACTTCACACTTTTTCTCAGATCAAACCATCTTGGTAAGTCTGCTTCCTCTTTTTGTGTGTGTTTCCTGACACTGATCTCTTCTCTGTGGTGACCAGTGACAGGACCCAAAGGAATGGCCTGAAGCTGTGTCAGGGGAGGTTTAAGTTGGATATTACAGAAAGTTKCTTCACCCAGAGGGTGGTTGGGTTCTGGAACAGGCTCCCCAGGGAAGTGGTCACAGCAGCAGCCTGACAGAGTTCAAGGAGTGTTTGGACAATGCTCTCAGGCACATGATGTGAACTCCTGGGGATGGTGCTGTGCAGGGCCAGGAGTTGGACTCGATGATTCTTGTGGGTCCCTTTCAACTCAGCTGATTTTGTCATTCTGTGACTCTACAGTCCCACCAAAATTTACTGAACTTCGATGCATTTATTACAGTTGGCACGTGCCAATGCCAAACACATATTCCTCCTGGTTTCTGCCCCCATGTTCCTTGGCTGTGCGATAGTGCCCGAGCACTGCAGAGTGGGGGATGCTTGAACCGGTCCAGCTGGGAACGGGGGAGGCAGTCAGCCCTGGGAGAAGGTACGTGAGCACTGCTCTAATGGGTGAGACCATCTACTTCATTTGCTTCCCCTCCCTGATGGAAGCTGAACCAGAAGTCAGAGAGAAAACTCAAGGGTTGATGGCACAAAAGACTACAGCGACTTCTAATTCCATCAGTTGTTGATATGATTTTTGGAAAACCCTTATGGTGTGCCCAGGAAACTATTGTTCATGCAATAGGAACACTATTTGAAATCTCCCTTGTGCACATTCATATTAAGTGCAGTTTCTTTTAACTGCAGTTTCTGTTTATCCTGCAGATAGTGGATGGCAGAGACATTTACTTCCAGTGTCATGATCAGATCTGCATTAGATGCCAGGGCAGATTCAGCAGAATGAGAACTGATACTGATTTATACTAGGTCAGTTTTTGGCTCAGGATTTGTCTATAGGGAAAAGCTGAAGTTAACATAAAAACTAGAAAAAAATATGTATTTAAGTGTTTTATTTCCTTTAATAACTAGTCTATTGAGCTGGACATTTAGTTTATTTAGGCTGAATTCTCCTGACAATCTATGGGGACTTTATTGAGGACCAACATTAACAGAGTGTGTACTTGACAGAAGAAACAGAAACACACCTTACAAAGGTGATCCACAGCTTTGAAGAACTTCACTGCTTTCCTAAAGTACTTCTCTGCTTAGAAAGCCTCAGCTATGGCTAWGGAAATAGGTGGCTGAGGCTCAACTATTTCCTCAGGTGGAAATGCTCTGCATCCTGTACATTGTGAACAATGCTGGCCTCTCCTGTGGCAGAACCATCAAAACCAGACCAAGAATGTATTCTTCAAAGTGACACAGGAAAAATATTTCCATGGGAAATTTCTTTATCAGTGAGAAAATATTTCTCTGAATTTCCTTAAACTACCTATCTGCTAAACTACCACTGGTCTAGAAGGCATTCCAGCTGAAGAGCTCTTAAATTTTTTCAGCAGCACATCAGTTAGCTTTTTGGCCTGGTTCTTCTAACATTTTCAAACAATCCTTGCTCTTGTTAAAGACTGTTATCAGAACCCATCAAAAATGACTGCATATGTTTGCCCTTAGCTGGGTAACATTACAGCCCAACTCTATCACGGGAATTCACAGTAAAAGCTGGCTGCTCTTTGTTAAGTAAATACAATAAGCAGAATAAAAGATTGCCTGAAGAAAACCTTTTTCCATCCAGAAACCTTTCAGCCCAGACTAATATATAATTAGAGCACAAATTAGCCTCCTTCAATTGCAATTTCATTAAGGGATTGCAGTGATGTCAAGAACCCAAAGAATGAAGCTCTTTATGAATGCTATAGCCAAAAGATTTTCCTAAGTGAATCCTTTGACACTTTTTTGCTAAGGCATTGCTCACTGAGAAATGTGGTGTCTCTGTACGACGTCTCACCGTGTGCGAGACTGTTGGCTTGTGATCACAATAAAGGCTGGTGTTCACTCCTGACTTTCTCAACTGGTTCCTTTGATTGAAGTGAAAAGAGCGTAGGCTTTTGGGACCTAATCCAAAGGCTACATTTGGTAGGGGAAACGCTTCAGATGATAGACATAGGATCAGGGCAGCCCTTGGCTGCAGCACCAGCAGCGACTGTTGTGTCTGCATACTGAGACGCTGAAGTGTGTGTACTCCACCTGTGCCTGACTGCTGACAGCTGCCAGACCTTCAGGAATAACCTTAAGACACTGATGTTGCATGCAAACCTAAATCTTCTTTGCTGCAAAAATATTCTCACTTCTCATAGAGAGTTAACCCATTAATCAAGCAATGAGGAAGTGCCTGCCTGCTGCAGTGGCTAATGCTTACTCCTGCCACCAGTCAAAAAACAAATCCACTTAGTTTTATACTATAATATTGTTAGGTAAAGGAATATTTTATGATTTAGCTTTGTGCAATTGATAGGTGAAATTTACAATGTGGATTTAAAATTTATCAATTTTATTTTCGTTTTGTCTTAAGGGACCCTTCAACCATCTTAAGCTTTTGTTAGTACTGTTTTCCACCTGTCCGCAAAGACCTTGCTGGGGACTTCACTTTGTGTGGCAGAGAAACAGGATGTAAAATTTGCTGCATGCTTAGAGCAGCAATGGATGTGTTCGTGTCARCCAAACTCAGGCAGGTCCTAGGAACAGGATATACTTGTATCAACACCGGTGATAAAGATTATAATTCAGTATTTCAATCCATTGGCTAAGCAAGGGAACATTTAGTGTGTGTCTGGAGGGAGGAGGAGGACAGGGGTTTGAGTAAGCTATGCAAAAAAGAAAAGCTCTAATATAGACACTGCACAGATCACTTTTTGAGCCTGTGGAGGAGGAGAAGATAAACGACAGCATAATTAAATGTAGATGTTTACAGGGAAATAATCTGGCTAGGTGTAAAACTGTTGGTATGACTGTGCACTTCCATCTTTTGCACGTTTTTGCCTGTTGCTGTACAGACCATAGGGAACTACTTCAGCTTTATTACCAATGGTGAAATGGAGTGTTAATTGTTTACCATTTCAGAACAACACTAGGAGAGTTGTGTATTCACACTTTATGGTCCCTGTGTATGTTGATGCCCATCACAATTAGCCTTGTTTCCAGCAGTTTGATGAAATCTTACAAATAAGAAGAAAGGACAAGGTTGAGTTTGAAAAAATCACAGAGATTTTCTTCCACAACTTTTCTTTTTTTTTCCCAAAAAGAAGCAATGACAGGTAGCCCAAAATTAGAGCAGCTATTTTTACTTTATAATTGTAAATGTTCTCTGTATTTGTCTGAGGAAGTTATTTTTCAAGGCTAGGAGAAAGGGTTTAAGAGAAAAAAAAAAGATGTTTCAAAAACTCTTTTCTGCAGAAATGCAGAATATATAACCCTACATCTATGAAAAGCAATACATGAAGCTGTTATTGCTGGCATTACAGTTGTACCAAAAGCCTCTGATGCCATGAAGAAGAGATTTCATGAGGGCCTACACGGACACAAAGAAAGCTTTATTTACAATGGAAATTGAGAGACAAAGAGGAGGTATAGTGGAATTTATTTCTAGCCACCCCGGAACACTAGYGCAAGATGATAGCATCATATTTTGTAGTGCGTTCACTATAAAAACAGTCTTCCAAGTGGAAATCTGCTCCAGTACTCTGAGCACAAAAATCACCATTTCTTCTGATGAGAAGCCTGTTATAGGAAAAACCCTCCCTCTTCTGTTTTGGGGTGGAAAAGGATTTCAGTTCAGTCTTCCAAGGATATATTTTCCAGCAACAGCAAACAGTTAAAATATAATAACGAACACTGTTTTTACAGTAGCCATATGTATAATTTAAACAAATTAAAAAACCATGGACCAAGATACATTTTGCATGAAATACAGRAAATGGTTTAGTACAAATGATTCAGCGAAGCCTGGCATATAAGGCAGCCAAGTTTCCACTAAAATCTGCCTTTTTTGTGAAGTTGCTCTTGCCCTGGGGATGCAGTCAGAAGGCTGGTCACAGGTCCCGTAAATACACTTCTATTGTGAAGACAAGAATGCACATATACAGCTATAAACACATTCGTGCCCTTCATACCTATCAGTATTTGAAGGGCACCAGACAATACTGCTTGATCATCAACTCTACGGAAGTTCTTTCACTCTCAATCACCAGAATAAAAGCAACGGGAACAGCAGGAGCTCAACACTTTTAAAAATCAGCCCTTATACATGTTGGACAAATTGTTTAGCTTTAAGAAGAGMCGACTGAGTGGGGTCATAACAGCAGCCTGCAAGCACACAAAAAGCTGCTGCATAGAAGAAAGGAGCAAACTGTATTCCATGTGCATTAACGCAACTGAAAGTAATGGACTTAAATTGCACCAAGGAAAATTCACTTTAGACATTAAAAACCCCTTCCCACCAGTAAGGATAGTGCAGGGCTGGAATAGCTTGTCTGGTGCAGAGGTGCTGAAGGGCTGTAGGGAGACCACTGGCATCTGCAGGGGATTGCTCTCGTCCTTGGGCTCATCCCTTACACTCTCCTATCCCTACGGACCCCAGCAGAAAAACTAGCCCTGACCATGAGATCCTGCAGCAGGTTCTAGCTCTAACCTGGGAAAGCAAGTAGTACTTGCTAATATGAGCTATCTCTGAGCAGAAGCTCATGGCATGCTCTTTTGCTTGGCAGCTAATGAGCACTATTAATAATTGTTTTTTAAAAATGCAACTTCCAAACACAAGAAGGATTAGACAGATGGATACCAGTGGTTTGCCAGATCAGCGTTAGCAATGTTTTACTGAATTAGTTTCATTCTCATATTCAAACTGATTACCATAAGCTACTTTATTTGTCAGAGGTTTTTCCAATAGTATTCTTTTAAAAACACAACGTGGACATTATAAACCAGTCCTAAGTAATTCATTTGGTTTGTGTGGAGTATGAAATTACTCAGGAAGGGACAAATATAATGCAATAGTGTAAACTCAGCTGCAGAACCTCTTGAAAAAACCTAATTTTTTTATTTCTCTAAAGCAGTATTCGCAGTTACTTGAATAGTTACATTTTTACAGTTGTGTTTAGCCTTGATTTATTTTGAAAGGGAGGGGGATACCGGGAGAAAGAGAGTCTGCACATCAGGAGATGATTCTTTATCTTCCTTCTCATATCTTAGTCAGTTCAGGCTTGGGCTGACAGTGACTGACAGGATGAAGAGATTCTTTACGCAAAAGAAAAATATGGCAAATTTGCAGGGAAAATAACAACATCTTTAAACCACAGCACTTACTGAGAAGGCTCACAGCCTTCTAAATTATGGCTTGTACAGCCACCTCGCTGCATTGTTTAGTTTAAGCAGCCAGTTTCTAGATAGGGATGTACTTGTGTGGTGTCCGAATCAGCCCTTTACAGCTGAGTTTGAGAACCAGCTGTTGCATCACGAGTGTCTGAGTGTGCAGGGCTTAGCAGCATTGCCCAAGTGCTTTTTGCTTCACAGGCAGGTAGGAAGGCTCTGTGTGATGCTCTTTTATACCCTCACTGACAGAGCTGTGCTGGGGTGCCTATGAATTACCACCGTGGTGCCAGTGGGGCTGGAGGACTATCTCTGCCCATCCCCTCCAGACACGTTTAAATGTGGCTGCCCTAGACTCCTTCAGAGGGCTGATGTTCCTGTAGGCACAGGAGCAGCTTCGGCACARCTGTGTGCCTGCTGCAGGAGCTTCAGTTTGGTGCCTTGCATGGGTTAAGTTCAAACCTGCATGTATTTGCAAGGGGCTATTGACCCACGCCCATTCCTCCTCRGTTTGTGTTTTGTTCTCTCAGTCCTGTATTGTGAGACCTTAAAGTGGCACTTTGCTGGCATCATGGACCCTTGAGAGCCATCAGTCAATGCAACTGGAACAGCACACCTGGCTGAGCAGCCCAAGGGGTGAAAAAAGAGCCTGTGGACTGAAAGGCTTAAGTATGTGGGACTGTTCCTGTCTGCAGCAGTGCTGCTTGGCACCCCTGAGAGCGTGGCCTTTCAGGTGGACAGTTACTAAAGGTCTGCTTTTTATAATTGGTTTTCAGTCCAAGGCAGTAGCAGTGATACTCCACCCTGGCCCATGTGGGAACATGGAGGAAAGGAAAGCTTTCTTTGGAGGTAGCAGAGAAAAAAGTGGAAAGAAAAACCTTCTGGTTGAACATGATTTTTGACTGGAGCATTTTTCTTAAAAGCAGGGACAAAAGCAAATATTCAGATTAAGGCATTTAGGTTTTTAAAAGAAAAAAAAGTATTCAGCATCACTGTTTTTGTTCTCTGCTTCAGCAAGGACTTGAAGATGTGAAATATCAGAGCACATTGTTTTTAGTCTATTAACTAAAGGGAAGACAAAACCAGGGAACATTTCGGTAATCAGCATTTCAGGCAAAGGCTTTCAGCTGCATGAAGCAGGTTGTGCCTTGAGTTAGAAGTCAGAGGTGTGAACCTGGAGCCATGAAATCTTCCTCTGAAACAGGGCAGCAAGCTGTTCAGTACGATTCAGCGCTCAGGCGCAACAGCACCTGCTTCTGTGCCTTGCCTGCAAGYTGAACATGGCCTGCCAAGTGCAGGGGTCTTCTGTAAATAGATCTACTTGCTGCCTTTATAATTTTTTTTTTATATAGTTCTTGGAGCAGAGAATATCTTTCTTCTCTATTCTTGTTCAGTGCTTAGCAAAATGGGATCTGTGTCCAAGACGGGAGCTCTGAAATGCAATTATGTTAAGTAGCAATAACAGTTTATGGCATTATGATACTGCAGAGAACATTGAATGTGAAACATCAGTTAGCTCAGGGGCCTGGCAGCTGGACTAATTCTCTGTGCATCCTGTCCCAGCTATTTGTTGACCCTTGGAAAGCTTTTGGGGAAGCTGTGTGAAATGTTTTAACAGTGTCAATCCAACACCCAACAGGCAGTGCCAGGTCCATGCCCTGTGCTCTGGCCCCTCTGCAGCCCTGCATCCCACCAGTGCCTCCACACATGGCTGCACTCATTTACTCTGAGGCCAAAGTAACTTCTGGTTTATCACTTAGGAAGCAGAAAGGACCAGCAAAAAAAACCATGCATGTGATTTCCATGGATTCATTCAATATGGTCTGAGATACATGGGGATATGTTTAAATGATCACATCATGCATTGGGACATTATTTCTTTCTACAGTGGCATGTCCTGCAGCTCTCTTCTCCAGCATTTCCAGAATGGAGATAGTGGGGTTTAGCTGCAGATTTGTCTCATGAATGTAAATAGGTGCTTGCACAGACAAATCTCAGGGGCTGTACTTCAGTGCTGTGTAACAGCCCACTCCAAGCTCCTTCGCCATGAAAGACCATTTACAGAATGAAACATGTTGCGTTGTGAAATATTAGTTTCTTATTACTTTCAGTAAAGAGCAAAGTAAGTAAAAACACAAGGCAGTTGATGGATTTTTTATAAGAAAGGCAATGTGTATGTGTTTTGTTCTCTGTTAGATTCCTTGGAAATCAATTTGAAATCTAGTTCAGCCTAGTAAAATTAGATCTAAAACTATTTAATTCTGTTGCAAGAGTGTTTCTCTCTCCTGATGCCTTGCTTGAGGACACAGAGAGATAAAAACTCTTGAGTTATTATCAGTTTATGTGCATCTGTCTACCCGTGGAGTGTACTATATTATGTATTTCTAAGTGATCTGGCTGTGGCTTGGAGATGGCAGTTTAAAAACCACATCTTAGCAAGCTTCTTATGCTATTTGAACATTCATTTTGGAAATATTTTTATTTTGCATTCCATAAACTGTGACWGGCTTTTATTTCCTCTTTTTTTAATCCCCATTTTTTGGGATGTCATCACTTTAGAAAGCAGGAGAAGCACAGAGAAAATAATAGCATAAAAATCACCAGTTCTAAATGTGTGCTGAATAGAGATACAATGAAGACCATAAAAATAGCCAGTGGATTTATTAAGCATACAATAAATCAGTGTGATTAACCATGGCTATTTGATTTTATGCTAAACAGTATTATCAAAGAGCCAAAGTCTTCAGTCATATGGGTAACTAGTTTGGCCAGTGTGAAGGTGAATAGACTAGTTTCTCATTAGCCTGTGTCTACACACAAGTCTGCTCTACTTAAGAAGAGTTTGCTAAGCTGGGACAGAAAACTGTATGAAAATTCTTGATTTGGTTTAAGAGAGGTTTGCCTATCACTAATTTAAACCTGTCAACTAAATTATGATTATGCGAAACATGAGCGGTCAAAGCCAAAGTAGGAGTACCACAGTTAGAAAAGGTATTCAAAAGGATGCCTGGAGCCAGTGGAGCTGAGGGCTGGGGAGCAAAGCAGCTGCCTTTGCAGGCAGTACTACAGATTATAGCTCAGGAGCGTGCATGCAGAAGGACATGGAGGATACAAAGCTTTGYGCTGCACTACTTGATTTCGAAAGGTTTTGCCACCTTTTGAAACCAACAGTCCGCTCAGGTACATAAATTTGAAGGTGGACTGAGCTGTTAAAGCCAAATTTCAGTCTTCCAAACTGTCTCCAAGTTCAGGCATCATCTGCTGTAAGGAAGGCTGAACAATCCTAGGAGGGACCGATCTCATTGGCATGAACACGTACAAACAAATGCCTGCTGAGATAAGTACAATAAATCCCTCCCAGCAGGTGCCTATTGATTTTACCTGKGACCTGGACTATGGATTTAGGCTAAAAGACTAACTTGTATATGTCCAAAGTCAGAAGACATGATTTCTACCCCACCCTTCCAGGAAGTCTTGACCTGTGTTCTGGTGGGTGTTGGATTGCAAGAGGAGAGGGAGATGTGCTGCTTCCCTGATCGATGCAGCTCCAGCAAGAAGGCTCTGGTGTTGACATGTTTTCTTGATGCTTTCAGTCCTTGATCTACACATAGGTTTGGGTAATGAGCTGAATGGTGTGTGACTGAAAGAGGGATCAAAACCCTTTTATGTTCACAGAGCTCCCACTGAAGGCGCTCAAAGAACTGGAAACACCAGGAGTTACTACATGGGGAAACTGTAAGAAGRTATTTGTGTATGTGCAATACGGATGAACAGCTAAGTGTTTATTTTATACTTTGTAAGATACAAGTTTCACTGTAAAGTAGGTCACCTAACACAGGCATAATGACGTGTTTCAGCTCAACACAAACAGCTCTTTTAGTTCTTTTAAGGTTTCACTTGCCAATCTGCAGTAATGCCCACAAATGCAGATGCAGATAGAGCTGTCCATCTCCTTTCCTTAACTGACTGTGTCACCGAAGCGAAACAGCCCCAGCTGAGTGCAGACACTGCCTGTGAGCACTCCTCTTTGAGCTGTAACCCCCTCCTTCCCAAAATGAATACCTGCTTAAACATTAGGAAATGAATGGCCTGCATCAGAAAGCCCCCCCAGAAAGTTGGCAATTAGTGGTGAAAAGCTTTTTAAAATCTCTTCTCTGTTCATCTACTGTAAGCAGCCAAGTATGACCTCTCCCTCTTGTACTTCCGTAACAATAATGCATGTTTAACCTGATTCCTGCCCTGATTTATCCTTGGTAACATGAGGCAGTCTTGTGTTAATTAATCTGTTTGTGGGCAGAAAGTTAAAGGCACTACCATTACAATTTAGGGTGRTATAAGAAGGCTGAAATTTGCTGGGCTTTCTCAGAGAAGATGCTACTGAGAGAAGTCAGGTCTGCCAATTGAGCCAGTTATTCAAGTATTTAGGCACGTAAATTCTCATTTGATCCCTTGGGAGCTGAGACAGCTAGAAGAAGTTAGGGGCTGTCCTTAGCCTGTCCTGGGTGTTGGTGGTATTACAGTGCCTCTGACTACAAAGCAACTGCTGCAGTTTCACCTCTTAAGGCATGATCCTTCAATATTTATTAAACTTGCCATCACAGCTTGTAGAGAGTCTTAAAGTCTCAGGTTCATCACAGCTACTTTGTTAGTATTTTCTTTTTACCTTTTCGGTCTTTATTCAGTCCCAGCACAAATGGCTTCAAATCTTTTCCTCAATTAAGAGCGGTGACAAAGGAAAAGTTTGCTAAAGCTTTACAAAGAAGGCCAAGTTTTCAGAGTGATGCAAAAGGAACTTGACACCTGACTGCCATCAACAATAATAATGGGGGTTATGCATCTAACTCTTTCTGCATTGTGCTGACATTGTACCCTTGAATGTTAGTACAGTCCAATAATTCTCCAAAGATGAGGCAGCTTATTTTCTCTGCCATTGCTGCTTTGCTGGCATTTTTATGGCATTCCCAGAAGTACTACCTGTCAGAGTTAGTACTTCCAAGGATGGCATTGCTTTGGGGTGATTGAGGATTGATGTAATTAAAGAGAAGGCAGTCTACTGCTTGCCCGTGGGTATTTTATATTAAGCGTTTCACTGCACAGCTACRATTGATGATTTAAATGATGACAAAGTTGGGCTGCTCTATATGGGCAACAGTGATTCAAACCATGAATTCAGGGATGTGAGTCCTCTATTTTATGCTGAAAATTCTGAGAGTGCTGCAGAAACAGAGCTTTCTAGGAAAACTGCAACTTCCCCATGAGCCATTTAACAAAGGAAGGTGTCCCTGCCCATGGCAGGGGGGTTGGAACAAGATGATCTTTAAGGTCCTTTCCAGCCCAAACTATTCTATGAATAACACCACTGAAAACTTGCAGAAACTTGCCACAGGAAGGGATAGTCCCAGTCACAGCTAGAGACAAGTAAGATTATTGTTTGGGAATAATTTGGGAAAGAATAGGAAAAAGAAAATATAATATTACATCATTGAATAAATCTCCTGGATGCAGTTGTTGTTGTCTTAAGCGGGATCATCTGACTAAATCTACACACGCTTTTGTACATACCCACATCTGGAGCAGTCACTGTAGGCCTTCTTTAAAAGTCAGGGAAGACTTAGTTAATATAGCCTATGACATTAAAGTGCATTAATTTCATCCTAAGGAAGTATGTGTTAGTCCTGCTCTGTAACTTGAACATGTTAAAAACCACGTGATATATCAGACATATTATTATCTCAGTGTTTACCCCTTAATAAAAGGATGAAGTGTTAAAATCCAACAGGAAGGTTGCTCTTTAACATTGCAGACAGAGTTTGCTAAGGATAGTCTGGGAACATAAACCAGCTCTTTGTGCAGAAAGAAGATGAATCTTTTTCTTCTCTTCCCTACTGTAATGTCCATAAACTCCAATTACATTTATAACTTTGCATTAAATTAAATATGTTATTTTACACAAGCACTTAAAAAGTCTACTAAATATCCAATAACAGTTTTCTTTATTCCCTTGTTAGCAGCTGCCATGGCAGCAGAACTCGCACAAGAATGAAAGTGATTTAGTGCGTTGATTTGCAGTTGGCACGGCCCTCTGGTCTCAAACAGAACTGATTAGCTTAGCAGGAAAGTGCCATTTACTTTTTATCGTGTTTCTTTTCTGCTCATCTCCCTTCAGTGGCTGCCAAGAGGAACAGAAGAGCTGTAACCTCCTGAGCAGGTTGCTTACTTTCTTCAACTCCAAATTCTGCAATTCTGAGGACTAATTTGTCTGGATAGTGCTGTAGCATCAATACAAATGCCAGTGTTACTGCTTTGGTGTACTCAAAGCAGGTCCCATTGAGCTCTTTCAGGCTGTTTCTACACAAAATTAACCCTGACTATGAGAATCCCCTATGTGTCCAAAAGTGCTATCTAAACCAGGATTTTAGATTTTTTTTTTTTCACCATTTACTGGTGAAGCTAACAGGACAGTAAGGCAAAATGTCTCTCTGGGAAGGTTTCTCTTGAGTATTTCACTTTTGCGTCATAAACTGTCTGTAGGGCTTGTCTTCCAATACATAACATTTGGAGGACTGTGTACACACTTCTGCACCTCTGATCTTTCATGTACTGAAGCTGCTGGGGAAAGTCTTGATTCACCAGTTACATGTAAAGATTTTCTGCAGTGCAGAATGACCAGCAGCTGCAATAAAACCAGTGAGAGTCACGGAATTAGCAATTATTTTCCCTTGAAGACCAATTCATGACAAAAGTTCAGTTTGCTTTGGATAAGACTCCATCATTTCATGGGTCAGATCCTCAGCTGGAGTGAGTATCCGTGGCTTTATTGAACTCCACGAACATACACGGACCCATGCCAGCTGGGGTCAGTGGAATAACACTGTTTCAAACCAGTTAAGGTTCTGATCCCATAAACCTGTCATGACTATTCAGTCTCATTAGTCCTTCCCAGTTMTCTCTCAAACTGGTGAAAAATTCAATGATGCCAAAGCTTCTTAGGGGTGTTCGATATTTCCAAGTCTGTTTCTACTAAGAAATAATAAGGAAAGAAACTCCAAAAGGACTGGGTGGGAGACTGAGAACCATGGTTCAGAGTTATTTCTGGAAACAAAGATTAAAAGATGAAAAGCGGAGAGAGAATTTCCTTCCTACTTTCTAGCTGAAATTCACTCAATAATATTAATCCTTTTGGACTCTTTACAGTTAGTAGAGATGAAGAGGCTAATCTCTGTCTCTTCTACACTGGAGGCTCCATTAGTTCTACTAAATAGCTGGTGCAGGAGCAGAGAAAGAAGTACATACGCATTTACCTCCCTTCTCCTTTGATCTCAGCAAGAGATTATAAAACAGCTCCCATATTCTGTTCTTTCAATTTTAAAATGCAAAGCAATCTGTAACTTTCTTCCCTCTGGCACAGGAAATCCTGGTGAGGAGAGGGGCCCTTTACTATAAAATGTATAGCTCACACTTTTCAAATGTATCTAACTCCATTAGTCATGTGAATTCAGTATCTTTTATTCCCTCGTATGAGCTATCTTTCCTCCTTCCACAACAACAAAGAAAATCCTCTTTTCTGGTAAAGCAGGAGTTATTTGAACTTCATTGATTCAAAAGCCTGAAGTGTCTGCCATAGCTAACGAACTCCTGGCAAACTAGGGGTGTGCTGATGGGGCAACATGACCACAGCCCTCCCCATAACCACCAGAAAATGAAAGCTACCTCTTTGCAGGACTGCAGATGTGGGTATAGTCACTGTCAGCAAAACCTTACTCTTTTGGTGCTATACACCATTTGTTCTGCCCCTGGTGGCAAATTTTGATAGCCATGAGTTGATTTTTAGGATAAAATTACTCATGCCTTAAACTCCATTGATTGCAAAGGGATGTGTGCCTGGCTCAGATATAGAAGTAAACATTTGGTCAGATAAAACCAGCATCATAGGTCTGGTCATTCACAGCTCTCTCACACCTGCATCTGTGAAATATCCTCCTTGGCTAGCTTCTGGGTTTTCTTCCTGTGAAAACTCAGACACAACATGACAGAAGAAGGAAAACAATGGCACCAGAGTGCAGACAAAACATGGTGTCAGAAGATGGCTGAGGCTCATACCTGCAGTTGGATGGCATMGAAATATAGATAGAGAAACAAGGTTGTGGGCTCCAAAGTAGATCCTGTAACCCTGTATCAGAGCCTAAAGGAATTACTTAGGTTTGGAGACCATCAAGCATCAGATACCTCAAAAAGGAACACAGAGGTCACAGCCTTCTTAGYGTGGTTTTCATTAAAATAGTCAGTAATAAACACTGAAGATTAGAGTGTATCCAAAATCTATCCCCCTTCAGGGCTGGGGGAACTTGCTTGTGGTCACTGGGAGGGACTCCTTCTGTTTGGGAATTTTTCCTGAGGACTGATGTCCAAGCCCTGCCTGGGGTGGGCTGGGGGGAAAGTGGGAGCAGGGATGATGTCTTTTAAGACAGGGTAGCTGGGGGTGACAGAGAGGGCAGACCCTTGAGCCCAGTGTGACACAGTTACTGCATTTAACCAGAGCAGAGCTGTGCCGGGGCCGGAGGGTGGCACTCCTGGGGCTGGGACTGAGGGCCCTGGAAAGGCCGTGGGCAGGGTGGGGGGAGCCCATCGGTGCCCTCAGGGACCACACAGCCAGCACACTGCYAATTCAGTCTGGCTACCTGCATGCACACTTCCACTTCTATGTATATTTTAATGCTTTTCTACAYACATTTAACCTCTAAATTAGACTAGTGAGTTTTCAGCGCAGGAAAAAATAATAACAATGGATATTTAACAGTACTCCTGCTCTTCCCCACTGCCACCGGAAGGCACTAATCCACCCAAAATACCCGTCGGAACAGGGCACAGCTCATGCTGCCATGGGGCTCATCTGGGCAAGCCCTGGTGGACCAGCCTGCAGCCTCATGTCCTGCAGGTGGATGGCTCTTTGTTATGGTGCCAGACATAAATGCTAGGTCAGTGTAGCAAAACAACACTTATAACCTCAATCTTCACTATTAGAAATAGGCTGTGCTCTGGTTTGTTCAGTTTTGTAGCATTGTTCAAATGTGGAATCCAGGACAGYGGGATGTTTTTGGAGTTATGGGGGTCACATCTGTAGTGCCATGGCTAAAGACCAAGACATTGCAACCATATATATTAACTTTTCCAAGGCGTTTGATCGTTCAGGACCATTCAGAATGTCCAGGAGCGTTTGTGCTACGAAAATTGAAGCACTTTGGCCTTGGCTGAGCTTCAGCAGACAGATTTGCTTCATACTTGTTAACAAAAGAGACAGAGAGAGGGAGAACGAAAAGGTGGTATTTTGTCTCCAGAAGTAGCCACACAGTAAATCTCCAGTGAAGAGTTTCATGGGAAAAAGTCCATTTCCACTATTCTGCTTCCAGACCTTATAGACAGTTACCAAGATAAAGGTAATTATCTAATACTGGTAATTTAAATACAAACAATGCAATTATTGGTTTCCTTGGCCCTGACTGACAAAACTTCGGAGTGCGATGTGACCTCTGCCACTTCTACAAATGACTTACTAGCAAGAAATGAACTTCTTCGATTCAAAAATAAATGGAGAAAAACAAATCCATATCTTCCACCTCCCAAAAGGGACAAGAAGATCATAAAGTCATGCTCYATATGGCCCTGACACTGCAAGGTGGTTTAGGCAGTAGATTGAGGTCTGTGTCATTGATATGTCTAGAGCTCAAGATCTGTCTAGCTCATGTCTACTGCTGAGAGAGTGATTTGTATCTAATTTTTCAGTAGTTTTCCTGTTTGTATCAGACTTTGATTTTTCCAAATATWCTTGTCAGTAGAATTTGCTCAAATGCACTTTGCAAACATATTTTAGCCTGTGCAAACTATTTGTTTTGACTGTTCACTACTCATGCTGTGTAACCAGCCACCTAAGGCAAAGTGCAGTTTTCCACTGCTTTTGCAGATGACTGATCCCTGAAGTGCCCTGAACTCCTTTGCAAATCTCTACTGTAATCTGTCTCCAGTCACCCAATAAGGTTACTAAAAGCTATTTTTCAGTCGTATAACAAGTGTCACTATCTGTTGTCTCTTAACAGATATGATTAGTGTCCTGACAGAAATKAAAACAGTGATGAAGTGATTTGCACACACACAAAATGAGTTGGAAAAGGAACATTTTCATGACTCTTTTTGACCCAGSCATATTTAAAATGTAAAACTTACTCTTAATAAACCAATAACAAATGCAAATGCTAGCTCGCAGACTTCTTTATTGAAAATAAGTACAATAAAACTTCTAACATAGATGCGTATTAGGTCTTTGCTTGGCATAACACTAATCAGGATCCTGAAGAGACCAGGAGGTCTGGACTGCACAACTACATTCACAGTTTGAATCCATTGGGTAAGTTATAACAATATTCCATATTTTTTACCCTGCAAAATGAGATGTRATTGTTGCTTCTGATGAACAGCAGTGGATGTACTTCCTAGAAAATAAAACCAGAGAGCCTCACAAGACTAAATCACAACCTCTTGACTGCCCCAAAGCCTTTCACCTGGTCAGCCTGATGCTTAGCACAGTAATGGCTAAGGTTAGACGAGATGAACCCCACTCTGACTGTTTTGACTTGTAAAAACTCCCAGTGCCAGGTTGATATAAGCCTGGTGTGTTAGTACAGAAGTGACACTAGGTTTGTCTGCACACACCCCTATGGACCAAGTGTGTTGTTTTTATGGTTAGTTAGCATGGATTTAAGGAATGAACTGCAGAAGAAATCTGACTGTTAATGACACATCTGTGGGCAAAGGGGCCACTGAGTTCAGAGGGCAAGAGAACAAGGCTCCCAAACGTGCATCACTCGCCACAGCCCCATCATCTCAGTGAAGGCCCAGGCATCTCTTGGGGCCATGTTCATTTCTGACAACTTGGTTAGAAACCTACGTTATGGATCAGAGTATTTTGCATTTTTTAATGGCCAGGCTGGGGTCACACCCAAAGGCTTCCACCCTCTTGCAAATGTCAAAATCTGACTCAGACTGGGCATAACCCAAAACACCTTGTTATGACTCCTTGTGGGAACATCATTACATGTGGCAAAATTAAAAGAAAATAAAGATATCTGACCTAAAATAGGCAGCATGTATTTTTAAGCATAGAGGAAGGTCATTCGGCACTGTTATTTTGAGGACTCTGCTGACAGAGGCTTTTCTGTATCATTCTAATTTCAATGCTTCTATCTATAGCTCTTTGTGTAGATTTGTCCTTTCAATGTGCAGTGTTGTCAATGGAAAAATACCATAAACTGGTTTCAAGGTGTGACTCAGAGAAAGCTGGCAAAAAGATGCTCTGAAATTTTCAAAGCCATGTTGCATATCTCCAGTTTGAATGGATATACATGCAATCCTCTACAGTTTGGAAAATCTCATCCATAAGCTGCCTCCCACCTTCAAAACAGAACCAAGGTCATCCAAAAAGATTCTAGCACATGATAACAATGATTCCCAACTCTTGAGGACACCTTGGATCTCTGTTATGGCTGGTGTCTATGAGAGAGTGTACATACACATCGACTTTGCATACATACACACATACATTTACAGGAACCTTTGTGATTTTCCAAACACAGGCACCGAGTTTGTCGATCACAGCTGCCAAACACCTAAACACATACAGGAGCCACCCACACCTCAGAGTTCCTGGCATCCAGCTAAGACACTCATGATTGAAACATTTCCCCCTGTCCAAGAGAAATTCTTCACATAAGGCTTGGAAGACTCACAGGATTTTAAAACCATTATGAAGAGGCTTGTAGAAGAGAAATCAGGGCCCTACAGAGGTCTGGAGGGAGGTAGATCTAGATGAATACTGGCTTTATAAGGAGCAGCACAGAATATATGTTTAGAAAGAAATCCCATTTTGATTTAAGATGCCCAACTATCCCAGATATTGCCTATAAGCCCATCAGAAGAATAGGATTTCCYGGCTCACAAGGATGATTTGCTTTTTGAAGGTCTGCTTTAGACTATTATTGAAAGAGCAAAAAATATCATAGCTTCTCCCCGAACAATTTAGATCCAGGAAAAGCTTCCTTCCATTCTTCCCTCTTTCTTACTGCTGCCCTGTTCTGACAGGCTGCTCAGGAGGACGATGGGGATTTACTGTTTGCTCTGTGGCACACAAAAAAAGCTTTAAAATAAAAAATCCTCATGTAAATAATTGCATCAATTTTGCAATCAACCAGAAAACAAACAAACAAAATCCGGTGAGGCCAACACTGAATGTACTAATCTTGCCAATGCTCTGTATAATTAAAACAATTTCACCTTGAAATCTGGCATTCATTATAACATGGACCACCTCCAAGCTTTAGTATTTTAGTTTGTTTTTATGGACCTAGCTAGAACAGAGGTTTGTACATTAMATGTTTTCTAGTCTTTTTCCTTCTGATTCATTTAGCAATTATTTTATGCAGTCTATTTGTTGCATATTAGTTGTCTCTTTCTTCTGTTGCTGCACCTGTATGACTTGGGAAACACCTCAATGCATCTCACTCGGCAGCAAAATTCATCACAAAGTCATTGATATCAACATCCTAGCAAAACTCAAGTAAATCCCAAATCTGTGCTTGCATTCAATGCACACAGCATTGAAGGGATTTGCTGCTGTTGTCCTCTAGGCAGTGGTAGAACAAAATTTTAAAAACAGTTCTCAATCTCAACACTAGCATTTCAGATTTCCCACCTTCATACAGGAGCTCAGTTTACAGCAGAAGTCTGACAATATCCTGAAAATTGTTGATATTTTTCTGGAAATCTATTTACATAAACTAAAAGGGAAGCATCAAAACTTACAGGCAAACCCCTCATCTCKGCCCTTAACTTTAACATGAGAAATGGATTTCAACTTCAAACTTTTTAGGAAAAGGCAGACATTATTTTAAACTTTAGACCTTACACCTGTGTAATTCAGGCTTCTTAGTTGAGATCTAGCTTGGTTCTAGTACCAGTCTGATTCCCCACTTAAATTTAAATTTTGTCATTTGGGCCTAGCTTTAATTTAAATGCTGAAGATTTTTCAGGTGCCTTCCTTCTTCTAGCATCAAGCAGTTTCAGCTAAAGAGATTTGTACTCGAAATGCATCCATTCTGCATTGGTACTGTTAAATTAAGGGTGATATATATGTGTTTGTGGGCACAGTGACCTTTATTAGCTCCTCATTATGTTTGAAAATAGTTCTTGTTATCTGACTGAATGAATTATGCTGAGCATTGTTATGGCTCAGATAACCTATGGAAACTAGTTATTTTTCATGATATGTTAAATGTTAAAACTAACAAGCAGTTAGTTAAGCATTACACTGGAGACTATCATCATGTCTTGGAACATGCACTTTTAAGACTGTTCAGATTAAACATGAATCAAAGCACTTCAGCTTCAGGGATGGAACTGGAGGTGTACATCCCTCCAGACAGAAATGGAGTGTAAAATCCAACACAAATTGCTTTTAAAATTTAATAATTCACAAAATCTATGGTTAAGCACAGCCTGGCTGGGATAGATAAGTAAAATAAATACTGCAAAGTCAATTTTTAATAATCTGTGGCATGAAATCTAAGCACAAGAGAAAACATTTCACAATCAAGTCAGAAGCTTTTTGTAAATGATCAAATGAGAATTTTAAACCCCCTCACCTACCAATGCAGAATACATCCAGTTTATCCTTTAGTCCACACAGCATACTCCTTCATTCCTTTGTTTAAATGCCTTTTAATTCTAATAGAGCCCTTGTTGTAACCCCTTTTTTAGAACTAGAGCTATTTACATCAACCTCAGAAGGCGGCAGACAGATTCTGGAGCCTCTTCTTTCCTGGTGAATTGGCATATTACATGCAGTCACAGGAAATAATGTAATTAGTTCCTGTGCTAGTCTGGTAACAAGTGGTCTGGTATATTTATCTAATTGTTGAGACAACACATTTACAACTGAAGGGATTTTGTTATAAGAGGTTTATAATACTCTGATTTAGGCTGATCTTCAGTTTCTTAGTGCCAAGTAAAAACTGGCCTTCAAGCAACATTTTTCTATGATGAAGAATAAAATCCCAGATGGATTATGACAAGTCTGTGTTGTCCTAAAAGAGAAATCAAAATGAAAAGCTGGGAAAATTWAATGGCAAGGATAATATATATACACACACTCGTTCAGGGGGAGAGAGAAAATGTGAAGATTTGTACGTATTTTATGCATCTGGAACCAGCACGCTAACATGCTGTTTATGCTAAGAGGTGTACCATCTGCAAGGAATAAAGAAAAGGGAGAGATTATACTATATTATGGGGAAATCATATTTTGACTTTATTATTATGGCTGTGGCTATTTTATGAAACGGAGGTAGATTAATAATTGTCTAACCAACCAAAAAGGAAAGAGAAAGCAAAATGGATTTTTCAGAGAATATTTCTCATGCAATAATAAGGGGCTTGTGCAATAGAGCAGAAGGAGGAAGGGAGGGCAGCGACAAGAAAGGGAGACTGAGCCTCATGGTAGGAGAGAGGTGAGAGCTTGGGTGTCTGCAKGGCTGAGTGTGGCTGCAGAGGAAAGGGTGAGTGTGTATCAGCAGCCACAGGCAACATAACCAGTGAGAGAAAAGGTCCTCTGGTGTCCTGGACTTACACAAAGAGCATCCCAATGAGCCTCAAGACTCAGCTGCATGTCCCCTAAGCACAGCTGCCTCCTGGGGTGCCTGGGCGTGGGCAGAGGAGAGGCAGGACAAGGGGTTGCTGCAATGCAACCCTCAGTGCTGAGAGGAGATCCTGTAGCCAGGGCCTCATCTGGGATGGGATGTGGGCCAGGGCGGCTACTATGTTCTCTTCCATCTCCATGTAAGGTCCAGGGAACCAGGCTGTCAGGATGCAGAGGATGATGACACTGAGAGTCAAAAGTGGGTCCCTGAGTTGTAAGCTGTTAGGAAACGATCTTCTGGTAGGAAACTGTCGGGAAAACACACAGCCTTTCAATCTAAGTTAAAGGAGCTAAAAACAGGTAAAGCTCAGCCCTATACCGAGGGTCTGGACCAGACCTCCTGCGYCTTTTATTTACATCCTCTCACTATAGAAATTTGGCATATGCTATTGCTCTTCTTACCCCCCCTCTCCTGCTCCTCATCCAGGCCACAGGCCTTTTGTTCTGAATGGAAGGACAACCCTCACAAAGGGCCCTTTTCCTGAGAGATATTGGTTTCATTTTCAGTGGGCTAGAAATGCATGTGCTGCCATGCCCTGGGCCTTTCAATCACCTGCCAAGAGCACTCACTTTTCATTGTTTCCATTTTAACGCTGCTCTTGCAGCTGCAATTGCAGCCACTTTGAATTAAATCTGGGTTAACAGTCTGAGGACAGATAAGCCCCAAGAGAGGAAATGATGTAAATCCAAATGGCAATTCTTTAACCTATTGCTTATTATGACAGGCTGGAAGC
The DNA here is from genome assembly GCA_018881555.1 of Amblyornis subalaris. NCBI lineage: Eukaryota > Metazoa > Chordata > Aves > Passeriformes > Ptilonorhynchidae > Amblyornis > Amblyornis subalaris. Next base: position 9,139,378 of record JACAXG010000010.1, read on the forward strand.
CCTGCGTGCGATCGGAAGCAAAGTGCATTTTTGCAGTCTATTCTCATTTGCATAAACCTTTCTCTTGGTATTTGCATAATTTTTCAATTAATCACCAGGACAATACTCTAACTCCTGAACATCCCTCTCCCAGGCATTTAAGGTATTCTTGCTAATATAAAAGCTTTAGACAACGATGATGAGGCCAAGACCTGGCGTTTTCTATTTATTTCACATGTAAAACCCCGTCCAAATGTTTACTGTACCTTATACTCCACAACAAGTGCATCACTGATTACTGAAAAAGCACAGATGGGACGTAGACAGTTTTTCATTCCTTGTTCCATATGATAGAACTCAACACATCTGGTATGCTATGAAAAGCATCTTTGCACTAATTTGTTTGTCAGTATCTATTGAAAGGACTATCTGTCATCCTGTCGCATTTTGGTTGCCCTGAGATGTCTGAAGACAGGACTAGTCACAAATTGCGACTGCTGGCCACTGRGGAATAACTGGTAGAAACCACCAGCTGTTCAAGGATCATCAGTGGTGGATTTGTTTTGTTTTTTTTTTTTTTTTACATTTTATAAGTGGAAATTTCATTGCAATCTCTCCTCAAGACATTTTGTATTTGCAAGAAGAAACCAAATCACTTGAGCAAGAGACAGTTTGTTTGTCCTTGCTGTCTGTGTGCACATTTCCAATCTGTTTCTACAGCTGGGTGAGTTCTCTTTGACTGGACAGGAGTGATGCAGGGGGCAGAAAAAGCGTGTGCTGGTGATGTACACTGGGTGATCTTAACACTTGCCTTTGGATGCTGCATCTTTTATGTCAGGAACCTGACCATAAATAGATTGGTTTGTCAGGGAAAAGTAAAGATCCTAAAGGAACCTTGGTGTTTATATGAGTTAATCAATACAGGTTGAGAATGGTTTTTCCCATAGTTCTTCAAGCTGATCATCTTCTTGAAAGACAGCCCTGTGATTTACAATTTGTTATGTTTATTTTACCTCATCTCCTTGCCAATGAATCAAAATGTTGGATGTCCTTTATTTTCCAGTCTTGTTGTATTTTCTTATTGTAAATGCTTTATTGCATCAAATTCTGATTGTGTGGCTAATTTAAACCATTTTTCATCAGTCAAGAGCTGTTCTGGCATGAGAGTGCAGATCTGACTGAAGGAGTGAGTTTCAGATTCTATTAATGGTTGGGCAATATATACATAAAGAACTTTCAGAAATATGAGAAAGCCTATGAAACACAGTGGAAAGATTCCCATGACCATTCAATGGGCACATAGCTTCCAGAAATACTGGATTGAACTGCCTGTGGTTAATTAAGTACTCATGCATTCTTATAATTAATCTGAATGATCTGCAATACAGCAGCATAACTTGCACTTAATGCCAGCCATTTCAAAATAATGAGAAGCTTTTTCTATTTAATGACACATAATCCTTTGAAACTACTCATCTGAGTAACAGGCCATACCTTGTTTCTCCAGTATTATTGAAGGAACAACCTTCAATAACTTATCTGTATGGGAACAATAATAACATCATGTATGTTTACTAGCTCTTCGCAAGACTGCTTTGGGTGCCCAAGCTGAGCTCCTAAGCTTTGAACAGGAGTCCCACATGAGTTCTGCCTGAAATTAATGCTCTGTTGTGATCCAGTGTACCCCCCAACTGTGATTATTCTTTCTCTCTACTAATTACTGGATTACATATGAAAGATTTAAACCAAAATCAACCTAGTAATTAGAACACCTTCACACAAGAGTTATCCTCTCCAATATACATAGATATTGAATAGTTTAGGGAACTGATAAAAGATGAKCAAACCTTCCTTATTTTCTGGGAACCTGCAACATTTACTGACATTTTGGGTCAGATGTTTCAGATGGTCTGGGCAAACATGCCAGTTAGCACTATCTGAAACACTGGCTTTCTCAGTTCCTCTTGTCCCACACATGACTTGTGCCCTAACCACTTGGATGATCACAATTCCTTTTATCCAAACACGCTGTCTAGGCAGTACCAATTTACAATATTTGGAAGCTGTGGTTATTTAAGAACCGGGTTTTTTAGGTTGCCTCTGGTTTGTAAGTATCCAATTCGCAGAAATAAGAAAAATAATGACTAAATTTATTAACCCCAAAATACATCTCAGTCTAACTGATGCAATACTGGCAAGCCTGAGAAGGAAACAAAAAGTTGGCTCAGTGTCAGAGGCTCACCCTCAGACAGATGTCTCAGGAAGGTATTGAGTGCCAGCCAGCAAAACTAAAGATGCACCATGATCCTGACTAGCACTATTTGCAAGAAGATCTCCCCACTGAACACTGAAAGAATTGTGCCCAGAATTGGCAATTGGATGTGATGGAAGAGGATGGTCCTCACTCCTGCCAATACCTAGATTACAGCATATGACAATACTGCCAGTGTCTTGTGTTCTTAAATCCATTTCATGTCTCTAGTGGGGTAGACCTTGCTAAAGTTGTGTATGACAGACTTCTACTTTGCTATGGAAAAAACTCCATAAATCAAGCAGACTAGTAAACCAGAATAGTTATGCTGAGAAAATCCTTAAACATTAAGACAGCCTTTCATGACTGCAAAGAACATTTTGAGCTGAATAATTTGAGGACTAAACAGCCCATAATGTAGCTGGTTTCACATAAAGKATAATTTGATAATGAAGTGTTTTCACACAATTTAGGCTTTTCAGATGGCTGCTTAAACACAGAGGTGTGGCGTGCACTAAATGAGATTATGCTCTAAAAAATGGTTGCAATGAACATGTAGTTGATGTGGAGAGCAGCAGTATGATGATGCACCTTGCATTCATATAAAAATTAATTTCTTGTAACATTCAAGACAAACCAACTACTTTTAGTATTTCCTCTTTCACCCTAACATTAAAACTGAGTGTCTCACTTTTTTGTCTTGGCTTGAAAATCAGCTTTGTGGTGGCAGGATTCATYGCAGATTGGATGAGGTTGAAAGGAACCTCTGCTTAGTGTCTAGTCCAACTCCCCTGCTGAAGAAGGGCCAAACAGAGCAGGTTGCCCAGGACCCTGTCCAGTTGGGTTTTGAGTATATYCATGGGTGGTGGCCCCGCAACTAAAGCTGGTCCAGGCAGGGGCAGTTGAAGGTGGCCAGGAAAAACATCGTGGGTCTGAGGCAGAGGTTTTAGCAGACCGATAAAAGACTGCACAAGGCCAGTAAAATGTGCAGAAATATTTTGCCTTGGTTCTCTGATTTCTACCCACAAGTTTATGAGAGACCTTCACATATGAATATTACATTTTCCCAGGTTTTCAGTAGGTGGTTACCCATAAACCAGAAATAAATTCTTATCTCGTCTGAGAATCCCAGTGGAGCAGCCAGAACTCCTGGAACCGAGACTTCACTTTTCTCCTTCATTCCTTACTCTGCAGGTCTTTCTATTACAAATCCCATTCCTGTAGAAATGCAAAGCCTTGGAGGAAATCTGATGAGGAGAGCTTTTACCAGGAGACTTTCTGTATGTTTTACATTCAGTGGAACAGAAAATCAGAGTCAATTTGACTGATCCTGCTTACACTCAAAGCCAAAGCTAGACAACACAGGCCAGGCACCTGAATGGCAACCCAATTTTAGCACCATTTGATTTAAACTTCATAGGACATTGCAAGTTTGGGCAGCTTTTTTTTTCCCAGTGTCATACACTGACTCCATCAGGGTCAAACAAATAAAACTTTATTTGAAAATTCCTTACTTGCCTACTTCTGTTTGCCTTAGTGTAAAATTGATGTGACAGAGATTTCTGAAAACCCTTTCTTCCTGCAGGGATTAATTCTGGTGGTACTCTGTGTGTTAGGGTTTTTTATAATCTCTGCTGGCTGTGAAAAAGGACTGTAACACCTATGGAAATGACCATGCCCTTTGCTTCTGCCGATTTTCAGTCAATACAGAAAGTCAAAAGTACCACAGACTGAGACAGGAGCATGATGGGAGAACTCAAGGTCGGATTTTTATTTTCTTTTCAAAGCTGCCACATTTCTCCTACTTCACTGGCACCTTCATTCTTTCAGGCGAAGCAAGAGATGGGAGACCTGGGAGCTGAATGGAGAGTGTACAACAACAGGAATCGACCCATAACTCTCGAGTCTGACCTATGAGGGGATTATATCCTGAATGCCACTCCCAGCTTTACCCTGAAGAGCCATTTGAACGCGTGTTGCTGGAGGCAGACACACACACCAGCGAGGAGGATGCAGAGGCTGGCTCTGCCTGCCTGTAGTGGCATGGCCCTCCAGAGAGGCTCCCAGCAGTGGTTTGCAGGTTTTCACTCTGCTGCCAGGTCTCCTTTCTGGGTGCATGTGTCCTGTGTGTCCTGTTGACCAAATCAATGCCAGCTGAATTGGCTGCAATGATTTATTAACCATGGAAAGGCATGGAGATAGGTTCCCTGCACCACTCAGAATCTCTTTTAACCTAACATCAGTTGATGGCAGGCATAAATCCTTAAAAACTCTCAGCATCTTTTATGAATGGAATGAATACTTTTATGCAAATATGAGCTGTTCTGCTGAAGTCACTTAGGTTTATGAAACACCCATAAATTCCCTGAAGGTTTGCAGCACCAGGACACAACAACCAGCCACCAGCAGCTTCCATAGCAGCGATCTCTATTTTTGAGACAAGCATGAAACCTATTTTGGAAGATGCTTTGTGCATTCCTATAGCTCCTTCCAGCTTCAGAGACCACCCGTGAGCTACCTAGGGCTGATATTTGAAATCCCATTCAGCATTTGATAAAGGCAGACGAAAAATAAGCCACAGTAGGTAACACTTGGCCTCTTCTATTGACCATTAACACTATTAATATAGTGTAATTTGGACTACAGTCTTCATAGGAAGGTACATGGTGATATCACATTTCCTAAGTGATAACTTTAAACCTGGGGACTGATCTTGTGATTCCTTATGTGGAATGTGACACACAGGCACTTAAACTTACTCTGCTCCTATGACTTCCATGTACTTCTTTGCAACTGCCACATCCCTGCCACTGCAATTTTGCTACAGTCTTTATGAAAATGGTTAAATTGCTAAGATTTAAGGCTCTTAGGAGAGCAGCCACAAGGGAACATTGTCCGTATCAGAGCCGACAGGAAATTTGTTATTGACAACAGTGTGGACAGGCTTTTACCATCTCTCAAGACAGATATGCTGGTGGGAAGTAACACTTCATTTGTGACTTCCAAGACAGTATATCTTAAATTGCAATGGCTTTGAGGGGGTAAAAAATCAGTGCTGGAACTCTTAATACATCCAGGTACATCCAAATTTCCCCTGGGGATGGGATGACTTAACTGTCATTTCAAGTTTTATATTCTTCCTTTAAATCAGCTATTTCATTTAAATAAAAAGGTTCTATATTCTGGGATGGAAATGCAGCTGCTTCAAGTAGCCCTGCAGCATGCTGATTTATTACTGACTATATACTCCTTSAAGGAGAAGATTCCTTAAGAAGACATTCTACATCCAGCTCCATATTTCTTGCAACGTAACACTTTGCATTAATCCCACCATATCTGTTATCCATGAAATTTGTGAGAAAAAATGGAAAATAAGGTAATTACATATTTGGATAAATACATTTGCAGGATTTAATGCTCTGTGTTCACATGAATAAACTACTCTGCTGTCTGCTATTAGAGATGTTAAAAGTTATATATCTGAAAAGGATCTTTTCTGCATAAATTGAGAAATGAAGTTTCCACATCTACTTTTCTGAAACTGTATCTAAGTGTCAGTAAAAGTAGGCTTAGGATGTACCTTAAAACCCCCTCCAACAAACTGTGAAGGGAAAAACATTTATTTTTGCTGAGAGTCTTCATTTGCATTTGCTTTGTAAGGGACAAAAAAACCCCCTCCCGGACGCACTTTTTCTGTTAAATTAAAAATTGAAGCCTGTAATGTTATATACCTTTGTATGATCATGGCTTCAGAAGGATTACTATACAGTAAAATTGTATGAACTCTCCCAASGATGGCTCACATATATAGTTTTTCACCAAGACTGGTTTTCTTCATGCATAAACTGCACTTTGTAAATTCCAGCAAGCACTCACCCCACTCCTCCCCCACCCCCCCAAACCTGTCTTTGTATCAGAATGAGTGCAAGTCCCATACCTGGAGCTCACATTAATTTTTAAGGAAGTCTGTCCTAACAGTTCTGCTGTTGTTAATGTGCAGTCAAAGTCCTATTGAACTGAGCTCCAACAGTAAACCAGAAATGGATACTGGAGTATGGCTCTCTGAAGAGAAGAAGGAAGTAGAAAGTTTTCTACAACTATATACTTACAAAATCAATGTTGCTGTGGTGGATACAAGGCTGATGCTTTTTTATTTCAAATAATAAATATATTTTACTCAAAAAGATCCAGCTATGCTGAAGCATAGGTTGCACAGACCCATAAACTTTTACATGGTTTGGCCATCAGGGAAGGACCATGAGCCACAGGATCTTGAATATAAGTCGGATATGGACTGTTGAGACCAAGAGACAAGTAAATAAAGACCTGAAGCTGAACCATGTTAATACTCCCTAATGCCTAAAATTGTTCCACAACAGAATGTACTACCCAAAATCAAGGTACAGGTGGGGATACTCCCCATCTGATTGCTGCTTTGTGCAGGATGGTGCCATTGTGTCTCCTGGTACTGCTCACGACCAGGAGACAGAGACTGAATCAGTAGGAAAATCCACCAGTCCTTCTTGGACACCACTTCTTTCCTTGTCTCTTGTGCAAAATAAATGAGGAGGGAGTGCTGATGGCTGGGTGTGACTTCTCACACTGGGCGAGCACGTGATTCATTGCTGGATCCCATTTTTTCCTCTGGGAGAATTCATGCAGTTAAACAAATAACCTGAGGTCTTTCTGCAACGGGGCAGTTTGAAATTAATGAAATTCATGCTCATATATAATAAGAAAAGGTAAAATGGGACACAAGCCATTAATAGCATCATCAGCTTGGAGAAATTGGGGAGCCATCYTTAGTGCTGCACATGAGCACACTGTGGGCTGCTTCCGGCAGCAGCCTTAGGGAAGAGCCTTGCTTTAAATAAACAGCAAGRCTTTTTCAGGATTATACAGCTGCTGGTTTTTGAATATGTCTGCACAACATAATGGTCTGGGATGTATCAATTGTTACTGCAAGATCAATATTATACAAGAACTCCYTCCCTGCTCACAGCAAAGTCTATTTTGGCTTAAAAGCAGCTGAATGGTGGGAGAGAAACACAAACAAATCTTAGATTCCTAGCTGCCATTTTAAATTAGCAATCTAATTTTAACTCAATCAGTCTTTTCACTTTCACCTGGAGACCTGAATTTAAAATCATAATATCTCCCTGCAAAAGTGTGTTGCCAGAATAGGGCCAGGCTATTTCTAAGATAAAATGTTGTTATACCAGTGTGCTAAGATGCAATTTTCTTCTTTTATTGCCCGAATAGGAAGAAGAAAGAATTAAAAAAGATAAATGAGATACAGATTCCAAACAAAATGTGTCTCTAATCGGATATTTCTGTAACAAGATGTATTCCAGCACAGTATATATTGAACCATGGTATTTTAGGGTCAATATCTGACATACTTTATGCATAGTGTTAACAAAATATGATGCACTGAAATAAAAAAGGATTTTTATTGCTGGGAACACAAGCCAAATACTGCAAAACATGTTGAATAGGGCAAACTGGTTACAAATGCTCCTTCTATACAGACCTTTGAAGAATAAAACTTCTCTCTCCATGGTGTGACAGCCTGGTTTTTAAGATTACTTGCCGGTGTCAGTTGAATCACTGCTACACACAAACTGTCAAGTCTAGCAGACAAGCATGAGTCTGTATCCCTGTTACCTGCTTCCATTTGTTATAGACCAGTTAATAATATCAATCCCATACATCACTTTTTCCAAATGTGTAGGGAAGGGACTCCCTGTGCTAATACAAATTCAGAAGGATGTAACATGACATCCCTCCCTTTTTGTGCACAGTTTATATTATTTGCTTTCATAGTATGAATCCTATTATATCCTCTACAATAAACTGTTCTAATGGGTGTTTTTTTCCCCAGTTACTTAAAAGGGCACATGCAAAGCAAGTTAGTACTTCTGTAAAATGAGATGGGTAATTTTAGAAGAGGCTGCTGCTTGTAATTCATTGTCATTATACAATTCTTATTTTTATAAGACATGTCAGATAATAAATCCCAATTTACATTCATATCCTCTGTCTCTGGATTTGAAGAAGCATCTTAATCTAAACAGCAGTTGGGATGATGATGAGTGACTGTCTTGGACTTCTGCATTCACCTCGCTTGTCCTCAAGTTCTGATCAGTGTAATTTTGCCACAGCTGAGGAAAGTGCCTTTACTTCTCCCCATCACTGAGGAAAGTGCCTGGCCTTCCCTTCCACTGCTAAGTAGGGCAAATGGCAGGAGGTGCTCACCATGTTACAGGTCAGAAGTCATCTGGGTCACTAGCAGGACATTTTGATACAGTCTGGCAAAGCCTACGGAGCAGAACTCCAGTAGGAAGGCTTCCAGGTGTCCTAGATTGCAAACAGTAATTGGGCTCGTTTTCAAAAACCACTACATAATTAAGAGAAGAAATGTGCATTACAAATTGTGGAGGACTTGGATCTCAGAGAGGTAGACAGTGAAAATTTAATTTGCCTTCCATGTGCAGCAGAGAGAACTGTTATTTGTGTGATTAAGAAGCTGAATGGGTTATTAATTACCCGGATATATCTCTAACCAGATCTTACATGATGGTATCATATGGAACAGTGACAGAAACCCCTCAGAGCCCTGCACACTATGTCCTGTAAGTTCATTCTTTTTCATTTGATTTCTGTGGTTGTTTCCTTTCACAACTGGAGAAAAACACAAGAAATCTTGAAATGGCTTAGTGGTCTGACTTAACATCAGAGCAGTTCTTTTTATGCAGGACATCATTCTCTCCGTTTGCCTTCAGAGGAAATACTGGACCATGTCCTCCTGACRTGGAGCAGCAACTCCTCCAGACATGGCACTGACACGAGCTGTGCTCAAAGAGATGGTCCTGCTGATTTCACAGGCATTTTCCATCCACAGCTTTCTGTCCCATCTGGGCCTGGATATTTATTGTATCATTGCCAGAACCTTGACAGAAAGAGAAGCAGCTCCACTGACACAGCAGATGAGAAGATCCTCCTGAAATGTTTCAGCACAACTACTCACGTTGAAAAGAGCCAGGAACGGTGGATGCACTTTTCTGAACACAAACACACATTTCCTGATAGACTAGGGGTGCTCTGCTGTACAGGTTGCAAAAAAAGGCTCATGCTGAAGCCCTAGCTCTCCAGCAGCTGCCACGAAATCTTAACTGCAGACAGAGGAAAGAACATACTGCCCAATACAATCACGCAAGGCACAAAGGAGGGTTGGTAGCAGTCTGAATGCTCAGACTGAAAAATTGGATAAAACAATTGTCCAGTGATGCACCTCCATTCAGCTTTTGACATGGACAAACTGCAAATGCAGGTCACATGAACCCATCAACCCTTGTGAGCAGTTTTTATGGTGAAAATGCTCAGAGGCCATTAGCTGAAGCAGTGTTCCCTGCCAAGGCCAGTCAGACCACGCAGGGTATGTGGGACCCATCCTAACCTGCCATGCCCAAATTCTGAGCCAGGCCTGGAGATGAAAGGCAGGAACAGTTATCAATGCCACCTACAGTGAGAAACTTACCCTGGCATGAAAATAGGGTAATCTCCCACCTGGGCACAGACGTAATCTGTAGCAGACAAGAGCTTGAAGGGGTTGTGAATTCCTTCAAAAGAGTTGAAACGACATGTGCTGATTCCTATTTCATCTTTTGGAACACTAGGGGAATAAAAATTGACTACATCAACAGCACTCCTGTAAATCATTAACAGGAAAATCTCCTTGAGGAAAACTCTACCGATTTTCCTTGGGATAAACTGATTGTAATAAAAAACTGTAAAACACTTTGTTCCTCTGTTCATGTCTTTCCAAGTCTTACTCAGACAGGCACCTTTAAAAACTGAAATACAAATCATTATAATCAAAGTAGGGAGTAATATTATATTTTAATAGTAAAATAATATCAAGACTGTAATAAATTATATAAAAACAGCATTAGAAAACCTATCTAAGATATTGAATTATTATCTGAGGTGAAGTTGTAGAGTTATAAGTTCATACATAATAATGAAGCTTCTGTTGGCAACATAAGTAGTGTTTAAACTGTAGAGTTTAAACTCAGTTTTTACTGAACAAGAGCTTCAGAAGAGGAAGGACACAGTGGAGAGGGCACAGCCTCAGATAAAGGAGCTGTTATCATCCACAGGCTGTGTGTGGAGTCCCCTACAATTGAAATAACAATTAAAATAACAGCAAGGAAATTGTATGAATCTTGGGCCATTGTTAACACTATCTCTAAAAAAATCAACCAGAGAAGCCTCTGGATTCTGGAATATCTGGTAAAACAAAAACCAAAGTGAATTTGCATTTGAAAACAAGTTCCCATTTTCCTTTGCAAATGACTCCAAAGAATATGACCTGCCGTGGATGTGGTAATTCACATTTGCTAAGGTACAAATGGCACCTCCTTGAAGTGTTTGATGAAAATTTAATGTTACCTCTGAAGCCTTAACCATGAGAAAAGGCCAAGCATGACCCAAGTGATGCACTCCCGTAAGATGACGYGGCTGGGTCAAAAGAGCATGTGCTGCAAATACCAGCCGGTCCCTGCAGGGTCCTGCTGCACCTGAGAGGAYGATCCATCACCTGGCTTGTTCTCCAGCGTTCAAACAGCGGGGGGAAGACCCTGGCAGGGCAAGACCGAGGCTGTTAATGTCACCTGTAACTTGCGTGACTTTAACTGAAGTTTGCTTCCAGCTGTCTCAAGGGACACTGCGAACTGCCACAGCAAGGGACGAGCCCTGCCCTGCTCCACTCCCAGATGCTACCGAAGGATGCCTCTCCTCTCCTGCCTCCTGCACAGCTCTGATGACTCTGAGACTAATATACCTGGGAGAGTTTAAAAAAAATCCTGTGGAAGCCTTATCTGGGTATCAGCACTGTGTTTTGCTAATAAGCTTCAGATAAACGATGCCTATAGCTTGCTGAGCTGCTTGAGCTGATAAGTCATTACAAATGAATATCTGAATAGAAAATATACTGTACTACTGAACACAGATCTGTTTCTAATGAAAACAAAAAGACAAAGGAGGGCTGAGATAAAGGAAACAGGCTTCCCCTGGCTGGAGAATGGAGACTTAGCTCAGACTGGTGCCTCCACAAGACAGCCAACCTTATTTCTACAAAGCCTGTTCTGCTACTTCATTTCCACAATGGCGTTAACAAGGTGTTTCAAAAGATGATGGATGAATGTGTTACCCTGCTGAACCCATGGCAAAACTGCCTTGGTTCCCATGTATGAAGTTACATCATGCTGTGTGTGTGKGTTTATTGATCTCTCTCTCTATATAAAATACTGTTTAATACAAGAGAATCAGGTCTTGTCATGCCCTGGGTAAGTAAGTAGAATTAAACCCATAGTAATTATAGCCCATGTAAGCCTGAGAGAAATTATATGACCTGTTGAAGGCTGCCCTTCCCACTTTTGGTAGAAAATAGCTTGAAACTGAGAGTGTCTGTTTTTCAGGATGATGGAATTTGTGTAAGAGTCATCAGTCTATCAAAACCTCTTCTAAATCTCCATCATTATCTACCTGAATTTTGCATATTCAACCATGCATTCATGGATGCAGACTAGAAAAGCTTTTATTCTAGAAGCAAAAATCTACACTTTTCAGCTTCTCAAACTCAATTGATTTTCCCCCTGAAAGAGAAATAATTTTTAGGGAATCTTTGGTTTAGGTTAGATTTAGAAAAGGCKGGACAGACTTTGAATCAGATTGTTAAAAGTTAGCGACCTTGATCCGTGCCCTCAGATGTTCTGAAAGAGGAGAGAGGGTTCATACTCCTGATAAGCGGTCTTTTTAAAAATAAACACTGAGCAATGAGGACGTTACTGYTGCATTTAAATTACCTATTTATTTAAAGTAACCTTCAAGACCTGATATTTTCTTTTGCTTGAATATGATTTATCATGAAAAAGAAAGCTGCATGGTTAGTGAGAATACATGGACATTTAGCTATTTTTCCTATTTGTTAGTGTAAATATTTTTATTACCATCTGCTTTGTTGACTAGCAGCCTGCCAGGAAGGAAGAAGCCACAGAGTATTTTATTATGCAAAAAGACAAGTAAGCTTACACTGGATTTCTGACTTCAAATCTGTCTTTTGTCAATAACCCAGACAGCATTTTATCTTTGCAGAGCTGATCATYATCTGCCGAAAGAAAAGCTCCTTAAATAAAATAACAACTGAATATAACCATTTTTCCCTCAGCTAGCCATGAGCTTTTGCAACATTCCTTGCAATTAATGATGCTACCACTCAGCAGTGACTCACAGGGATTGCTTAGGTATTTGTGATGGGATCGTATTTTCCTAAGTTGCAATGGAAGTATCCTGTGCTTAGGCAGAAAGCTTCCCACTGGAGCACCAACAGCTGCTGGAAACCTTTTGTCCTGGTTTTTAATCATAACTTCATTAATAAGGTGTCTGGAGTGATGGTACAAATATGGGATGTGCTGCAGGAGGCAGAGAGGAGGGTGCCAGGATGGAAATGGTGGCACCAGCCATAGGGAGAGCAYGGCCAGATTTTTCCAGTCTTTTATCACACTTGAACATTACTAAGGAATCTCTCTGTGGTCCAGTTACTTTTGCCCTTCTGTTYTGTTCTTGTTTATACATGTTCTCCATGGCACAGGTTTTGTTAGTTCAACAGCCTTATACTATCATCTCCCCTGCCCCAGGTCACCCTGTGAGAGGTGTGGCAGCCCTGGGACTGCTGGAATTGCTGGAAAACTGTGACCTTTGTCCCTCGGGCACAGGACAGGGATGAGGTGAGTGCTCTAGAGCCAGGGCAGGGCCTGCTCTCTGGGTTTGAGGAGCACTTCCCCAGGCAGGCTGATGCTAATGGTGACTGCACGTTGGCATTGGGCTGAAGGGAAGAGAGGGAGGGTTTACATGGGGTGGGTGCTGCTGCAAGCAATCAGTACCAGCAGCCCCTACTTTTTATCTCACATGCTCCCTAAATGTACACATCCGCAGTTGACGATTCCCAGATTTCGGMTGGGTAGAGAAAAGCAGGAAGGACTTCAACCTCTCCTCCTGTGGACACTACCTAAATTTCTGGGTTCTCTCCAGCATTCAGGCCTTCCTAACCACGAATAAACCCTTTGGACACGGTGAGCACAGACCTTGCTCCACGAATTTCTTCTGTCCCTTCAAAATGTACAAAAGTCTGGGGACTCAGGGCAGCATCTGAACCAGCTTCTAGGAGTACATTTGATTGTCCCAGCTAATCTAGCAGCCAGCAGCAGAAGACAAGGAGCACTCAGGGCTGTCTCTTATCAGAGGCTGTCAGGAGAGGGAGAACAGAAGCTCGCTGACTACACTAACACTGGCAGGAAATGATCTGAGTTTGGGCCACAGTGACCTTACAACAGGAACTAGTGTTTAAACATGGAACCTTGAATCATGTCTGGAAAATTTCTAATTTGTTTAGAAGATCTTAAAATATGCAGGCTGGACTAAGCTTCGAGATGATCTCCAGGAAAGGCCAAATCCATATTCCTCCGCTTAAGGTTTTTTTGCTTTTGCAATGATTAAAAGCACTCCCCTTTTTACATCTACAGCTTCYGCCTAAACCACACCACTTCCCCTCAAAAAAGTGTGTTATCTGTGTTTTCCCTTTTTTCTAAATTCTCCAATGCCCTCTGTCCTTTAAACGCTTTGACACGAGTGGTGTCCACTTACTACAGGGGCTGAAGAAGATCTAGGTTAGCAGGACTTTAGTTTATATCCAAGTTGAAACACTTGAAATAATTTCCTGAAGGGGTCCTTCCCCTTCTTTTTCATCCTGTAGAGGGAAGAGCTGCACCACATGATTTTCACAGGTAYAATTTATTTACAAGCAAAATCCACGTCCTGCTTATCCATACAGCCAGCTGACAGATGCTTGTTAGCAGGTGAAAAGAAGGCTACTTGTTAAAGTGCAGCTGCTTCCATATTTTTTTGCCAGCTGCATATCAGACACCACCTGGCAGGAATTTATTCATTATATATTACTTTAAAAAACAGTGATGAAATGCATCTGAAATGTTAATCTGGAATGTTTTAAGGACTAGGTCATTGATGAGGAAATACAATGCTAGTTTGCTGTGACTGGTATTGCTAGTGGCTATATTTGATTAMTTTTCTAGGTTTGCAAAGGAAAGAGCCATTGTCATTCTGAAACAATAAAATAGCAACAATTCTTTCCCATATTTATTAGTAAATAAAAGACGTGGTGGATTCTAGGTCACAGAGATTCAGCTGAACTCAGGCTTTTGACAAAAAGTTAAGCTCCTGTTGATAGCTAGAGAAAGCCCCTATATTCTTTGTATTAACATTTTATCTCACCATAATGGGACAATCGGAAAATCTCTTACGGGAATTGCTCACAATACCTTCATTTTACCTTCCTGGGGTTGTATTTTTAATGAGTCTCCTTGTCCTTTCCTCAGTTTATTATAAGTAAGAAAAAGTATTGTAGCATAAGCATAAGGAAAGTTCATTCAAGTTATACAACCCAATCATGGACAACTACCCAAAAGAGAAAATCTGGGTTTAAGTGAAGCATTTCATGTATAAGGTACTCAAACTGGAATAAAGGAACATACTTCATTAATGGTTTAAGTTTTCCTTTCCTTGGCCTCTTAAAAATATAACAATCCTCTYTCCCACAGGGCTGATCTGAATCCATATATCAGTAACAGTGAAAAAATAGAATTTCAGGAAAAGAGTTCATTTATAAGACTGGGACTCAGCTCCCAAGGAACATAATTCAGTTCTGATTATTATATTACTGGATCTCTTCCTGGATAATTAATAGATGGGATAATCTGTAATATATAATTACAAGAAGACCAAAGAGTTTCAATCTAATTTATTGACTTAGTATTTTATGAAATGGAAGTTCATTATAAAAACGAGGAAGTATTTTTTGGTTTGACCTTCTCTTTATTTAATTGATACTCCACAGAAACCTTCATGTTCATTTATTTTCTAACGATGTCATATGTGCTCTGTAAAAGTGGGTGAAGTCACATAGACTTTCTGTTATCACTTATTTACAGCAGCAGTGTAGCTCCAGGGCTTCAACCCATGAGAAGTTTTAAATATATCGATCCCTTTCTCCTTTCTCTTTATTCTGAACCCTGAAGGTGAAACAACACCTCCTGTAAGTCAGAGATGTGGCTTTAGAAGTGCTCTTGCATCATGGCAGTGCAAGCAGGCAGCTGGGTAAGATGTAAAGTCAAGGGAAAAAAACTTGAGGGAGAGTGAAAAGAAAAGGTTTGCCTGAGGTTTTCAAGGGATGCCAAACCGTCCCCTGTTAAATCTTTCTTGATACAAGAGAAAACACCATCTTCTGTTTCACCACAAAGAGGATAAGGCAGTACCTCTTGCAGGTTTCAGGAGCATGTGCCACAGTAAAAGGCATGATGTTTGTTGGATTTCCAGGTATAGTATTTTCCTGGAAATCATGTCTCACCAACTAGATTTTTCCTTTCAAAATTCTTATAGTCTTGATGTACTCTGAAAAAATCATAATAAAAATAATAAAAAAAAAAATAAAAAAAAAATTAAAAAAAAAATCTTACATCCACGGAAAAAGTGAAGTCAGGCTAAGATTTCTGATGAAATTCAGGCCTTTTGCTTGAGGAAAGCTGAGGCTGTAAAACCCAGCAGGACGGTGGGTTCAGGTGCAGCCTGGACAGGAGGATGTGGCTGTGCAGTGTGTGGCTGTATGCAGCTGGTCAGTGCCAACAGGGATGGAGGAGAGGAGCTGCTTGGCCTCCAGTCCTCTCCAGCCTGACAGCACTTGCTGAAGCAGCAAACGTGAGAGCTGGTGATTCCCAGCTCCCGTGCCAAGAGGATGCTGCCTGTGAGCCTGTCCAAAGCTAGCTGTTGACAGAAGAAATTAAGAATTTAAACCCGAGGATTAGGGGAAGCACCAAATCTCGTGCTGCTGGATGGCTTGATTTTCTCAAAACCAGGGTCTGTGAGGAGCCACATTTGGGCACTACTGACAWAGAGACTTGTAATGGCAAAGCAGAACTCAGAGCATTTCTAATGCAGCAGCCASGAACATGCTTAGATTAAGGATTTTTAAGGTCTTTTTTCTGTTTTCTTTCTCTTACATACTACCATTACAAAACACCTTAGCTGGCCTTAGGTTAGACAACACAGTAATATATCACTGCCTTTTGAGATCCACTGTTATGTCCTTAGTAGATACCTGTGAATCTTTGCAATTCTCCGTAACACGAGCAGAGTGCATCTACACTCATGATTTCCTGCAAATAAATCCCACAGGCAAATCAAGCAGTTTGTACTCACCTGCTGCTAGACATAAGCCACCTAACAGCAATAAAATGTTATGGATGTAAGTGAAAATTCCACTGAAGATTACAGCTGCACATAGTTTCATGTGTCCTTTCCCATAATTTCACTTTTTTTTCAGTTTTCAGGTATTTTCTGTGAGCTGCACTGTTCTATTTCAGATTGATAAACACAAATGGTTAAGGAATGAACGMCTACCATTCTCCTCATAAAATCTGATCATGACATTACACTTAATTTTATTTCAATTTAAATTTTTTTCTCTCATATACATATTTATTAAAAATGTCCTTGTACAATCACCACTTCTCTGTATTTTCAGGGTTTGGTTCTGCTACCACTAAAGTCACTAGTAAAAATAAATCAGTAGGAAAAGCAGGACTGGTTTTATAGGGAATGATAGATGAAACCAGCCGTATAGTAAATTAGTTACCGGGGGGTATTTTTTTCAGTATTCGGAACTGAAACAGTGCACAACAAACTTTGGTGGTTTCTGACAAAATTAAAACAGGAGAAAGCATTTTCTTTCTATATGTTCATTCAAACATACCAATGCTCATTCTACATGCTGCTTAATTACAGAGATCTAATTAAGCAAACAGAAAGAGACATGCAGAACTGAAGAATGATAATGGAAGATTAACTTCATTTCTCAAAAATTAGAAGATCTGGATTAAAAAATAATGTTATTTTTCCTCTACTATTTTTTTTACTTAAAGTTGAAAAATGAACTAATAGCTGCTTGGCTAAAGGTCATTTAAAAAAAAAAAAGAGCAGAGAAAGATTATGGTGTATTTTTTGGATCAGTTGTTTGAGCATCTTATCAGCCCAAGCTGCTCACAGGACAGTAAGTGTGGGTATGAAACAGATAACTATCTCATCAGATTGTACTGCTGCTGCATCTGGGGAAGCTGTACAGGAGCTCTCCAGCACAGCAACTATTTATCTTTGCATTCAGCAATGTGACACAGCAACACTGTTCAACCCATACATGCTTAGAGAGCTGCCTGTATAGTTCCATGTGCACATATGTATCTGTGCACATATACACATTTACATTTAAGGGATATGAAGATTCTGCAGGAATTAATGGAACAGGTTCTTGTTCTCCTCAGGGAAAGGAATACATTTAGCCATGTGAAGAGACAATAGAGAGATACAGGATTTTTGAGTGTGTGATTCATTCAGCCAATTAAGATGTCTAGTTTATAAAGAGATGAACTGCACCCTAAAATTATTAATTTCTCTCCACCAACTGCAGATGGAGTTTAGGCCATTTGTGGATAACTACAGTTGTTGTGATGGAGTTGTTCAAATGTAACATGGAGAAACAAGGAACTCTGCTAACAGGATAGGGGATTCTGTCCTAAGAAACTGTGAATCAAGAAAACATTTGGTGTAGGCCATCAGTATGAGCTTCTAACAAGTAAGTGTTAAAGAATTACTAGGGATAATTCACAAACACTGAACAGGAAAGTTGCAGCACATGGTGTTTGATGTGGTACAACCAGTGCCAGGGAACTTCAGCAAGATCTGGCATAACACAGGTGACATCTTAAGCAGGTTCAGAGAAGAATAATGAAAACAATCATGCGACTGGAAAGAATGCTGTATTATACATCATTTAAGGGATGAAAAGTATTTGGCTAAGTAAAGAGAAGATGGACGTTTGGACAGCAAAGGTTGTAAGTTACAGCAATTCTGGCTCCATACAAAGAGAAAAACAAAACACAACCAGGATGGAAACACTGTCACTGGAGATTTTCAGAACTTGACAGGACAAGGCTCTGAGCAACATGAGCAGGAGCTTGCACAAGATGACCTCTGGAAGTCCCTTCCAATCTAAATTACTCTCTGCTATGGTTCTATTAATTTGTAAATAGAAACTCAAGATTAGCCAWATGGAAAAGTTAACTTATGCTCTTTATGATCAAAGGGAGGTATTTTTAATACAAAAAATGTCATTCATCTTGCATGAAGATGTCATTATTTTCATCTCACTCATCTACTTCATAAGACATGCTGCAGTAAAGTGGCTTTTTTTGCTTGTATTAGTAACAAAATAAAATACTCGACTGTTTTCTCCCTTTCTCCGGCAAGCTCTTGCCTACAAATTCAAAATCACTGACCTCAGAAACAAGATTAGTCCTGTTACCTGAGCAGTAAGAATGTTTTCCCAGCTTGAAAACACATGTATAAAGAAATTCCAACAGCCTGGAATTTGATCAAAAAATTATGACATCTTTCAGAATGTTATGGAGTAACTACGGGTTTCCCATCTTCCTTCCACTTTTACATACATTCTGATCTAGAAGAAAGATGATTTTTTTTTTCTGCAAATGTAGCTTTTTTGTATAGAGAGGCAGCAGCTTTTGCTCTGCTTCTTCCAACAAAGCCAGATTAATAGAACAATGAGGTTAGGAGCACACTGCAAAAAACAATTCAATCCAAGAGCAAAAGAAAWAAGCTCCCAAGCCTATTTTAATATGTTTAAAACCAATATGTATTTATTTAAAAAGGATTAGGGTTTATTTCTGACTTAACTTTTTATAGGTAAAAGGAGGTGTTTCAAACAGTACACAGCCACCTACATCTAGAATAATGCTGTGATCCTTTGACTTTGACAGATAAATATCAAAATATCAAAAGACCTTTCACGTGAAAGGTCATCCAGATGAACAATATTGTTTAATTTCCACATACCACGAACAATACTTGCATAAAGAGAAAATAGGCAACCTTCTCCATCAAACTATTCCCAAAATATTAACTCACCAAGCTGTTTTCACCACTGCAGCTGTATGAAAACAGGCACCTTGGTCATACRTGTCCTGATTATTGTCTCTCTTGGTGTGGCATTTGTCCACGAGCATCTGAACGTGGAGATTAAAGAAGCAAATTTCTGTCTTTATTGGCATGGATGTTTTGGACACAGCTGCCCATTTGGTCTCAGCTGTGGAGTGAAGAGTGTACAGCATACACTACAAGGTTATTCTTCACAGGACCTGAACCGATGCCGGGCTTCTTCATGGCTGAAAAGATCTCATGACAGATTGGCCATCTTCATCTTCCAGTTTTCCTATTCAAGTAAGTTTTCCCTCTCACTCCTGTTAAAAGGCATCATCCTGTGAATTTAAAATTGTATCTAAAATATCTTCAGTTTCAGAACCGAGTTTTTCACCTTTTTAGATTATGTTTTCCATTAACCCTACAGTCATATATTTTTTTTTTAATAATTCTGATGAAAGATTCACGATATTAACCGATCTTAGACAGGAATTACTGCTTCTTGCACAAAAGCTTCATATTAGTACAAGACAGTGGARAAATACCAGGCATGCTGAAAAGTATGTGTCCGTACCTGAGCTTCCATCTAACCTAATCTGGTAGATTTTTTCATAAGGCAGATGTCTGACTACTTAAGTCCTGGTATATTGGCCAAACATTCCCAAGCAACTTTCTATTTTCATAGGCAAGCTCCACAGGCACTTAGGTTTTCCTGCGTCTTTTAAGAATTTTTGAACATTTTTCCTCATAGCACTGCACAAATGTCATGTCAGCACCAACTTAACTGTTCCTRAAACAACCTCATCTCAATGCCCAGTTAATTCTTTACATTTCTCCTGAGATAAAAATCATGATTAAAACACGGCGGAAATACTTTTTTTCCCAGCAAATACACCCACAGCACATTTGCCTTCCATGATCATTTCAAGCCTGTGTGCCTTCAAGGCAGAAAAGCACAGGCTTGGGTTGGTGATCACCTTTCCAAGAACTACAGATGGAGCATCCAACACTGACAAYGGAAGTCAGGGTCACCTTACCCACATCCTCTGGCTTTCGAAYGCTGCTGGTCTCAAATTCACTCTGATGTGAAAATCCAGGATGTTCAATGGGAAGTTACACATTGGATTTACTCAGTTGTGGATTAGGTAGCTACTTACACACCTACATATTGATTTAAGACAGTACACTTTTGTATCAATGCACAAATCTGTCCTGCTTAAGTGGACACAGTACACATATGACTTGTCTCAATCTGTAGTTACATTATTGTCAGACATTGCCTTAGAAAATGGCAAAAGGATTTCAYTCAAACTATTTGGCAGTGCTTTAAAAGGGTAAAATCAACCTCTAGGCCTAATACCTAGCTTTGTTTTATGTTTCAGAAACAAAACTTGTTAGAATGAGAATTCACTGCAGTGTCTCCTGGGGTGGGGGGTTTGTGCTTATTAGGATTCCTACTGGCAGAACGACACTTTGAATCCAATGTCCATCAACAGGTTCAAAAAGGCCCAACACGTTACCTTCACAAAAGAGTTAAGCCCATTACTGATACAGCATCCAGTGAAACTAATAAAAACAATCTATTATCTGGTATGTTTTGTTCCTGGGGATGTGTAAAACGAAAATCAATACGAACAATGTGAACATTTTGAGGCAACATTGGTGCTGCTTGTTTTTGAAAATAAGAATTGTTGCTTATGTCTGTACATTGTAAAATGTTCTAGTATTTCCTTTAGTTCACCTACTAGTTTTAAACAGAAGACAATAAGCTCACTGGGAAATCTGCCTCTGACACAACACTGAATTTCTCTTTATGAACTGAAAGCAATCTGTSTGACTAGGACATTGAGGACCAGCAATTTACTACCTCAGCTGCAATTTTAAGTGCTCACCCAATGCAGGGATTGAAGCTTTCATTCTGTAATTATAGAGGAATCAAAGAGTAGCACACTAATGTATTGAGCTACAATGCCAGCTATTTATAACCATCACTTCTCAGGCAATATGTTTTTAATATGTTAGGATGGTACRGTTGTCAAAAACAGTCCTTTTTCTTTCCTTTTTTTTTTCCTAACATAGGCTCCCTAAAATGGCTGAAAAATGCAAATTATTTTTACAGCTTATAGTATTACAGTATTTTTAAAGAAAAGATCCTGTGAAATTTATCAGGATTAGATAGGATTAGTTTTGGTCCTTCCTCTGTAACAAGGTACAAAGAACACCAGAATAAGATATGTACCTAAAAAAACCCAAACCATAAAAGCCAAATCACCATGACATGTAATGAAGCTAAGACAGTAGGTTTGGGTTCAAGGTCAGTCTACCAAGCCAAGATAGTTCACACCACTCCATTAGTCCAATCACCTCACTGAAAATGGCTGTTTTAATTCACTTCTTCAAGTATAATTCCTTGGCTACACTTCTACAGTAGTAATCTAATGAGTCTCAGGGAAGGGTTTGTTGTTTTTTCTGATTTTATCACCCATCAACTATCCAGATCACCAGCCTTTCCTCTGTCTAGATGAAATATGTGTTACAGATGACATTTGTTAGGTAGTTAGCTCCAGGCTCTAGAGAAAGCCATGCATACTTCTGTTTTTTTAAATTTTGGCTGTAAGAAAGCATCATGTGGATAAAACCATCACCTTTCTGTGAGGATAAACGAATTTAGGCAACATTAAGCTTTCCTTCAGGGAACTTTTCTTGGGTTCAGTGCAATTTATGAAAAAAGAGAGGAAAAAAATTGTTATGGAAGAAGGGCAAGATAACACTAGTAACTGTAATGTCCCTGTTACAAAAGATCTGCCTTATGTTGCATTCTGACCTTCCTGGTCTGTATGGAGGCTTGCACCTATACCTGACAGCTTAGGGATCCCGTGTCTCCAGACCTACCAAAAGCTGCCTTTCCCCCTCATGGTAGTGTCACATTGTCCTGGTCCTCTCTTGGTATTTCTGGGCAGCTTGCAAAGGCCTATGGTTCCTCTGAAAATAGGGTTGGCACGCTTCACTCTCAGAAAGTTCTACAGTGAAATCCTATTATGGTGAGAGCCCCTTTCCAGGTTATGCTGATCAATTCATTCAGCCCACTAAAGAGACTTATCAGCTTGTCCCTTATTATGTTGTTTGTAGACTGTCCAGCACAATGAAACCTTACATTTATTAGGGCTTTCGATGTCATATTATTGTACAAATAATTATTAATAATGGAAAAACAGGTTGAAATTATTCATGAATAACCTGTTATGAAGTTGATTTAGTGTCTGGAAAACCCTGACTTGCATACCCAATTAATTAATACAGCAGCTCAACACTCAAGTGATGCAGTTTTCGGCAGAAGCTCCCTGCACTGCTGTGGTCTGGCTGCGGCTGAGCCTGATGCTCATTCAGCAGGCAAGAGGTTTTCTGTGCTTTTCCAGCTCAGTGATCTGATGACACTCACCTTAACTAGTTTCTTGTATCCAAGATTGACTCAACTGAGCATTTTCAGGGAGGAAGCTGAAACACAGGGAAGGGTCTCCAGGGCAGACTGACAACACATCCTGGCAGTCCATCACACTTACCCAGAAACAGCCAGGATRGTTTATCCTCGTCCGCAGCCAGCTAATGGACACTTACAGACTCTGACCCATACCTGTTTGCTGTGACTGTCTCCATTTATCCTCGGATCTATAAAGGACTGAGGCACACAGGAAGCCTCTTGCATGCTTACACACTCAGCCCTGCGGAGGRGAA
This sequence comes from Amblyornis subalaris, assembly GCA_018881555.1. Lineage (NCBI taxonomy): Eukaryota > Metazoa > Chordata > Aves > Passeriformes > Ptilonorhynchidae > Amblyornis > Amblyornis subalaris. The sequence continues at coordinate 9,162,461 of JACAXG010000010.1, forward strand.
CCATTTACCTGGCAGAACAGATGGGCCCAGGGCTGCCCATCTCTCTTCTTGCTCCACACCAAGTCAATCCCAGGCATGTGAAAACACCAGGAGCCTCCATCCTCCCCCTCAAAAATTTCATCCAAATGTCTGTTCCCTTGGCTGGATACAAATTTAAAGAACCTACATGGGTTCAAGTGTCAACCCCTTACATTCATTTCTCTTACCTTGTTCACTTGGTCACATCTCTGATATCGCTGACTGATGTGGGATTGTCTGTACATCCAGTGCTGACAGCCAGGTTACTTTTTGTCACCCAGGAGGGATTTAATTGCTTTTTTATACACTGACTGCAGTGTAGAGTGTGCCCTTGATAGCAATATGAGTTTCAGGATAAAATAAAAAGCCAAGGTATAAAAATTCCTGCCAGCCAGCATGAAAGCAGAGACAAAGCTTTATCTTTTTTTTTTTCCTTTTTCAAAAATCAGTTGATTTTTTTTTTTCATGGAAAAGAAATTTTGCTGTATTATTCAGGAAAGGGAAATATTTTATATGAACAGATCTGTAAAAGTACTTTCATTTTGTGATAAAAGGATATGAGAAGGATAAATATGAGATGTAGGTAACATGAGCCATTACATTAATGAAGTCCAGCTCTCATATTTAACATTGGTTCCAATACAGACATATTTGTAAGGAGGATTTTTCAATGTACGTGCTATCTCTACCCATTTCTTTTCCATACTGTTCAGAGTCTATTTCTGAAATCCTACCCTACTGTTTTATCTAGCCTTATCCACCTGAAAGGTCAACGCTTAAGCTAATTGCCTTGAATACCTTTGGCTCAGGACAGGGCAGACTCCCTCTGGAAGTGTCTGTCTCCCTTATCATTTCACTGCAGAAAGAAGTTTTTCAGCCCCTGTGCCCGGTGTTAGCTGAGACAGAGCCCGTCACCAACACATAAAATTTCATATGCTATCAGCTCTAGTAATCTGTTTCTTGTGGTGACAAGTTTCCCAGTCTATTTTCCAGTAGTGACAAGGGCCTCTTTCTCAATGCCATATCCTCAAACTGTTGAGTAGCAGGTAGAATTTGTTTTTCTCTGGCCCCTTAGAAATATGCCATTTTTTCTGTGGAAGGAAGGAAGAATGACCAAAGGTTGAATTTAACTGATGATGCAGCTGGGAAGTGGTCCTAACAACTGCCCTGTGTGGTGCAACGACCCTGGTCTGGAGTAATTCTTTTACTTCCAGTGTCAGAGTGATTCGTGTGAACTGCTGAGCAGTCAAAACTACACAAGCACTATTATAACTTGGGGGGGTTGGTGCTGCCCATGTCGCATTGAATCATATTTCTTCTTATGCTTCTAAAGCTGAAGACAGATATGTAAACAAGAAAAAACTCAACCTGAAGTTCAGCTACGGTTGCCTCTGTTAAATGACATTTAGACTTAGGTGTGTGTGTCTATGTACATCCACATAGAGGTGGTGCCACATAAATAATAGATAGGGATAGAACATATTTACTTTCTCTTCTATGAAAATGGAGAGCAGAAAGATGAAAATAAGGTAAGATTTTAAAGTAATTAAGGAAAAAATATCCCCTAAACTTTTCTTCCGTAATCTGACCTTGGTTTCCATAGAAACAGGATCAGACACTTCAGTAGCAGGAAGAACTCTCATTTAAAGGTGTCACCTACAGAGAGGAACTAGTACCCAACACTGACACACACCCCAGCATAAACACTCAGAGAGATCAAAGTGTCAATACAGATCTGCTGTCAGTGGTTTGAAGCTTTCAGCTTTCAAAGGAAAAAAAGGAGAACCAGACCCCCTGTCCTTTTGTTACTTCGGGTTACCTCGGCTTAGTAGTTTATGTATGTATGTATACACACATGCACACACACACAATTTACACCAAAAGGACAAGGTCTGTTTTTGTAAGTAGGAGAGGCTTTAATTGCATGCTGCCAAGCCCCCTTGCTGTTAAATAAGCTTTCAAAATCCTAGGAAGGCTCCTGCACAGAGGCAGGTGGTGGCTATGGAAACACCTCCTCCAGCTGCAGTAGTGAGTAAGTCTGAGGTCCCATCAAAACTATGTTCTACAAGTACAGGAAATCTTAGAGATGGACCATAAATAACTTGCAAAACCACACTCTTCTTTGTTTCATTATGAAACAAGAATGAAGGGAGTCAGTCGTTGGCATCAGGGTTATTGACAATACAGATACACATCAAGCCTATTATAGAACCTGACATTCCACTTTATTGTCCCTTTTGATTTTTTTAACACCCTATGTTTCTTGTTTAACAAATTGTTCTCAATATGATGTATTCACAATAAGCACATAAGCACAAACTGAAACACAATTTCCTGCTAGCTTCAGTAGAAATACATTAATCCACTGGATATTTCCCAGGACAATATTATCTCTCATGTGCAGGCTATATTTCTCTCATTCGGCTGCAAAGGGGAGAAAAAATCCTTGAAAATCTGCTTGAGAAGTGACACRCAAGAAAGTCATAGGTAACCTGTCTCTTTCTCATGTGAAGCCTTTCCTATCTATTTATCTATCTATCCATCTATCTATCTATCTATCATTCATCTTTCTGGCAGCACGTCATTTACTAACACCCCTCCTCAACATGAAGTTAAATAATGAAAGAAAGACAAGACTGCTGTACTCCTGACTGCTTTGAAATGCTACTGTCATCTGTTTCTAACTGCTTTGTATCACAGGAGCATTTTACATATCAGGAAAGGAAGAACACTGTCTGTTTGTTAAAGACAGGCTTCTTTTAAACATCCACTGCTGTTATTCACCCTCACGTTCTCAAGGCCACAGATGCTGCCATGCCCTAAAAAGATGCAATATTAAATGCTACCAGGACTCTAGGGGTGGTTGATTACTGGCCTCTTATGATGCACAAGGCTAAAACACTAAATTATTCTTCACTGACTTGACAGCTGGTAAAGAGAAATGCTTTCCTCCAATAGAAATTAAAAAGGAAAACATTAGAATAAGTTCCAGTTTTAAACAAGACATTTTTCCATTTTTCCTTTTCCTTTCAAGTGCTCATATTACACAGAGCAAGTGGTAATCTGTCTGCAATTCAGAGAAGTGATAAGAGCTTGAACTTGGGATGCAGCCCCATGCAGATGACAGTCCCAACGAACGCACTACATGCCCCCAAATGCTACATTGGTATGTTTTTTGAACACTACCAGGGGTGGTAATTCCTGTTCCAATGTCTAACCTCCCTTTCTGTGGAGATTTTTTCCTCTAATATCCAATCTAAACCTCCCCTAATGAAAGTTGAGGCCATTTCCTCTCATTCTGTTACCTGGAAGAAGAGACCAACCTCCCCCTCACTACAACCTCCTTTCAGGTAGCTGCAGAGAGCAAATGATCTTGCAGCTGTCTCTGAAGGAGTGGCTTTTGTGTGTATGCACAACCCCAGAAATGCATAGGGGCTCTCCCGTAAAGAACTGTGGGAGAAGGTTTTCAGTGAGAGTGGAAGGGGTTAAAGAGATGGACTCAGGAATGTGGTACTGCATAGGTGCTTTTGCCTTTTAACATAGCTAGAGCTTTGGGTGGTTTGGAAAAAAAGGGCTTAAAAGTTCTGAATTGGAAATGCATCCAAACTGAACTTCCAGGCTCAGCAGGCAGAGAGGATTTGTCCTTGGTTTGGGCAGAATAGCCCTTGGAGCTCCAGAGGGAAAGAGCAGAAAAACAGATGGAAGGAAATTAATTCAATAAAAATAAATTAGACCTTTTAAATAGTATTGTTTTTAATATTTATGACGCAAAGAAGATTTGCATTTTTCTGTCAGTAAAGTATATGTCTCTGTTTGACCTTCACTCCCTAAGCGAATGCTTTATTTAGCCTGAATGACAGATATTTTTCTATCTTTTCATGGGCATTTCAAGAAAACCTGGATGCTGCTAATTTTTTATTCACATTGTAAAATGATCCTTGATGATAAGAAAATGGTAATATTTGCTCATACCACATGACTGGATCAAGGTAGCCAATGATCTGTATCTGGGTTGCTACAGCGAGATGTATTATACTTCATACAATTTGCTGCAGGCAGAAATCTTAATTAAGGCCTTTCCTAAAGAGTGACCTTCAGGGACTGCATTTTTTAAATTGGTGTAAAAATAGACAAATGCCCTAACAGCATTAGGGGAGTTGTTGAAGAGTGTTAAATGTACATTTCCCCATCTCCTCTACGCAAACAATGATTATTTGCTGCTTTTATTGAATGAGTTGTGAGGCGTTTTCAGCAAACAATCAGCCTTAATGTGTACAGAAGGAGATTTCAACTCGATGTGCAGAGCTCAGTTACTCAGCTTCTCCTCCACTTCCAAGGCAAGCTGCATGTCTGATTTGAGAATATACTCCCCTGGGCTCTATTCATCCATATTTTACCACGCTCATGGATATTCACTGTTTTGGGATCCCTCTAATTAGCTTGCCACATGTGGTGTCTTGCTCAGCTTTCATCAATAATCCCCCGTACCCAGCACGCATTGGCATCTGGGTGGGTTTGGCTGGGAAAGGAAGGGATTGCAGACAGCACTTAGGAAGCAAACTAACCCTACTCGCAACAAAGAGCTTGTAACAGCAGGGACAGCCACGCAGGACGCAGTGGGAYGAGTACAAGTGTCTCCAGGCAGTTTCACTGCGAATTCTCAGCTGCAACATCCTTRTGAAGCCAGACGTGGACTTCCTTATTTTTTCCACCCAAACCAAACTGCCAAACCTCCCGGCAGCACAGGGGCTGAGATAAGGCCATCAGCCTCAGCTCCCGCTGTAGATCCAGGCTCAGATTCGATGTCCAGGGACACCAGGAGAAGGCATGCAGTGGCAGCACCCCTACACCCTCCACAGGGCTGTGGCACGTCATGACACACACACGTTCTCAGCAGTGTTGGCTCCAGGCTGGCTCTTCTGCTGTCCCCAAACTGCTGCCTCAGCGGAATTTTGACAACCATGCATCACTGTAAGGAAAGCTGATTCCAGTTACCACAAGTTGGATAAGCCACTTAAATTTTGAAGATGAAATATGCTTTCAAAGTAACTTTTAAAAAGCTTTTGACACAAGTTATCCCCACCCTGCTCTAAAATGCAGCTTTCTTCATGGGCAAAGTTGAAATGAAATAGTTGCTGGAGCTTATAGAGAGCTCTTGTCAGAGATGGAGCTTTTGTCTGCTTTTTTTGACAAGCAGAAAAACTCTGGCTTTTTAAAGCTAAAGCCTATTGTGAGAGGTACAGACCAGACTGCTGGCTAGATTCACACAGCCTATTTCCACTTAAATAAGTCTGCACTATCAGTTTACACGAGCCAAGGGACTGGCAGGGCCGAGGAGGACGATGTGTTTGCAGGCAGCACAGTCCAGGAGGTGAGGGCATGGCACATGCCGAGGAGCCTGAGCTGCCCAATGGCTGACCCCTGCTCCAGTCCCCACAGGGATGTGCTGGGCAGAGGTAACACTTGGTGGCACCAATTTGCATGAAATACTTCYAATGTCCTGTGCTCACAGTTCTTACCATCACGCTTTTCCATAAGTATATATTCACCTGCAGGTCCCAGAGTGTCCAGCCTGGTGGAGGTTTCACTCCCGGGGTGGCTGGGATGCTGTGTGAGGTGGGACAATTTCCCTTTTTATTCCCAGTTCTGTTTCCACTCTTCAAACATGACCTGAGAAAAATGACCTCATCTCACTGTTATAGTTTCCCAACCTACAAAACAGAGATAATTTTGCTTATCTGCAGGAAGCAGGGAGAGGCCCAGTCCTTGCCAAAGAGCTTACACTTGCTCAGATGCAAGATGCAATAGATGATCAGGATGATCACAGCCAATCTTCTCTCCAAAACACTGGACTGCAGAGCCTGCTAATTGCCCCAGTAAAAGCCTTGGCAGAAAAAAACAGATGGCAAGTCATCCATCCTTCCCGGGGGGATGCCCTGTGACATCCCTGACCTTGTGCCACTGCAGAGGCAGAGGGTGAGTTCTCCACCACGAGTGGAGACCCCGCAAGTGTCGTGGTCTCACTCCGCTTTCTCCACGTGCTGAGCCGAACCCAAAGCGGCTCCTCGGCTCTGCTCCAGGCTGCTCGACTGGCAGAACCCTGAGCTAAGGAAAAATAAATAATGAACCAAGGAGACAGCTCACTCGCAGCCTCACACGTCGCCGAGGAGATAACAGGCCAATGCGTATAATGATCTGCACTGAATCATTTGCCACGTTGGTATCAGAAGCTCTCAGCTTCACTCAAGGGCTCCCTCATCCAGACTGCATCCGAGATGACAGTGTTAATACATCAACAAGGCTGTAATGAAATCTGTCAGTGTTGCCCCTGCACCAAACACTACTTGAAAAAGCAGATGTGTAGCTCAGATTCAGTTTATTACTGTCTGAACCTTCCTCACTTACAAAACCACAGGGTGATTAACGGGGAAAAATCCCTGGCTACGGAAAGTTGTAGTGGCTGTTGCACGCAGCTTGGAGCAGAGCAGATACACTATCTGGAGCCTGCTGCTCTATTATTATTATTATTATTATTATTATTATTATTATTATTATTATTGTTGTTGTTGTTGTTGTTGTTGTTATTATTATCATCATCATCAAATTCCAAAGACTCCCTAAATATTTCAAGATCTTTAAAAGAAACTTCATAAATCAAGATAGCTGGACTTTTCTGCTATCACACTGTTTGGACAGTCACAGGTCACGGAAGCCAYGGATCACAGAATATTCTGAGTTGAAAGGGACCCACAAGGATCATCAAGTCCAACTCCTATGTGAACGGCCCATACAGGGATTGAATCCACAAGCTTTGTGTTATTAGCACCATGCTTTTAACCATCTCAGCTGATCTCAGGGTCAGTGCGGTACCCCCTGGAGACCAAAGCCACTGTTTTAAGCAGTGTGCTGTGGCTCAGAGATATGCCTGTTTCACCACGTGACCAGTGCAAGTCACCTTAGGTAATATTTTTATAAGTGTGAAGTACCTTTCTGAACATAAATCCTACTGACTGCTAATAACAAATAGGCTTATATGTGCTTAATGCCTTTCTGAAAACGAGACAAAGTCTCCTACAAAATTGTGACACTTCAAAAATGAGTGAACTCATCTGAGCTAGTTACTGTGTCTTTACTGTCACTGGACAGAAACAGGGCATAATTATAAACACAACTCATCTGTGTTCCCCAAGATCCTTCTTTGCATCCTCTCCTGAATGAGAAAGAATCATCGCAGGCACTAGAAATTCCAGATTCTTCTCACTGACTCTAGACAGCTCCACTGGTGAAGTCAGCACTGCAGACATCTAATATTAAGTTAAATGCACTCATGCACTTTCTGTCCTGCTGTGMAACAGAGATGAAACACTTCCCATCTCCTCGGCATCCCTTCTCTCTGCTCAGGCCTGTCCAGCCCCCAAAGTTTGCAYCACGCACACTCTGTGCTCTGCTCTTGCTTCAGGTTCTCCAGGGTGCAACACGCAAAACCAGCATGAACAAGTCCTAAGAACACAACTGTCACACACGAAGGACAAGACATTTTGTGATCCTAACCGACATTCTATCACTGTTTCTGTGGAGGAGGCAAAACTGCAAGCAAAGGAATTCTCTTTTCCCTTCTCCTGTCCTTACAAGGCAAAACAAAGTCTCCAGCAGCTCCCCCGTGCTGCTGAATATGGAGAAACATCTTGTTGGGCCATCTGCCTGTCCTCTGCAGTGTGTTAGGAAAGCCTTGCTCCCCATCCTGAGCAGAGTGATGAGCAGAAAGATAAAAGAGTTTTTCTTCTCATACCTTGTGTATTCTGGTAATTACAGCAAGTCAAATGGATGCAAGTAGAGGGTTATTTTGGTAATTGCCTATCTCTAAGGTATAAAACAGTATAATATGTACCATCTACAAATTAGGATYCAAAAGCAAAAACATGTGTTTAATTTTGATTTTAATTGCATTTTTACTTCAAACATCTATTTTTCTCCCTGGTGCAAACAGACCTGAGCAATCTTGCAGAGATCAACAAAATCTTCCACAAATGCCAGACATTTCTCTCGTGGTGGTGCTTGGCCCTGTGAGCATTTAATCTGCTAACTTTGACAGAAAGARCACTCTAATTTCTACAGCCTGCTTATTTTTAAATCAACAAATATTTACTGCACACTGCATTCTAAAGGATACAATTATTAGTGTACCTCTGTTTGATTACCAATGACACAGTAATAATACCAGCAGCTGCTGAATTGTAAGTGAAAATAACCCTTTGTTCTCATTTTTCTTATCTGTAGACTATAACAGCACTCATGGGGACAATAACCTATGAAATAGATTAAAAGCCTGTTAAATGCTATTTTCAGCTTGGCAGATCACCAAACCCTAGCTTACCCTTAAGCTGTGTTTCCTTTTAAATATTCCTTTTAGTATAACCATGTGACAACAATAATGTGCTGTTTCACAGTGATTAAGTAACTGCACAAACAAGAGGTTTTAGGTTTATAAACTGAGTGGAGCTGGTCTCACAGGTGAGCAGGACTGTGCCTCCACCACAGACACTAAGGCTTCTGGTAGAGGCTGTTGTGATTTTCCCTCTGGAAAAGTCTGGTCTAGTGACTTTAAACTAAATCAGAGGACATTGTTGGTTTCCTGTTTCTGGTCAATGTTGAACCCTCTCTTTTGTCTCCAGCTCCCGTTTACAACACTAGATTCTGATTAGCAGAGAAATAATTCATATTCATCCACTGAATAATTCTGAGGAAGTTTCAAATGCTGTGAGTCTGAGGGGTGTTATCACTGGGAATGATGTAGACCAGGGCCTTCCTTGGTGTGCCAACCTGCTTTTCCAAATCTCTACTTTATCTGTCTGAACACAGGAACAGGAGAAAAGGGAAAAAAGCCCCCAAATCAGAAGGACTAAAGGAACCAGTAAATGACAAAGAACTTCCAATACTGTAAGAGGGTGTTTTTTGAAGCAAACAGATGGGGAAGACAGGGAAAACACAGGTCTAGCRTAAAACAGGACCAGGTAAACCCAGGGTAAAATAGGAGCTTTAGCACCAGTGAAGGAAGACRGGCAAAGGAAGCAGTAGCCTGGCACTGCCCTGCTGGAAGCAGTTGTTTTCATAGGGTAGACTGGGTTTGTACTCAGACATGGGACAATTTTGTCAAGGACAGCACAGCAGGATCTGTGTCTACTGCTTCCTGCATTGATTTAGCACCTGTGGTTGACCACAACCTCTCTCTTGAAGCTCAGAAACTCTTCCTGTAGAAAGCTTGGCTGGAACTGCAACCTTTACCGCCTATTCCAACTTTTTCCATGAAAACAAGCCTGTAGATAAAATCCCAACTCTTTCTGAACTCAACTGATGGGAGAAAATATACATAAAAATTATCCCGCTCTTACCAACTTCTAGATATCTGGAAATAAAACTAAAAAATATGTTTTTTTATGGACATATTTTTGGTGGCTGTTTCTTTTAAAATTTTAAATTGGAAATTATTATCTGACTTCCATATTATGAAGGAGTAGCCTTTCCTCTTTTTGATGTATAAAGTCTTATCAATCTCTCACTGAAGAGGCAGTAAGAAGAGCTCATGAAATTTTAAGCTCTAAGAAAGAACACGCCTTGATTTGAATTTCAGCTTGCTAGAGACACAGAGACATCTCACACACCTGCATGTACCCAAGATTAAGAAATTCCTGTTCGTCCAGGCAAAAGGCTGCTGCCTTGATAAAACCAACATGTAGGAAGAGGACCAACATGTAAGAGCCTTTAAGGCACTCTGTCCTCCTCAGCAACAACCCACCTGGCAGTTCCTCAGCCCCAAGTCATTCCTGGAGGTGGCTGCTCAGGCTCCTGAGCTGGAACAGGAGCTTCCTGCTTTTTGAACTAGGCCATTATGTTCTTTAACTGAACACACATAAAACATTATTCTTCAAATATCTTTGTATTCTTTGCTTGCTGCTGAACTGTGATACTCCCCCACAGACTTTTTTCTTCCTTCCTTTTATCTTTACATCCATATTCAATGTGATATGAATTTTAGCATGTGGCCGGATGTCATGTTCAAATATGCTTTCAGCGTAACCAGTATCCCAACACAGCCAAAAAAAAAAAAAAAAAAAAGAGGAAAAAAAAAAGGAAAAAAAGCAAGCCTCCATGTCCATGTCTCATTTGTATTGCTACTGGAAAACATGAGGGGATGACAGGTATTTTAGCATTTATTGCATTTCCTTCTCCAATTTCAACGTGCATAAGACAGATGTGCAGTAGAAAAGGAAGGAGTCAGTCCTGCAGCCTCAAACTGCAGTAGAAAAGGAAGGAGTCAGTCCTGCAGCCTCACAGAGGCCCAGTCCTGGACAGGATGCTTAAGGCTGGAATTTCAAAGAAGCCTTTGAAGGTCAAACTGCGAAACTCCACTGTAGCTTTAAAACGGATGGTGCCTTAAGGCCCCAACCGGAATATTTCTGCATGTGACATTTTAATGCACATCTTCAGGTTTTTRCTCATTTTCCCAAATCCTAGAATTTCACTTTGAGCTGTGGGTTGAAATGAACTGCAAATATAAAGTGAAACTCAAATGAAAGCTCCAACTTTTACCTACTTTCAGAAGAAAACTTCAAATCCCGCTAGACCCTTCTGTGAAGAATGTTTTTGAAGCAAAAGCTTAGTTCTCTTTCTCTGGTGTATGCTGTTATCTTTGTGCCTTAATTTCACCCATTTGCTTGTATCCTATAAGGAAGAGCATGTTTCTGTACATTCAGATGACCCGGTTAGGGAGATGGTTTGCAGTGGAAGCAACAATACCACAACTCTGAAAATGCATCCTATTTTAAGTGTATTCCTGTTACTTTGGGAGTAAATTGAAGATAATMTTTGATTTTTCTGTGACTTGTGATACCAGCACCCTGCATTTGTAACCTCAAGGGTGCTGGGAAGTCACCGATCATTTCTGAACACACCAAGGTTCTGCAAAGGAGTCAGGAAAAACATGTGAAGGTTCATCATAAGTGATGACCTGGGTACTGGTACAGGAACCTAAACATATCAGCTATATTCTGAGCATTACTTTTGTTTTCCTGAATCACTATCATTTTTTTATTCAGAGCCTATGAGGTTTTTCTAGAAAAAACTGGAGGAGCCTTGACTCTGAACTCTAGCTGTTGTATAATCAATCACAGAGCAGGAGGGATGGACCATGAGAGGTCACCTAGTGCATTTCTCTGCCGCCTACTATTCCAGGGTAAATTGTATTTTTCTCAAATTATTTTTAAAAGACTGATCCAAAAGGCCAGAGCACATTGCCAGTGTAGGATTTTCTCATAACGCCACACAGATCATAACAGGACTGGGGTACCTGCGTGATGCTGATGGCTGGAATGTGAACATTGTAGTCAAACTGTGAACATCTCTAATTTGAGCCAAAGCAGTGGGTTATCTAGCCACTCATTCTTGAAAACATAAACCAGCGAGGAAACCCCAGCCCCAGATTACTGCGCTCAGTTTGCAGCTTCCATTCCTGTGGAAATATAAGCTTTCCTTGCCTGAAATGGGACAGATGGAGCCCTATAGGTTGCCACTCCACAGTGCCTCCGAGCAGAGCTCTCTGTGCTGTAGCTGTTGTTACAGCAGCATATGCTTGAGAGATGCAAGCTGGTTTCCCCGAATTTAGCACTCTAACACCGCATGCTGGGCATCCACGATTCACTGCTTGCCTTCCAAGCCTCTCCATGTTTCCTTTTTTTTTCCTTTAAAGTGAACCCTTGTTTACCAGAGATAGAAAAGCACGAACAGAGATTTGTGAGTACAGATAGACTCGTGCCTATTCTTTTAATATTCTCTAATATGTGTAGTGGTGCTGAGAATTTTGCAGGTGGTGTTCTCAATTTCAAATCTCTGCAAAAACAAACAGTCACAGTTATTAGGCCCTGATAGCAGTGTTGGAAATMCATGATCTTCAAGGACATCAGAGAGGCCATTGCAACACCAGAGAGCACCCACACTCTCCTGTTCATTACTGTGAGAATAAAAGCAGATCTCTGCTTAGCTGCATGACCAGCAGCACAGTTCTAGCTCCCAGAGGTAGATGAGGTCCCATAGGATCCAGAGCCCAGTCTTCGGGAAAAAACATTGGCTACCTACAGCTAATGACTCGGGTTTGTCAAAGGACAGACACCACACAAGGTGACTTTTTGCACCTTGCATAGTTAAGCTGTGGTAATTCTTGCAGTAGGATCCTGTGCATAGTAAATGGTTTCCAAAACYGACTAAATGAATTACTGGAAGGAAACTCTAACTGGACTGACTGAGGTTACAGAGATGCTCCTGATCCTGCAGATCACAGGAAGTATCTTCTTACTCTTCTTACTATTACACTCTTCCACAGACATCCAACAGGGCCATTGTCAGAAAGAACTTACTGAAGAGTATGAAGAATGGGAGTGACTGGTCTGAATCACTGTGGTTGCTACTCAGCTGCTTATGAGAGACTGACACTTGTGCTGGTGTTCTCACTGGTAAATCCCAGCAAAGAGCTGTCATGCAGCCAGCAYGTAATAGAGGTGAGACTGGGCGGGATGCAGTGTTCTGCACTTAGCTATCCAGCGTCACTGTGGGCACTGAAGTATTTCCTGCCTCATCGCCAGCCTCATYCCATGCAGATGAACCGAGCAGCCTGGGAAGCTCAATTGGCTCAACTCATCAGTCGATATACTCCAAACAGAGTTGGGACTGATTTTTATCCTCTCAAAGAAGTCAGTTAAAGTAGATAGGATGAATTCTGTGTGAAAACTGCCTATTCCTTTTCACTGACCACAGAGGGAACTGTGGGTGACTCGCTGTCACCCAAAACTGAGGGGACACTATCTCAGCTCAGGACATTCCCGGGCTGATGTCTAAACTTAGGTGAAACATTGAGTGTTCACTGCTATGCAATTGCACATGGATAACAGCCCAGATTTCTTCTGGCTACCGAAAGTGATTTTCACCCAATGTTATCCCAGAGCAGCTTGGACTGAGCACTGAGACCTACCTTCATTAACTGTGACGAAAACAAACATCTCTGAAATGTCCCCCAGGACTTACAGTGGTGGGTTTAGTACAGGGGACACTTGCTAACGCATCCCCTGAGAAAGCCTAGTCTGGGAAGAAACATTCCAGTGTCTCAGCCAGTCTGAGCGATGAAATGCTGAAATACTGTACTCCCCTGCAACCACAAGTCTCCCCAGTGCTACCTCCTGACAGTGTGACAGCAAAGTTAAGGCCCAGCACCTTTAGCTGACAGATGACCTTTAGCTGACTAAAGCTCTGGTAGGTTTATTCCTGAGCCCCAGAAAACAAAACTGGGCTTATAAAGATTTGCAAAGGCCATGAACATACTGTTCCTGTAGTTTTTTTTGAGCAGGGCTTTTTTTTGCTCACAAATGGTAGCAAAAGCTATTCTGGTAATACTCAGTGAAAAACAGGGCATTAAATTGGTGTCATTTTAGTGGATTAGTACTGTCACATCAGCTGCCACAGCTTTCCGCCTATGTCATCAACTGTGCTGCTGCCATTCTCTGCCCCCATCACACTGCAACAGCTGCAGACTTTACCGTGTAAGGTGGAGTCAAAGGCAAGACATGTTCTAAATAGATCTGGAAAATAAAGGGRGAAATGCTGCTATTAGAACTATAAAAAGGAGGGATGATCTGGTAAACCCGTGGGGTTYGGGTGGTGTCAGTGATACTGAGCGTTAGAACATTTTTTCTTAAAGGCATTTATTTGCATGGAAATAAATGCCTTCTGTACACTCTGATTTCTAAATATGAGACTAATTTAGTTTTCTTGAGACTGCAAGAAGGATGAGCGTGATGAACTGTCTAATGCTTTCTAGGTAGGAGAGTATGAACCATTTTCTGTGGCACAAATGACTAGTATCTTCTAAGCTGGGTCCTGTATGGTACCAGGGGACTCGTTGTGCAGCCTTGGGCATGTTTTTTATGCGTCAATTGTCAAAAATGTGAATGACTCATAGGGGAGTTTCAGGTCCTCAGAAGGGCTAATTATCCAACTGAAATTCCTCCAATGTGTTTTGACTCTCCTAGCATCAACAAAAGAATCTTTCTTATCTATCTTTTAAGATCCCAGAGTACAGGGAATAAATGAGTGCAAAGTATTATTTCTATAGCATGATAAAATTCAGGGCAATTATATATAAGAAGGCAATATGATCCCTACATATATGTATGATATGAAAATATAAAATTATTTGGACTTCACACTTGAGCAAAATATATAATTTATAACCCAAATGCACTAGGATTGCCATCTGGGCTAGAAGGAAAACTCCCCTTGAAAACTGAATCCAAGCCTTTCAACTGTGCAGCGAGCTGGGATAGAGAGCTGGCTGTTACCAGAACCTGCCTTTAGGCGAGGTGGGAGAAGAACGGAGGTGGGAATATCTCATTTCACACAGGGCTTGGAAACTTGTTGAAACGACAACTCTTTCTACATGAGCATTTTTCTAGCAAACTCTTATGATATGAAAACAAGAGCTTGGCTGGAACACTTCCATTTATTTTGATGAAGATTTTATTTAGATACAACCTATACTTCTCAGGAACTTTCCTGACTATGTTTCAGGACAAGCTGACATAAAGGGATAGAATTTTTGACAGGATGAGAGGAAATGGCCTCAAATTGCCCCAGGGGTGGTTTAAATTAGATATTAGGAAAAATTTCTTCATAGGAATGGTTTTCAAGCATTGAAACATACTGTCCAGAGAAGAGGTGCAGTCACCACCCCTGGAAATATTAAAAAACTATGTGGATTGATACTTGTAGACATGGTTTAATGGTGAACATGGGTTGACAGCTGGACTTGATGATCTTAAAGGTCTTTTCCAACCTTAGTGATTCTGTGGTTCTGTGATTCTGTGATTCTATTTTGACATCCCAGCCTTGAGGCCAGGCGAGTGGGAGTTCTCGGCTTCCAAAGCACTGAAACAAATAGCACCACTGTTTCCAGGACAGTCCAGTAGAAACCTGTAATGCTGGGAAAGGCAGATTGCAAATGGGTTCAGAAGCTCTCCTGACCTTGGTTCAGCCAGGGCTGTCATACCAGTACTGCTCAACCTAATGGCAAAATATACCAATTCTTCATTAATCATGATATTCACTCTGTCTTACTGAGGATAATAAAATTAATTTCCTCTTCATAGAACTGGAATCAGACCCCATATTTGGCTTAATCAACTGAATTTTTAGCATTTAAACCACACTTCTTTTTCATGAACCTTCAAAAGGAATCCTCCATTGCCTTTAACTCAAACCTGTCCCCTATCCCTCTGTTTTAATTTCTGTTTTTTTCCTGCTTACAGTTCCCAGAGGAAAAGTCTGGATTTTTTAATTCCCTGATGAGCCCAGCCCACGTGACTCCATTTGGTTTTACACTGTGCAGTCCATCTGAGACACAAGATTCAGTGATTTGCCTCAGTCCCAGCTAAATGCATATTCAGAGAGAGGTGTTTAATTTGTTTTACAGTCACAAATTCCACAACATCCAAAGTCCCTCAAAATGATTTTGAATTGGGATATATAACCTCCTTGTGTTTCTCTGCCCTTAGTATTCGTGTGGTTTTTTTTTTTCTTATTTCTCATAAACCTTAAACATACCAGTCACTTTCAGTTAAATAGAGGAAATAACTTCCTGTAATTTCTGGTCATCTTTTGCTGAGGTATGGGGTGAGGAAAGAACTTAAGATCTGACTTATTGAGTTACATTAAGCCTCAAACAGCATTGCCTTTATCTTGTCTCCCGTTGCTTTCTTCTGATTGAAGAAGTCCTACCAAAATGATCAATTTGCTTCCCAGTTCTGATGCAATTTTGTGTTTGTTTTTGTTTTTAACCAAAAAAGCATTCAGTACTAGGAAGTTCTTGCCACACAGACCTAGTCACATTGACCTGTGTCTTGCAGGCAATGTGATGAATTCAGAGAAATCTGCAGGGCCAAAGATGGATATTCATCTCCTATGCCTGAAACTGTAGCCAGCAATGGATCTGTGTTCCAGTACCTGAACACAGCAAGGCCAATATTATCGTCGGACAGGCAGTTAATGAAGCTCTTGAATGCATTGTGAAAATTGTCTCTGGTAATGACACTTGTCTGAGCCAACAACCTCTTGCCGTGCAAATGATGAAATGCTTCTCACAGTACAACACTGTGCTGCAGTCATAAAACGTTAAAGCAAAAGCCTCATGACAGTCTTTGGGGAACTTCTATTTAAAAATGCTTTCCTGTCTTATGTTTTCTATATTTCCTAATCCTCTTTATTAAGATATATGAACGAAATTCTCCCCTACCCAGACACTGTTACAGAGGGTTTCACCACTTGAGCTTTAAGTCTGCTAATATTAGAAGGCAGCAGATTATCTTGTGTTCCTCTAAACCACTTTTTCTTTATTCCCCCCTGGGAAGAACCTGAATTTTTCTTGGTTTTATGGACCTGTTTTTCACTACTATTCTATTTTCTTCTCTTCTCTCATTTCCCTCCAGACTGTGAATTTTGGAAGTCACATCTTGAAACAACTATTTTATATTCTATATCTTATTCTAAATGTTGTTGGGAGCATGGCTGATTTGATGTTTAGCCTTAACTCTGGTTCAAGGTCTGCTTAGAAGGTCCTGACATCTTCATTGAAGTCTTACTCTGGTACCTGTCAGTTGCTGTTGCACAGAACTTCTTGCCATAGCTGATTATTGCCACAGGTAATCAGCACACTGAGAAATGGGGTCAAGGAAAGAGTCAAGATCCAGACAGTGAAAAGCTGAGAAAATGAAGATCTTAAGAATAAAACACAGTACTGAACAAGGAGCCAAGGGTGATCAGCTCTTATAAATCTGTGTTGCTGATATGACAGGTCACCATGTGTTGAACCATCTGGATCCTCTTCATCTTGTTCTCCACCAACCCCTCTTACAGGAATGCTCAGTAATTTAATGCAAAGGTGACAAACAAGGGGTTGGTTGATCTTTCTGCCACTTGGCAGGAAAAGATGCAGTCTCTGGATTAGCTAAAACAAGGCATTTCTACCTGAGACATGTCTTGAGCACTCAGAGGCAGCAAAGTACCTGGGACCCGGTTGAGATGGAAAAACCTTAGTCCCTTACACCAAGGAAAACACTTATCTTAATCAGTTCTTTAAAGTTTTTACTTCTTCCCACCTGTACCTACATGGTTCATATTTAATGTCTTATTTATTTCAGCCAAGCTATGATTCAGCTGGACCTTAGCACAGAAATAGGGATGATGACACAGA
Organism: Amblyornis subalaris; assembly: GCA_018881555.1. Taxonomy (NCBI): domain Eukaryota; kingdom Metazoa; phylum Chordata; class Aves; order Passeriformes; family Ptilonorhynchidae; genus Amblyornis; species Amblyornis subalaris. The sequence goes on from JACAXG010000010.1 coordinate 9,179,766, forward strand.
AGTGAGTAACCAAGAATTGTCATAGTTTTGACATTTAATACCATCAGTAAGCTAAGAGAAGGCTTTAAAAATGCGTAATGTTCCTAAACTTTTCCTCCATACAAACCAAATCCCAAAGCTATTCCTTGAGCCCTGACTCCTGACTTCTCTCCAGTTCTGCCAAGCTCTGCCAGACACACATCCTCCTGTCTTGTTCCCAGTGCCCATCCACACTCCATCATGCTCCAAGGACAGCCCCCCTAAGCCCATACCTTTCCCTGCCCTGCATGGAGCCTGGGCTGCCCATCACCCCTGCTCACCCCACTCCACATGTCCACATGGAACGGCTGAGTGGATGCTGAAGTTTCTCCATGGGGGAAGAGGACGACTCCAGGAAATCAAGGAAGAGAGCTTAATAGCAGTAATAGATTCACTCTACTTGGCTAATCATTGAGCAATTACTATTTGTGAAAACTACAGCAGGCAAATATATTTACATTAGGACCCCTCTCTCTCCTGCAGCCATGCCAGCCCCACGCTGACTGTGTAGTGAGGGACAGGGTGAGAAATGGGACTTGGGAAAGCACAAAGTTCTGGTTTGTGTTCAGAGGCACTGTGACACACTCCAGGAGATGTTTGACTTGCATAGTTAGATGGGAGATGAGCTGAGGGCTAAAAGTGGTTCAGAAATGCACAGACTTGGTTTTCCTTCCTTTTACAGAAAATGTAAATGGGAGTGAATGAGAGCAGGGCAGTTTCTGAGCAAGTAGCACACTGGTCAATTGTTTGAGAGCTGAGCTGTTAAAACAGAAACAATGCAATTTGAACTGTCATTTATGTAGTACAAAATTTGCCATTTTCACCCAAAGAATAAATGAAGAAACTGGAGAAAGAAGAAGTAGAAATACAGAAGTCGGAATGACAGACTAAAAAAGATTTAAAGTGAGAAAAACTGCAAGAAATAAGGAGGACTCTACAAGCTGATGCACCTGCATGAAACAATGTGTGTCACCAGGTCACTAGGGCTTGGGATTTTGAAGAGTATGAACATGTAGAATATATCCCAAAGATCACATCTTAAAATCCCAACAGTGACTGCCCCGGAAAGGTTGCCCAGCATGGTCTCATAGCACTAGAGGAGGGATTCTTTCCTGGCCTTGTTATGATCTTGGGAGAGTCTCTTCCTTAACTGTTTCCCCTTCTGTTCTTGGTCTTCTTGTCTCTGTTACCTGCTGCAAACACTTCTGGGAGAGATGATCCCGGTATGAAACCCAGCATAACTCCCGGAGTCTTGGCTGCGACCTTTGGCTCTCTTGCACAGCGCTGGCAACATTACTGGTACAACAAGGGAGTTCGGGCTGGGAGCAGAAAAGATTTTTCCTTGAAAGGCTGAGCAGCACTTGATAATTGCATCCTCTTTCACACATTTCCTTCTTGTCATGCATTAGCCCATCAGTGTGCTTCTGCGACTAGCATAACAGTGCATTGAAGGGAAATGCCACTTTCCAGAGAGAATGATCAATCTCTTTGACTTTGCCTGTAAACATGTTTCATCAGGGGGTCACTAATATGCTTTTATTGCCTCACTGTCAGAGATGATGCCATTACCAAGCCTGATAAAGTATTCTATAGAGGGTTCCTTTTAATTTTATTTTTTATGCGATCATGAGAGACCGTAACCGAAAAATTTAGTTCAATGCTTTCTCACTATTAGCTAATTCTGAGTAAATCCATTGGGGCAGACTGGATACAAACACTTCAAAGAATTTTTACAGGATATTGAAAATGATATTCACCRTGGGACAGAGGTTTAAGTACTGAGCTGCTGGTGTTTTCTTTACCATTAAAGCTACAGCACTGTTAAATGTCATTTAGTCAAAACATTGTATTCAGAAGGATTTGTAGCACAAGATGACTATTTGCTTTTAATAAATTTGTCGCATCGGGGTGGTTATGTTAGCTTATTTCTGGGGGAAAGGGAGTTTGAGAAAAGATGGTGCTTTTTTCCCTCAGTTTCTTTCTTGGGGTCCAATCCAGCTCTCACCAAAGGCAATGAGAGTTTTGCTGTTGCCTACAGCAGGAAGAGTCCCATGGTCTCTGCGGGCTTTGAAGTGTTCAAATCCAAATTAAAATACAGGTTTTTTTCAGAGAGAGGGAGGGGGAAAAAAGAAAAACCAAACCAAAACCCAATCAAACCAAAACCCCCCAGCTCAAGCAACTGGAAAAGAAACAAAACAAACAAGTGAACTGAGAAAAAGGTTTTTCTCATGGAGTTTTTTTTTATCAAGATGCTTTCATATCCTATATAGCACCCTAAAAACTGGAACACAGGATGTGAAACCATGGAAACAGCTGGATGCTACAGGATTTTTGAACTACTTTTGTCAAGGTTTAGACTTTGGGGATTTGATTTTTTTCTTAAAATTTAATTGATTTTTTTTCCCCTACTGAAATCCATAATATGTTGAGCTTGTTAAACTATGTTAGAGGTCACAGACTAAATTTAATTGGTAGTATTTCTTTTGAGCCTAATTTAAAGGTTGATTTGGCTTTATGGACAGGCTCTTAGTTGTAGTAAATCAGATCAGCTGTAATGGGACTCTGTTAGCATCAGTAGAAAATATGGTCATTGGAGACAAAAAAACCATGCAAAACCTCAGGAAGAACAAGAAAAAAGGTAAAAAAATAAAAGTTCCTTTTTTGAAAGACTGTTTTAATGAAATTTTATGTAAAGTTAAATATTTTGGAAGGAGGTTAAAATGCAGTTAATTTAATTCTATTTTCATTTAACCCAGAAAGGTAGGGCTGTGCTAAAGACATGGTTATATCTGGTTATGTCTGCATATATCTGGTTATAGGCACTAACAGGATGCAAGTGGTTTATTGACAAAGGCAATTTCAGTAAAAAGTATTCAGAAACTAGAGTGTCTCTGTGTGACTGTGGATGTGCATGGTCATCTGCCAGAAACCTGACAGAAAGATGGGTGTGAAATTCAGCCACGGTGGTTTTAGATCAGGTTTGGTTAAGATTGTTTCTCTTGAATCCAGATGTTCTGGAAGGAAGAACTAGGAAACCAGATAAAAAGTTAGTTCATCAGCTTTTTAAACTCTTTATTTAGAAATTGTCTTGGTTTTTTTCCGAGCAGCTTGGTACATGCAAAAGGCACTGATAAGCTTTTGACTGAAAGACATGAAATTCCTAATCTCTAGGGATGCTATTCTCACCAGGAAATGTGCAAGGTATTGGAAAAGTCCATGGACTAAATGTTAAAATCATTCATTAATACCCAGTATTGACAAAAACTGTAATCTCATTAGAGTGAAATATAACRCAGCCTCAAACTGAGTACAGCAAGTGAAGCAAGGGAGGCTGTGCTGCTCTGAGAGCTGTGATCTCTGTATGAGCACCCCATCTTCAAGCTACTCCAGTATTTACATGGATCCCAAACAGCAGTGCAATAAATCTTTCACTGGCGATACGGCACTTAGGTCCATTTTTCCTTATTTCTGTTAACTGAAAAAGTAATTTCTGTATACATCATGCTTCAGTTAACTCATCTTGACAGTAATAATGTGGAGTGACGACCTCATGAGACAAGTCCAAACTTCCCACCTCTGGACTATGTACTGGAAACACTCTCTCCTTATTATACTTTACTAAACACAGGCTTTGACAACATGAGCCATAGCATTGTGGTGACACAAAAAGCACCATAATGCTCTAGATGTGCAAATCAACACTCAAACTTGCCCTTGAAACACTGATACAGCTAGAAGAATTGTACTTAGAATGGAATTTTTCTGCTGAAAGGAAATATTAGAAAGATCATCATTCAGGCAGGTTTTGAAAATAAAGGAGGCAGATGTGTGGAGATACTACCAAAGATGATAATTCTAGAACAGATGAGCCTCATCAAAATGACACATGACAAAATTATCCTGTGTCATTTTTCCTTGTGGTGGATTCTGGTCTCCGGGGAGGAACCAAAGCTTCCCAATGACTTAAGGACTTCACAATGACAAAAGGACTTTGGTTATGTCCTACCAAATACAATAGCAGCAACATATGTGTCTTAAAGATAGAGCTTTATCTACGCTACAGATGGGAAACACCATCCTGAGGGCTACTTTCTCATTAAAGCAGACATCAGACACACACAAGCCGGAGCTGAAAGAAGATCTGAATAAAATCTTGGGCTTACAGCACACAAGGAGAAATTTTCTCCACTGTGGCTGTGATCTTCTGCCCAGACACAGGCAAAAATATTTCCTTTGTCATAGAAAGTTACAATGCCTTTATAGAGAAGAAAATACCTGAGGGTTGAAATTTGCTTCTGACAGAAAGTCCTCACTGAAGAAATGAAAATTTGGTGAAAGCCAGTGCATGATGACTGATCTGTGACCAGCTGAAAATTGCCATTACATACTCGCTCAGTACTTGTACAGCTCACAGCATTCCCAGCCAAGGCCAGGCACTCTGAAGAGGTCCAACCCTCAAGTGACAAAATCCATGAACTTGGAAATCATTTCCTGAAATGGAAAGACTACAGTCCAGGATACTGCAGTGAATTAGATTCTACACACTGACATCAGCTGATACTGAAATCTCATCATATAGTGCCTAAATGTCATATTTCAAGAAACTGTTCTAAGATACTTCTTCAGGTGTCCATCTCAATATTTTCTGAAGTTTTAGACAGTTATTGCTTATTTTAAATGGCTGTAAAACAAGTGGACAAGGAAGTCTTCCTATCTCAGAACTGTAAGAGTTTGAATGAGTTGCAAAAGGTGTGTGTGAGATCCTCTCATTCACAGCTTAGGCTGACCAAATAAACGAAATAAGCAACAGACTAACTCTCAAAATAGAAAGCAGATTTGTTACCAAATTAATGAATGTCACTTAGGAAGACTGACTTGGGTGAAACGAATAACTGTATCCCTTTTCTGCCCCTGCATATCTGGTTGTTTTCATTCTACAAAACGTCTTCTCTGCTCACTTCTGATTTCAACAAATTATTCCACAAACCCTGTGAAGAACAACGGAAAGTGTAATATTTACAGGACAAGAACAAATACAGTACATGCTTGCATAAGGTGCAAAATTCAATTAAAGTCAGCAGAAACCAGTCTCAGATAAATTGCAACTGTACCAGCGTGAACAACTATGACAGTGCATTTGCTTGATCTTTTGCTTATTCTTAGCACACTTTGAAAGCCTACCCCCCAAAATGTCCCAGCAGCCTCATCTCATCTGGTTCAGTTCCGAGCTGGTGATGTCCCCCTGTGATCCCTTCTTGCTCTCAGCCTGTGTTTGTGGTGGGTTCACGACTTGGGACGATGATGGTAAGTTTGGGAGCCATGGGATGCATGGCCACCAACGCACCGTCATTTCAGGCAGTGGCAGCTCTCCCAGTGGAGAACCCCTGCTTGCTCTGCCTGTTGCTGCTGCCAGGGGAACAGCAGAGCTCTTCCCATCCCTGCCACTCTCTCTCCTGCTTACAGACAGCAAATTAGCATCTGTTTCCAGACAACAAAGCAGGAAATTAGAAGGGAAACAGAAACCTGAAATGATTTCCTTCTCTAAAGTGCTCCTAGGACAGGGTAGCTACATGCTGTTTCTTACAGACTTGGTGTTTGATGTGGTTTAATTGTGAACAAGTCTTCACAGATGTGTGAAATGCCCTTTTAAGAAGCAAAACATCTGTCCCGACGGTGTCAGCACAGCTGAATGCGCCTTTAGGAAACAAGATGGACTAGATGACCTTTTGAGGTCCCTTCCACTTCTGTTTTCTCTGACTCGATTTTCTACAATGAAAACTAAAGTGCTTTAACACCATTCATGAGTGAGCACAACTGCCAAAAAAACACACACTGGAGGGAAAAATCCTCTTTGACTGCTCTATTTTTTTTTAACCTAATGTACAGCTAGATCTTCTCCCAGAAAGAGTCTAATTTTTTACTGTTTCTTGTGAGTACTGGCTATTTTTACTACTTTTATATCTCTCATAAAGGCATTTCTTTCAGACAGAACACTCTCAGCCCTGTTAAGTATTTGATCCTTTTTTTTTCAAAGCAGACATCACATTCTAACCTTATTGCTTTGTATTGCGATTTTGCCTTTTTTCCTCTTTTTTTTCATTTTGTTGGAAGTCTCTGTAATCTAAATATGTCTTTATTTCCAAGAGGATGACTGTTTCCTAGGGGATGACACTGCTTCTGGCCGACACAAAAGCTGTTCCACCCAAGGAAAACTTCTGAAGTGCTAAACACAAGGATGTACTTTTCACTTCATCCTCAGTGCAGGTAGCTTTTCTCTCCCACATGAAGGCTTCAGCTGCTGTTACCAGATCTTCACCTGCACAGCTTCATTTGTTACTTGCATCCTTGGCTTTCTGCTTTGGTAGCCATTTAGCAAACGGTTCAAGATGTAACAGCAAACATGGTGAAACTGGAAAATATGTGCTCTGAACACGAGTGCAGAAAGCTTTGAGACAGGTGAGGTATAGAGCTGGTCAAGCATGGAGCCGGTCAGCCATGGAGCTGTGGCTGGGGGTAGCTGACGGCATCACGGAGGGAAGGTTCTGTTACTACACATACAATGAAGCAAGAAATTATCAAGGTGGTTCCTGTCAATCAGACAAAGGCAGTGAAACTGTGCTGGTGTGATGGGAGCTGTAGATGTATTTGGGCTTCAGCTTTGGGGGCTGGACCTAGATGATCTTTATGGTTCCTTCCAACCCAAACCACTCTATGATTCTATGATGATGGCCTTGCAGATGGCAGGATCCGGACCCAGTTGAACAGGACTGCAGGCCCTGGTCAGTGTAAAACCGAGGAAAAGAAGAGATCTCTTGGGGTTGGCTCTCCAGGCTGGGCTGTCCTATTGACCTGTTTCTGGGAGGCTGGTGGCAACTTGGCTAGGCTTTGACCAGTGCTGAACGCATTGAAGTTGTTTCCTCCCACTTTGGAGTGTCTGTTGTGGTGTAGGAATGGTATCCTCCAATTTAGTAGTCCTACTGAAAAAAAAGATAAACCACAAGGCACTCCCCTCCCCATCCTGTGGTGGAAGATGAAAGATGGAGATCTCAGGTTGAGATAAGAAAAATTTACTGGAAACATCAACGAGATAAGAAAAGGAACAGTAACAGCACAAATCCTAACAACAAAAACGTASAAAGAGGGGGTGATTTACATGCAAAATTGCTCACTGAAAAGCTCGACCTGACATGACTCAGTGTGCCCACRGCCGGCAGCACTGCACCCCAACTGCTCGGTCTGCCACGCTTGCTCCTGACTGGAAACCATGGAAGTSCAAGAGAGTCCCTTCCCCCTGCCCCTGGCCATGCTGTAAGATGGTATCCCACAACATAACGTCTTCGCTATGCTCACACGGCTCCAGGTCCTGCYCCCTCACAGCTACYGCAAAAAATGAACCCTGTCCTTGGCCGAAACCAGGACAGTGTCCAACACCYCTTTTCAGAGCCTGGCCAAGGAGCACCGAGTCTTGTGCTGGGTGTTGAGTAATTCGAGTTAAGGGTTCACGCTCACCTGTGACCCGGGCTTCACATGAAATAATAGAGCAACTGATGCCATTTTCAAAGAACCAATGTCAACAGGAATAGAGGTGAAAACTCTTTTCAGATAGGGAAGGACTGTTAAAAAAAAGTAAATCAAACCCACAAAACCCCAGCTGCTTATAATAGACCCAGAACCAACAACAATAGTGTTGTGCATTTTACTTGCACTGTGCTCCTACTGGGAAACCTGGGGTGGCAGATTGAGCCCTGATTGTTCAGAGGAGTCCCCAGCTGCTGCAGASATGGGTGACAGCACAGAAAGCCACACCTTTGAGCAGGGACAGRAACTCCAGGGGGAACAGGTTCACARAACTGTCTTTTCTGTCAGTAGGGTAACTTATAATAGAGAATATATTAATAACAGGATAAAATAATTGCAGGAGGGGAAATTTTGGTGGGCCAAAAGTGAAGATTCCTTGTAGTGAAAGTGGAAGCACAGGAGCCTCAGCTTACTGAGACCTTGTGGATCTCCATCCTACGAGGTTTTCATCCTTGACAGGACATGTCCTGTGAAGGCAGCCCTACCTTGAGCAGGGGTTGGGCTGTTGGAGGTCCCTTCCAACAAAAATTTTTCTGTGTTTACAAAGAGAGATAGAAAACTTCAAGTACAAGTTTACTTCTCCAGTCCAAGCTCTGCCCATGCGAGTACAGGAGCACAAAAAACCCAYCATGGAAAACAGAGAGTTTCAACACAAAGGAGGTGTAGAGGGGAGGGCAGGGTGAAGGAGGAGCAAAAGGGGAAGTACAGGATATAGTTRTGACAACTCGAATGCAAAATGCTACTTGTTATCTCAGTGTCATTTAAGTGAGGAGGAGATTAAGTAACACAGTGCTCTGTGGCGCTGAATCGTATTGTGTCTTAGCTTCCCTGGGATCATGTGCCTGGAGATGGTTGATCTTCCAGAAATTCAGTTTTAGATAAAATTGTTTTCAAAAGTAGTGGGAAAATTTTTCATGCACACTTCTTTGTCTATTTTTTCACCTTTGATGAAATTTTCTCAGTATTTTAGTACCCGGTTAAAACACATGTACTGACTCAGTACTGATCCTGATTTCTGGAAGAGCCCAGTTGRGTTCTTTGGAAATATCCAGGCTGCTCAGTGCTACCCAAGTGGTTGTTAGTCCTTGATCACCACTGAGGTCTCAGGAAATACAGTGATAAGTAACCCTGGGGCATTTTAACCACGTTAATTGCCAGAGGGGGATTCACTGTGTAAACTGTGAGAATAAACTCCCCTGACTCTTTACTGCACTCAGGAGAGAGGTGTACCTTTTGCCATCAAGATGAACATAACGTTTTTCAAAACTTAGAGAATSAAAAGATTCAAAAATGTGACGTATTTGTTTGTTAGTTCTTAAAAGATTTTGTCTGTGGGAACTCTTCAGAGTAAAACTACAGAGTAYTCAATTTATCTCTTTCTGAGAGATAAAAGGATGAAATGAACCCAGCWGGGATGTAAACCTGTGGTTTCATGGAGTCTAGGTGCTTCCAATCAGCTGCATAAATCACTAAATCATCCGACAAAATAGAATACTTGTGTTCTCTCTTTTTAGTTTCTTTTAGCCAAAACTGGTGAGCTTGGTGGAGTTTTGTGGCTGTGTCTGAAATGATTATCTCAGCAAATAGCACTCCCCTGCCATATATTCCATGCAGTGGACATGAATGATTTCATACATCACTTACAGCTTGCTTCAGCAACTCCACAATGTTAACAGGTCTACTTAACCAACAGAAGGGTTAAAAAAAATGCTTCTCTACTTCCTCTTCCCTCTTCAGTCTTTGGAGAGTGGACATCTCAGCACATTTCCATGAAAGTCTATGGCTCAGCACATGTCCAACAGCACCCTTGTCATTCATTTTATGCCATTTTCTTCTGCCCCATCTGGGAAGCCAAAGTAGGCAAGCGTTTTTTTGCACGTGAAGTCTTTTACTTGCAAACTGAACTTGCAAACCTCTGTGGCTGTGTGGGCCTGGCTGACTGTTCTTGTATGGGACYGGCACACTACTGGATTGCCTCAGTAGTGGTTACAGGCCCTATAGCACCAATCTCTTTGCATCCCCATCCATTAGTTTAAACTGATTAGTTCTAGCTCTGCAAAAATCAGCACACAGGATGACAGAGACACAGATTATCCATTAGTCATATTTATACAGACTTTGATACATGGGTGCAMGCCTGTGAGAGACTTGGGTTTGAAGCTGGTCGAGGAAGAGGTTTTTTCAGTCCACTTTTCCCGAGATTTCAGAACTTGTCCTCTTTCCCAGCAAGATGCAGCCAAGTTCTCCTGGAGGTGTTTCACAGAAGCCAGAGATCCTAACCCTTGTGTATCAGCCAGCCTGACACACAGAGGGGAGTGGGGGACCCTGGTTCAATGTGCTGCTCTGTTTAATTCACTAATGAGATACTAATAGGGCCAGAGAGCAGAAGTGATTGCCTTGATAGCTCAGTGATTYGGTCACTCATCTAAAACGTGGGAGAACCAGGGTCATGCCCCTGATCTAAATCAAGCCAAGCAAGTAGCTAAATGTGTGTCTCCAGGACTCTGGCCAAAGCTCTCACCACCAGATCAATGTTGTAAAACCCTTCCTTTTCAGGAAAAAGTTCTCTCTGGAACTGAGAAACCACTACGCAGGAAATAATTTAGTTGTAAATTCTTCAAAAGAGCTTTGGCTGTCAGACTGCAGTGTGGGGGGAGGAGACAAAAAGGGGCAGTAGGGAAATGCCGAGGGTTGCACGCTGCACATGGCCTGTTCTTGACCTGTGATTTGGGACCTGGGAGCAGCAGTCCTTCCTTTCAGCCTGCTCAGCTGCAGCACAGGGCACAAGCACTCACTTATGGGGGGAGCATTGCTTCTTGTGCAGAATGACTGCAGGATTTTAGAAATGTGGAAGTCATTTGCATGGGGTGCTGGAAGGACAATGCAAATTAATTGCAAATTCTCTGTTCTTCCATAGTCCATGGAAACAAAGAATTCTATCTATATAGTAATTAATACTTGAAATTAGGGCTTTCTTGGGAAAAAAAGCCCTGTTTAGTGAGTGCTTTTCATTYGTCCACTTTAGTTCTTTCGATATTTATTGATCAGACATGTAATGAAGACAGCTGGGTCATGTAGTTAGGAAGAAACACTGATGTGTTCCTGAGAGCACAGAGAACATGCTGTTCAATGAGAATTTGTATAGACTGTGACACCAGATAATGGGGAACAACACAGAAATACTGCGTGAGAGACCTATAAATGTGCATGTGATAGATACAACATGAGGAAAAGAAACAGCAAATCCCACAAGGAACCTGATGACTTGTTTTTCTAGTCGGGGGCTTGTTTCAACCTAAAATACTTGAAAGTAAGCTAAAAACTTACTGTAGAAATCCTACAATAGAGAAGTTTTTTCTTAGTATTTCTTTCTAACCTTGATTAATTAGAGACTGGCTTGTGGCCTGATGCACAGGGATTTATATTACTCCTAAAATGTTCTAATATCCTAATACTGCTGGATATTTGTCTTAGCTGTATAAATAGTGAAAGATTTTTGAATGCTGATATATTCTTGGTCAAAAAGATACAATGACAATGAATCTTACAGACTAGCCTGTCATAGCTTGAACACAGTACTTCTTATCCCTTTTTTTTAATCTTATGAAATATGCATTTTTAAAATTATGATACAGGATTGTAAACAAAAGTAGCCAAAGCRTTGCATTTTATGAGCACCTAAGTGATTCAGGAGTACAAGTTATACAATACATGAGTTACAGATCTTGCAAATGTAATCCTAGAACTTTATTTTTTTTTCAGAACACTTTAAAATACTCCTTCTAGTCAGTTATACCAAATTTACATGGACAGATCAATAAACCATACTTCTAGCTTCTTCAGTTAAGGAAGATCCTATTCCTCACTGAAGACTCACAGCCATGGAAAATGTATTGAAATGATTCAGTTCCAACTGATCTTGCTTCAGGCAAGCATTTAGCTATCAAGTACTGAAGGTTTAGGCTTGATCTTGCATCAACATCTTGTGAGGCAACACCATCTACACGAGTGGGCAAAATACTATATTCATGATTCTTAAGAGGTCCTGACCTTAAGAAAGCAGTGGGAWCAAATGTATTTTTCGAAGAGTTCTTCCTTGCCTTTTTAGATACTTCTATAGCTAAGCACCAAGCCTGCATATAAGATGTACCTTGCACACAAGCTCTCCTGTATTGCATAGCAGTATTACTATACCCATTTCAGAAATGAGAAAATGGGAAKCAGTGGTTTGCCTAGAGTCACTCAGTAGGTTCTTGATGAACATCTATCTCCTCATCTGCACTGCAACTTCCTTTTAAATAAGCTGCTCTCCCGTGCTCTAGTCAGAATCCTCTGCATTTCAAAACAAAATCCTGTYTCTGATGTTCTGCCTATCCCTTTCTCACTGCAATCACAAACTCGCAGCCTGCCATTACAAATCACTTGGGTTTTCTCTACTTTTACAATCTTTTCCAAATCCTCTTAAACTTTTTGCAGCTTCTGGACCTAAAATACATTGCCTTGTCACCAGAACCACAGGGATTCAGATTCCCAGAGCAATTTTTCATTTGCCAGAAATGCAGAAGTCTCTGTAGTGCAGTGACAAGGCAGAACCCTTGCCTGTCCTGTTATGGTGTAAAGCTGTGACAGTGACATGGTTTGGGAGTATTTTCCTTAGTAAAACTAGCTCCTCTTTAGAAGACAGTTATTACTGTAGCTATGCCCAGGCGCCTGCATACGATCAAGTAAACACTGTTGTTCAGAGAGCTGTTGTAAATAAACTAAGCTGTCATAACCAACTGGGGCAGGCACCAAGACAATGGCAAGCATGAAGTAAAACATGTCAGACTAAACCACTCTCATGGTATTATAATAGCAGCTCTACTTAGAGAGTCTGAACATACCATTTCCAGTCTCTGAATGTTCTCCCTTGCAGGGCTGGATCGAAAAACAAAGGTCTAAGCTGCTCCCTCTATTAACTTACCCGCTGCAATAGCATCATCTAAATGGCCACCTGAAACTTGACAGGTATGTGCAATGGAGATGTAGGACATTCAAATGCTTCTTTTTTATTGCAATATACTGAGGTATGCTTCTCACAATAAGGCAATATACCACAAAGTAGATTATATTGTTTAGCTGTCAGGAGGCTGTGCGGAAATGGAAAACTTATGAATGCTCTCCAGTGTCTCCTCATCCTTTGTTACACCACAGCACCAAGCAGCTACGTGGTTATATTACAGAGGGTAAAGCATCACTGTCTGCCCTGGTTGCCTCTTAAGCTGAGTTTTACTCATAACAGATATTCTGTTATATGATACAACCACTGGGTTATTGTACCGTTTTTCAATCCAGCCCACTGAATGAGAAAAGGCTAACGAGGTTGCTAGAAAATTATATCTACCATCTCTCCAAGGACAAATGCAGATAGAGGCATCTAATTTACCTACTAATTAGCTTTTCTCTGCTGGGTTATGTGAACAATACTGAGTCAGATGTAAAAGGAGCCGTTGTAGCCTTTTACTTTGCAGAAGCTCTGCAATCCCAGCATCACTACGAGATTCAGAAAAGAAAGACAGGAAGTTATGAAGCTTGTCAGTCCTCCGTGGTAATGGCGCCAAGACAATTTGCTGATTTGCCTTTGGCTACCACAGCAGAGTCCATTTTCAAGAAAAAAAACCATTCTTCACAGTTTCCTCCCACACACCAGTGCAGGCTGGTGCTGGACAAGGTGCAGGCTCGTTAAAAGTGTGCTCTTACCCGGAGTTAGATGACATGAGGTAATTAGCAGAAGGTAAGGACATACTGATTATAGGAGCCTGTCCACCTCACTTAAACATCGGCTTCATTACATTTTAGGCACCTAATGAAGCAGGCTACAGACAGTAAGTTTCTACTATAACTAATGGAGAGAAGCAGACTATTGTGTTTACCTTCTGAAGGATCCAAGGGGCACACTCTGTCTGCCTGCCTAAAATTGGTAGAAAGGAGCTCCCTTTGGAAGCCTCCAGGGTCACCTCATTATCTGTGTTGCACATATGGGGAGTGTGAGCACTTAAACAGCTGCTTCATTAGACTGGTGAAAGCTAAGCATGAGTCAGATCTACAAATTAGGTGTACGGAGTCCCGTTCCTCATTTTTCCAAGAAAAGTAAAAGTTGGGGTGATAGGTCTAGGGGAATGACTCTTGTTCTGCCAGCAAGATCCAGCACAGTTGTTCCTCATGTCCTAGTTACACTGGCACCAAATGCAGGCACACCAGCTTTGTACACCACCTTTCCACTACATTTTTTTCTTGCAAAAAGCTCCTACAGTCAGCATCCCACAAWGATCAGTTCTTGCACTGCCTAATCCTACACTTACATGTCATCCTAAGAGATCACCATGACATGATAAGGAATTTATATTTGTAGCTACACACTGAAGATGTGATACTGTCCATTTTATTTTATATCCTTGATACCCTTGTCAATAGCTGGAATTTGGATGGAAATTTACCCAATCACATATAGCCCAGGAATGGTTTGGAGACTAAAGAAGAATGAATGACTCACAGGCTGTAAAATTAGGATCAAAATGTGAAACACTACAAGAACACAGGGAGATCATTACAAATCAACACAGTCTTCTGCTTTGTTCCTGCTTTGGGAGGAGAGAAAGGCACCAAACCACCGTGTCATAACAACAAGAAGAAGGAAAAAGAAGAGAGGAGAGGAGAGGAGAGGAGAGGAGAGGA